>BSBM01000091.1:36605000-36625000 GCA_027924585.1 Larix kaempferi | reverse complement strand
GATATAAGAAGGCTATAAGATGATGATGATGATGATGTTTATGATAAGGAGCTTCGTTTTCCATCTTTGATTGTTGGGAAGGGCCCCTCATCAACTTGAGGTTTTGTTTTTGTTTTTTGTATTTTCTTTTCTCGAAATAGTTAGTCTATTTTTCATGTATATGTAATTAATTCCGTTTTCTGTACCTGATATTTCTTCCTCTATAATTTACATTGTGCTACTAACATAGTTTGTGTATACATAATTAGCAAATGGTCGACCAACAATATAGTTTTGATAGCTTCATTTCAGTCTTTTATAATTAGATAGTTTTTCTTTCTAATCTTCTGCAATTAGATAGAACTAGTTAGTTGTTATTTCCAGCTTTGTTACTAGTTAGAATTAGTTTAATTAGCCTCTCCTCTGTAGCTGTAGGTTAATTCTCTTCTCTCATCTCAACCTTGCTTTAGTATAGAATAGGAATAGTTTATCTCTCCAACCATGATTAGAATAGGTTGCTTTCTATTATCTGAGCTTCTCAACAAGTCTTCTCACTGATTGGTTTGCATTGTAGGTTCATCCGCATTTTCCAGCTGACGTCAACATAATAAAAAATATCCTTTTCCTTAGTTGAATTCATTTTTCCTCCATTCGGAATGTCATTCGGACTGGCATTTGGATGGTCGTTCGTACTTTTACTCTTTCTGTACTGTTTTATGCTAGTTTGGCTTCTGTTTCTTAGTTTTCTTTATTGTAATCTTTCCTCCTCTTAAATTAGTCTTCTCAATCATATTTAGGCCCTCGTTTTACATTCCATAAAGTTTTAATTCAAGTCTTGTTATTATTCTTAGTTTGTTTTAACTGTCTTTCATATTTATCTTGCTAACATGTTGTTGTTTCACAATTTATTAGTCTTATTCCTAGTCTAGTTTATCAATTTTTCTACTTGTTTTTAAATTAATATCTTTATCAAGTTTTCTACTTGCTTCCAAATCAAGTTCAGAAGTAAATATCTTTATCAAGTTTTCTACTTGCTTCTAGTTCCATTAGTTTTATATTATTTTTCTGCTCATGGATAGTAGATAGATAATAATATTTAAAGTTAACTATAATTTGTCTCTTTGTAGTTTACATCTTTTTGTTGAAGTTAGATTAGATTTACTTTCGTTTTGTTTTGCTATTTCATTTGAAAGCCGTTATGATACACTCACTCCAATTCCTATTACATGTGAATAGATGTTGTTGAAGTTATTTAATAGTTTTTAATTTGATTTGATCAGCATCGCTTTCTGTTTATGTAGTTTGTTATCCAACTAATCCATTTCATAGATAGGTCTTTAATCTGTTTACAGTTGTTTCCTAATTCTTAAATAGAATCTAAAATTGTATAGTTTCCATTTTCATAGTTTACAGTTTGCTTTTCAATAAGTTTCCATTATCTAATTATATGATAGAGTAGTATGAATCGATACTATTCTAGTTTATCTGTTTAACTAAGTTTGTTTTAAACCCTTTTTGTTTTCTGAACTTGGACTCGGTTTTTCATTCCGAAAGATCTTTCGATCTTTTCTTTATTAAATATTTTTAAGGTCTGACAAGCCGAAATCTTAGGTTCCCTTCTACCTTAGCATATACTTTTCCTCAACTCTAAGATTACCAACCCCGATCGATAATTAAATATTAGGTGTTTTCTTTGAGATAGCTCACACACCCAACATTTTGGCGTCGTTGTCAGGAAGTTGTAGAAGATAGGTAGAATTTAGTCATAAAGAAGTAAAACTCCTTTCTTAATTTTATTCTTTTGAAAATAGGATGGTGGCGAGTGAGCAGTAAGACGAGAGGTAAGAACCTACGCATCTGTTATAATAGGCATCCCCAAAACCCAGCAATAGCAGCTATGCAATTAGAACTTAGTCCAGTTATAATTTGTTTTCATGAATAGGTCTAGAGATTCACAAGGTAGATTTATTAAAACTAATTCCCTTACTAAAATTCCTACTAAGCTATACAGGGGGCATGCCACCCCAACTACTAACTCAATAGAAAAGTATTAGAAGACACTTAAAGGGGATAGTCCTACTTGGAAAGCAAAGGAAATCCTTTCTGGAAATCAATTAGGGGAAAACATAGGGACATCAGAATAGTCTGTTCATAAAGAAATTCCACTAGAAGAACCTCACGCTCATATTGAGACTAAACTTAGACAGGAGGAAACTCAAAAGGATAAAACTTTAGGACCTCTCAACTCTCTATTAGTCCAGAAACCCAAAGATACTACTTTTTCAATAATAGGTGGTCCAAACTTGGTAGATTTTGTCGATCCTGCACAAGTAGACACTCTTTTTGAGAGTTCTGTGAACATAGTTATCGCATAGATTGATACAATAGCAGTAGGACCTCCAAATATGGATTCCGACGTAGCTGATAATTCTCCTCCTACAAAGAAGAATACCCTTCCTAAAACAGAATGTTGGGACATCCCATATTCACTAAGAAAGGAGCAACCTAGATTTTCTTTCTTTGGAAATAGAATATTCATTGGGGATGAAAATGAAGACCGTGTTCGACAAGATGAAGAAGATGGAGAAGTTAGAACTGAAGGTACCTTCGGGTTCCCTATCTTAGACACTGCACAAGATGTTATTATGAAAAATATCCCTCCCTCCTCACTACCAACCTTTTATGGGAAGAGTAGTGAGGATCCGGATACATTCTTGTTCGAGTTTGACATTTTGTGTAGGAGTTATAATTACCTACAAGATGGCCAAAAATTAAAAATCTTTCCTGCCACATTAAAAGATTTTTCTCTTCGATGGTTCATGGGATTAGGAGAATCTAGTATTATAACTTGGGAAGACATGAAGAATGCATTTCTTTGAAAGTATCAGGATTATTGTAGACCTAAGGACTCTCGCAATGATATTTTTAAAATTCAAGAACTTGAAGACAAGAGCTTAGAAGACTATCTCGAGAGATTTAACTGTGTGTTACACAATTCCAAGTATAGTGATCTTCGAGAAGATGCAGAAAGAACACTCTTCCTCAAGGGAATCTCAGAAGAATTATTAGATAATCTTAATCTCATGGTAGCAGGAGACATTTCTCATAAGTCCTTTACAGTTATTTGTGAACTATGTAGGAATTATTCTAGGAACAGAGGGAAAGGTGGAAGACACTTTCGAGAATCTTATGCTAGGAATTCCAAAGGAAACACATCCGGTCCTGGTGGAGTTACAAGGGTAGAAATTGGAAACCTATTGGAAAGGTTCAAAACAGATATTTTAGGAGCCATGGGTTCTCAATTAGATTCACTACAAGCTAAAAAGAGACAAGATGAGGAGCGTGCAACAATGAGTGTTTTTTGTCCTAGGTGTAGAACTAAACATCCTCAATGAGAATGTCCAATAAATAATGTTTTGGTCTGTCACCTATGTACAAAAGAACATCCAACCAATGATTGTCCATTGTTTCCTGGATTACAAACCGTGTACAAGAGTGGAAATTTTGGTGAAATACCTAGGAGGCCTTCGTAACCTAGACATCAACCATCGTATCAAAATTCATCACAAATTCCATCTTATTACTATCCTTATCAACCTCCTCAAGAATGGAATACTTCAGGTTGGAAAAATTGGCCACCGCAGTACCCTCCTCAGAATGCTCAACAACAACAATGGCCACATGGATGGAGAGGGAAAGCTTATGCGCAAACACCTCCTCCTATTCCTAACTAACCTTACCCACCTAATATTCAGCAACTTCAGCCTAGATTTGTACCTCCTTCATTACCCCCTATCCCGAATCAACCTCACCATTTCCAGAACATGAATCCTCCAAGACCCACAATCTTACCTGCACAACCGATACCGAATCCTAACATCAAACCAACCCAAGCTCTTAATAGCATTGGGTTGTTACCTCTTCCATCATATGTCATTTCAATCATGCCAATACATGAGATACAACTGTGGTCTAGAAGAGTTGTGCAAGATAAGCCAAAGCATTAGTTGTTATTCAAGAAGACAATGAAGAAGACATACCTAGTGAGGTTTTGAATGATGCCATTCTTGAATATGTGGTTATTTCTAGATCTTCGACACACAACCATCCACACAAAGAAGTAATTCCAGGGGAAAAGTCACCTCTATATCTGGAGCGTATAGTAATAGAAAAACCTGAGAATTTGAGTTTTCACTTGTTTAGTTTTCTCACCCATACTTTTGTCTTGCGTGTTTTTCTCTTTCTGGATGATCTCTACCTGTCTGGTTTGTAAATTTTCTAAAATTTTGAGTATTTTACCTTTGGTTCTCATCAACCCAAAACCCGACATCTAGGAGACCTGAAACCCGCAACCTGATACTTTTGTGTTGTGGGGTGTGTGTTTTACAGTTTTGGAATTTACATTCCCGAAACCCGCAACCTGACAGTTGTGGGTTGCGGGATTTGTTTGCTCTGTTTTTGAGCTTAGGAAACCCGAAACTTGACGGTTGCGGGTCACGGGATTTCACTTTTCAAGCTTTGGTTTTCATCAACCCGAAACACGCAACCCAATAGTTGTTGGCTTCAGGTTTTTCCCTTTATAAATAATTTTGGGAAATCAATATCCCGAAACCCAAAAACCCGCAATTGCTACTTTTGGCTTTCAGGCTATGCCTTTTTATTTTTGTTCTGTATTCCTGAAATCCGTAACCCACAATTGTCAGGTTTTAGCTTTCTGGAAGTCATTTTTGGTTTACGAGTGTGTCGTTCCCGATACCCGCGACCCGCCAGTGTTGGGTTGTGGCTTTCAGGAACACGTTTCTCATTTTTTATTATGGTCATCCCCAAAACCCAAAACTCACAATGGAAGCTTTCGGATTTCGAGAACTCTTTTTCCACCTTTCTATTTGTGCGACTCTGCAACCCGCAACCCACAATTGTAAGGTTATGGCTTTCGGGATCCTTTAATAATTTTGTGAATAAGCATTTCACGTGACCTCGCATCCTGCTTCGGTTAAGCGTGACCGTCCATTTGTTTTCGTCCCACGGTCATCTTTTAATCTGGTTGATTCAATAAATAGGGTTTTTCTATTTTATTTTTACCATTTTTTTTACATTCGAAGAATTATCTCATCGCACTAAGGATTTTACTGTCGAATCCTTACTAGGGGACGTTTTTTAACTGATATTCCATTAACTCTGGCTAGATTACTGCCTTTGCTACACTCGGTGGTTGACAATATCTTTTCATTTTGACACCTCTTTGTTATTTGTTTCTACTCCTTGAGGTTTTACGCCATTATGCATGTTTCAGTCTGAAAGATCCTTCCAGTTATTTTGGTTAAATCTGGTCACCTGAATCCGGTTTGACAAGTTTGCAAGAATTGTTGGTCTGTGTAATCAAGATTCTATTTTAGTCACTTCGCAAGCCATAATTTTTATTTTGGTCATGAATGCGAAGCCATGATTGCTGATGTGATAATAATTGAAATAATCAGTTTTCGGAACCAGTTTAAGACGTGCGAGTTTGGATTGATTTTGTACTTTCACACATGTTTTATCCAACTAGCGCATGTCCTTACTGATTCTCATCGGTTTGGATAATTGCAATGAATTCATTGCATAATTTGAATTATTATCATTTGTCCTGTTCAATGTCTGTATCTTATCCATTGGCCTTAAATTGGCAACAAACATGAAATCTTTAATTTGTCCTTTGCATTCTTTAAGGAGAAAAATTCTGTGTGATAATCTTGTGAGCTTCCTTCTGAATGTATTTGACAGAAGCAGTATGCATATAGGTCATGAATCTCCCAATGCTCGTTTCAAAGATGAATAAATCTATCCCTTACTATATCAAGAACCTATGTCACCACCTTTTGATCCAGGTGTTCCTGATTCAAGTAGCGATAGTGGTGAAGAAGATTCTGACGCTCTATCTCTTTGCATGCAATTCCCTGGTAAGAAAGAGAAGAAATTTCCAAGGAATTGGCTGACTGTGACAACGATGTTATATGAGATTATATAATCAATCAAGAACCTGATGCCCCACCAACTTCTTCTAAAATAGATCCTTTAATGGATTTTTCTGTTTTTGAGAATATAGTCTCTGATCCAAAGGTTCCCGCTGCAAATTCTTTACAAACCAAATCGTCTATTGTTGATAATGAGCAGGTTAGGGCGGAATTCTTGTTGTGCTATGAGGATCTTTTCTATTAAAGAATGTATCTTTAATAATCTCTTTTGAAAGGTGGAATAAATCATGTAGGCCGAGAGGTGGCAGGGTTTCTTGGATCTGTAGTTTGATCCGATTGTGTAATCTTTGTTTTCTAGGGATCTCTATTTTTGGGACTCTGTTGTAATTATTTAAAGAAGGATACCTCTCATAGTTAGGGTTTAGTAATTTCGGAGTTGTAAGTCAGTAGAAGACTGGACCAAGGGATACTCTGTTAAGCAGAGATTTTTGTAACTTTTGTACAAGACCTCTTCATATAGTAAAGTCATATTTTAATCTATCTTCTGTTATTTCTTAAGTTTCTTTGAGAGTTTTTCTTATTTATACTTCAAATTGGCATCTGTTATGTATCTGATCTTTTGCTAAACATCTTTTAATGCACAAATATGTCGTATCGATTTCTCTATATGACTGGTTTATGTTCCAAAGTGCTTCATTGAGTTTTTTCAATATAAGTACTTTTATGTTTTATTTCTACAAATGATTCGGTGCATATGAATTCAAATAATCATTGTTAAATTTTCAATTAGCAAAGTGATTACAGAGTGGATCTTGAATGAGCATGAATAATTGAAAGATAGTCATTTGATTTTCATTAACTGATAATAGTTCAAGTTAACAAGTAACACAACTAAAGACATTTTGGTTGAACTATTCAATTACTTGTTTAATCACATCTCAAGACCAATTTGCATATAAAATAAGCTTTCATTTTAGAATAGGATCAACTTAGTTTAGTTTCCCTTTTCTAAAATAGGTTAGCTTAGCTTAACATCACTGTATCCACACCTTGATTTTCCATCACTAGGAAATTGACATTATGAGTCAACTCATCTACTCTTAGAGTGCTAGCGGAGGCCTAATATCCATGGGGGATCACCACACCAAACAGGTTGGGGATATAACTGCCCTTGCGCAGGGTCTTTTGAAGCCTTTCAACTTGGGTTTCCTTCCTCTATTGAGTGTCTTGGAACATTCCAACATCTTTTGCATCTAACCTGCACAACCAAGGCATCAACAAATGGCGCAGGAAGGAGGGCCAATAGTACAACATGCCTAAACAAGCCACTAAGAAACCTCCTCCAACAAATACTTCAATGGTTCAAATTCGAAGCTAATCAAGGGCTTCAACATCTGAACAACCAACAGAGCCACAACCCACAGTTGTCCCTGTTACACCTGCTCAACAAATTGTTGCACCTGTTGTATCTGTAGCACAACAAGAAAACATAGAGAATATCTTTATTGTATCACCTACCAAAGGAACCCTCTCACTAGAGAAAATATTGAAAACATTAGCTGATAGGGTTGCTAGGGCAGAATAAAGACTTGCTCATCAACGAGGACGTGGTCTTGTAGTGATTAATTTACAAAACTTTCTGCAGACCAATAATCAAGAACCCCAGCAAGACACAGTTTCAAAAATCAGTGATCCAATTATCCAATAGACAACTAATCATAATATTGAACATCAGCAAACAGTTAATCCACAACTTGAAAATCAAGAACTAGTTGGTCAATCAGGTTCCCCTAAATACAACCTTAGTCAACTTTTTCAGGAAACACAAGATTAGCCAAAACTTGAGACTGGTGGACCACCACCATCTCCTCCTTCATCATCTTCCTCAGACAGTGAACATTCTTCAAGCTCTTCATCAAAAAAAGAAGAAGAAGAACCATCGATGGCTGCAGAAGGCCAAAACAGACCTTGGCTCGACCAAGATGCAGTATGGGTACTTGGAGACCAACATAGACTACCCAAAAAACTTGAGAAGTGGTTACCCAAGTTTAACCCAGATGACAAATCACCTGCCCTAGATCATGTAAAAACCTTCATGCAGGCTATTAGGCTTAGAAGTGTCATTTAGGAAGATGTGGTCTGTAGACTCTTTCCTTATACTTTTGAAGGAAAGGAAACTACATGGTATTTTGCCTTGCCACCAAGGTCTATTGTTTCTTGGGATGAGTTTGAGAAATTATTCATCCAAAAGATTGGAGATGACAAAACACCACAGGATATTGTTTTGGAATTATCCTCCATGAAAATCAAAGGGAAATAAAGGGTTAAAGATTTCAACCAAAGGTTCTCATACTTAAAGAATAGAATTCCTACCAACCTTCTTCCTGCTGAAGAATTGTTGATAGCCTACTATGAAAAAGGCCTACCTGCTTCAATTTCAATGTGGGTAAAACGAGCACAAAAGGGAACTTTGCTGGAAGTGTTTGCTGAAGCGATATAAGTTGAGAAGGAAATTTTTTGTTTTAAGGACAATCCAGAAATCGTAGATGAACAACCTTCAACTTCCAGGAAAAGGAATGATAGTGTTCCTAAACCCACTGCACAAAGCAAGGATCCATTTGACATAACTAACAAGAAAAAGCTCATCCAGAAAATGTCAAATGAGATGGTAGATTTGAAAATAACTAACAATGAAAATCAAAACTAGAATAGAGGTTTTGTGAGGCCACCTTTTAGGAGACCTTATCAACCTCCAACAAATCCACCACCTCCTAATCCAACAGAAGGCCTCACGAATGAAGAAATTTATTCTATCTTTAGAGCCTTAGCAGTAGAATCTCATAACACCCCTAAAGTCCCTAATGATCAAACTGCTCTTAATCCACAACAACCTGAGGAAGGAGAAGATGAGCATGAGGATCCACAAATCAACAATGTAAGTTACTTTTCAGAGCTTCCTATGTGTGAAACAGGTGAGGAATAAGATACATTGCTTGTCCCCCCGCCTATTGAATTATCAGAAATTTGTGAGAGATCTTACCAGCTCTTTTATTGCATTCAATATTAATCTAGTTCCTAGGTCTCAGAACTTTGATGTTGACTTGTTGCCAAATACAACTTCCAGATTGATTCCACCATAGGGCCTATCTCCTCAAACATTTTAAATAGAACTGATTTATAGGCCTTCCATACCAGATAACATGATGAACTGGAAAGTATTCGATGATGATGAGAAGATACTTGATTTTTTGACAAACCAGGACACATTCTAGGATATGGCTATAGATGAGGATGAACATGAAAAATCTCTTTCCGATTCCTCGAATGGCATCCCAAAGTCTGTGATTAATTTGGAGAGGTTTTACGATTTGCAAGACAAGTTCATACACAAAACCAATTGTAAACCACAGAGCTCTTCACTTAATTATGAGCAATTCAATTTAGGGATCGAGCAAGAGCCCCGTTTTATCAATTTAGGAATTGATTGCACCCCAGAAGAAAGGCGAAATATCATTAAAATGTGTAAAGAATATAAAGATGTCTTCGCCTGGACCTATGATGAATTGAAAACATTTGACACTAGCGTCATCTACCATAATATACCCATGAAGCCAAAAGTTAAACCATATCAACAAAAGTTGCGGAAAATGCATCCCAGTTTAGAGCCTTCTATAAAAATAGAATTGCAAAAGCTACTCACAGCTTGAATTATTTTTCCGGTGAGGCATACATAGTGAATAGCCAATTTGGTGCCCGTACATAAGAAAAGTGGTGAAATCCGATTCTGTGTCGATTTCAGGAATTTGAATCGGGCCTCAGAAAAATATAGATGATGTCATGTCCCCTAAGGAACCAATCTCCGCATGACAAGATTCCGAACAGAAACAGAAACTTGGAATGCTAAGGTGGAAGGCAGGCGTGGTTCGGACTAGTCCAAATCAAATGCCATCAAATTCGAATCATTTGGGTCAATAGCCCTAATGGCTGAGAGTAAAGTCTTGCACTGGGAAGGGCAGTTCTTCAAGACTTCTAACGCAGACATGGCTGCAGGAGATTGGGCTAGGTCGTCTACAATGTTGTAGTTTGATGCAGCGCGCGCATTGGGGTTATTGTTGATACCGCGAAGTGGAAAGCGAGGTGCTTTGGAAGCGCCATCTATCAGAGGTGGAGGGATACGTAACGCTTGATCAGTGGGGTTAGTGTTAGTGGTTTTATCAGTGGGAGAGGCTTCAAAGGTGGAGCCATATTGGTTTCGGCGAGTCTGGAGGTTGACGTCAGCGGAAGACATCATCAACAAGTGGTGGGTACCTGAGTCAAACATGGGTTGATCAGGGGCGGCGTAAGTGATTTGTTGTTGAGGTTGCGCGTTGGCTTGAGGTGGGGCCAACGGCTGAGTATTTACTACGCCTTGAGTTGGTAAGGAGTTTTGCAGCACCAAAGGTGGCTGTTGAGGTTGCGGGGGGTTGGGTAGTGCTTGAGGAGCTGCGTGTCCTTGGCGATGGGCCTCATCAACCCAAAGTTTCCGAGCTCGCTCCAAGTGTGGGAAAGCATGTGTGTAGTGGCCATAGACCCCGCAAATAGAACAAGGATGGTTTGTTCACAAATTCAGGTTTTTAGCCTGCTTGGGCGGGCGATCAGGGTTTTGGTTAGCGGGGGCCACATTGTTGGTGTCTAGGGGATTAGCCGGTTGACCACCTTGGTATGTAGGTTGGTTGTTCCCACGATTACGGCCTTTGCCGCGATTTTGTTGGCCCTGGTTGCGTTGGTTGTTTTGGTTTTGCTGTGGGTTGTTTTGGGCGTAAACTTGCCCTTGAGTAGCAGGTGGGTTCTGGGGTTGTGCAAGTGCTGGAGTAGGCTGCGGTGGGTGATAGGTAGGTGGAGGATGCGTAGGTGCGGAACCTTGAGGAGGTTGCTGATATGTCTGTGGAGCAGGTTGTGGGTTTTCCGTAGGGGCTACCTGTGGCAGGTAATAAGCTGGTTGGGCTTGGGAAGGCGCAGGAGATGGTGCAGCCTGCTGGTGGTAATAAGCGGGTTGGGCCTGAGAAGGTGCATGAACTGGGGGAGCCTGCTGGTGGTAATAGGGCTGAGGTGCGACCGGGGGGTTATAAGCAGGGGGCGCATGACCGAAGCACTGAGGTGGACAGCTGGGTCCATGGGAATGATGGTGATGTGTCATAGGAGCATATGAGGTGGTAGCCCCAGACTATAAGGTAGCCCGCGAAAGGTCGGGGCCTGGGGTAGGACGTGCTATGGAAAAGGGTTGGGGATGCAAAGAAACACAGTCAATGATGCCGTCTGTAGCGTGGGATGCCCCCGGCGCATCTTGCTGGGAGGACTCGCCACGAGGGGCGTCAGGTATAATGGTATAGAGATAACCCGACTGGGCGTAAATGAGGTCAAACTGCTGTGCCTTAAGGATGGCCTCTTCTTCAGACTGGGGTCTTTCGGAAGCTACATCCTTAGCAATGACAGGAAGGAGGGACTTGAGGAACCAATCTAGGAAGATACGGTCATCTAATTTGATCTTGCATAAGCTACGGCGTCTACGCCACTCATGAATGTGGTCCGTGATGTGGGTAGCCATGTTTTGTCTGTAGGATAGGAGGATCTCAACGCTCGCGTCATAGCGGACAGGTAACTGGAAGAACTGCAGGAAGGTCGAGGCAAGGGAAGCAAAGGTGGCATGGGTCCCGTGGGGTTGCTCGATAAACCACTTGGTTGCAGAGCTAGTGAAGGTGCGCTGTAATAGACGGAGGCGAACATAGTCATCTACTATGGAGTTGGAGGAACACCATAGATGGAAGGACATGATATGGTTTTGTGGGTCCTCGCCTGCCTTGCCCTCAAACTTAGGGATGTCAGAGGGGAGCTTGGTGGGCATGTGAGGCCACGCAGGGTCGTGTCGGATAGGATTGTTGGTCAGTCTGGCTAGGTCAAGTAGGTTGAGGCTATCCATGAATGGTAGACTGGAAGAAGGATGTGACACAGGAGTGGGTTGGACCAAGTTGGGGTCCATGCCCCCAAGTACAGGGGCAGGGTTGGGAATGTTTCCCCCAAGTGGGGGAACTAAGGTAGTATACGATGGGCCTGCACCACCATGGGTAGTGTGAGTCATTGGTGGAGTGGTGATATGTATGCCAGCTACGGGAATTGGAATGGTGACCGGGATGGTGGACGTGGCCGGCATCGAGGGCATTCCCAGAGTGGGTGTGGTAACTAGTGTAGTGGTGGACATGCCACCAATGGTCCCTACAACGAAAGGAGTGGAAGTCGCACCAGCCATGGGGCTAGTAGGGGCAGTGTAAATGGGGTTCTCAGACTCTTCTTCAGAATCGGAGGTAAAGTAAGGGGCGTCAATATCTGGTGACGGAGTCCTATGCCGTTGACGGGTGGAGTCAAGTGACAAGGCTCTAGATCTATGATAAGTGGTATCAAGTGATGATGATCTGTGGCGATGACGGGTGGTGTCAAGTGAACCATGCTGTGGGGGCTCGCCCCTGAGGCGTCGAGAATGTCTTGGGGACTCAATGGTGACAGATGGTGTCGAATCTCTGTGGGTTGAGGTGAGTAAAAAAATAGCTCAAAAACCCTAATGCAACCGAGTGTGCAGAAGGAGAGCTCGAAAAACAAGGCACTCAGGCCAACAACCAACTCAAAACACCCACTGTAACAGTTGTGCTACAATAGGTGGAGTGTCAACAAAGTGGTCAGAATACCAACAAGCAGCAGGTTTCCTAAAAATAAAAAATGGTGAACTCACTAGACCAAAGGGAGGTAAAGGAGCATGCAAACACCTAACTAAAAGTATTCTGACTCAACTAGACATATCCTCTGCAAGGTGATGAAATCCAAGTCAGACAATATGAATAGGAAAGCCAAGTGGCTAAGATGTCCCCCTACCGGGAGGGACACCAGGTAGTCAATCCTAGAAGAATGACAACTAAGATACCCCGTTCATAACACGTCCAGAAAGGTGAATCTGCCATTTGGTCATTTTACCGCAATACCCCAATACAGGGATATCCCGAGAACTGCGAAAGGTAGCCCTTCGGTTACTGAATGGAGTGCGGTATTCCACTCAGGCCTCCGGAACCAGTCTCGCAACTTCAACCCTCCTAGGGGAGAGGCCCTCTGGTAAACTGGTTGTGACCGTGCCAAAAAGTACTAGGGGATTTTGGTTCCCTAATTGGACAAGAGCTATGTCTCAAGTGTAAGTAACCAAGGGGTGTTATTGGAAGCCTATCCCCCCGATCCTACCTAACTAGAAAGATTCTTTTGTGTTCCCCAAGTGGGGTTAGAATATTGGTTGAGTTAGATAGTTTTTAAGGCTCACTTGAATTATGTGACAGAGTGTGTGCTCGTGAGATGATGATGAACCCAAGTAGAAAGTGCCACTAGGGAGGGAAACTTTCTATCTAGCAATAACAATATAGAAATGAACTTTTAAAATGCACAATTTTCTTTTTTCAATGTAAAGTGCTAAAAATGTAAAAACGATTCTGTAAATGAAACAGAAATAAAAACTGCAGAAAAATGTTGTAAGGAAGGGTGGCTGCAGGTAGGACAGAGGGTTGTGCTGGTTTAGAAAATAGTGCAGCAAAGTTCTTGGCTCAAAACTGGAAAAAATGCAGAAATCAGACCGCGGGTTTCTGGCAAAACTGGGCGGTCAGACCGCGGAAAACAGACGAACAGTCGCAGGCGGGTTGCGGGTTCTGGGCTGAAAAACACAGTCGAGACGCAGGAAAAATGCCGAAAGGCACCGGCGGGTTGCAAAAAACTGGCCGAAAGCCGCAGGCGGGACGCAGGAAAGACGCCGAAAGGCGTCGGTGGGTTGCGGGAAACTAGCCGAAAGCCGCAGGCGGGACGTAGGAAAGACGCCAAAAGGCACCGGCGGGTTGCGTGAAACTGGTCGAAAGCCGCAGGCGGGATGCAGGAAAGACGCCGAAAGGCACCGGTGGGTTGCGGGAAACTGGCCGAAAGCCACAAGCGGGACGCTGAAAACAGGGAAATAGCCGCAGTTAGACTGGATCAAACAGGCTAATAGCCGCGGCCGAATCGCAGGTAACAGAATGAAAGCGGCCGGCAGGTCGCCGGAAACAGTCTGAGAGCCGCGGTTGGGTTGCAGGTAAGTGCCTGAAAGACGCGGTCGGGATGCGACTGTTGGGTGAAAAAACGCGGTATACGGCGGTTGAAAGGGACATCCAAACAGAAAAAAGATTTAAAAATTGTAACCAGAAATTCAAACCTAGGGGAGTCGCCAAAACTGTAGTTAGGGTTTTACCCCTAGCTTGTGCAAATGAGCACCTACTAAGGAGAATGGACTCCTTAGTAGTAGTTCAGTAAATGTAAATTAAAATGCTAAAACAGAAATGTAAACTACTCTAAAACATGTGCATGAAACATAAACAACAAGATGTAAATAATGGTTTTTGTATTAATATTACCTTCAATGTGAAGGTTGGTGAAACTCTTGCAATGTCCAAGAGGGTTGCTCCAAGCTCCAATGTGCTCCTTCTCTTTCTCCAATGGTGGAAATGGGCCAAAAGGGGCTCTCAAGATGAAAGTGGCTCAATGGTGAGATAGGGTTTCAAGAGAGATTTTGGCAGAGTAATGGTATACTTGATTGTGGATATGAAATGAGGGATCTCCATCACCTATTTATAGTTTTTTGGTGGTGGAGTGCTGGCCCATGGTTTTGGGAACCATATGGTTTAGGGAAGCTGTAGGGTTTTTTCCTCCTTTTCCTCATTATTTTATATTTTTTATTCCCTTTTTAGAGGGATTTTGCTATTTTTAGAGGAATTTTGGAGGAAAAAGGGGTTTTTTAGCCTTTTTGAGGATTTTTTGATGGTTTTGTGGCCTTTTGGAGGCATTTTAGGCCTTTTGGAGGCTTTTTAGTGGGATTTTTAGGGTTTTTAAGGGAAATATGGTAGGAAAATGGACAAATGAGCCATGTAATGAGGTAGATGAGGTAGTGAACACTTTTTGGGTGTTAACACCCCCAGGGAATAGATTCTCCAAAAGGTAGCAGGGTAAGAAATGTTTTCCCTCCTAGATGGTTTTTCAGGGTACAACCAAGTTATGGTTGCTCCAGATGACCAATTAAAGACAGCTTTCAGAACCCCTAGGGGTACCTTCGCCTACAGGCGAATTCCTTTTGGTTTGATTAATGCAGGAGCCACCTTTCAGAGAGCTATTGATATAGCTTTTTTAGCTTTAACACACAATTTTGTCGTGGTTTATTTAGATGATATTACCATATTTTCAAAAAAATGACATGAACACTTATTTGCTCTTAAGCAGGTTTTTGAACGTTGCAAGCAATTTGGTATTTACTTGAACCCCAAGAAATCCATTTTCGCAATCATAGAAGGGAAGCTGTTAGGATTCATCGTTTCAAAAGAACGTTTGATCATCGATCCCGAACGCACAAACGTGATTTCAAAAATTGACTTACCAGTTTTGCATAAAGCAATGCAGTCCTTTTTGGGTAAGATCAATTTCATACGCAAGTTTGTACCTAATTTTGCTCAGATAGTTAAACCTTTACAGTTTTTAGTTAAGAAAGATGTACAGTTCACATGGTCACAAGAACAAAGGGATGCATTCGTAGAAATTTGTAAGGCTATTGCTAAAGCTCCTACTCTCATGTCCCCGTATTTTGATAAAGATTTTATTCTCTATACATTCTCTATTGATTTCTCTTATGCAGTTGTTTTGACCCAGAAATAGGACAATGATACAGAGATCCCAATCTCTTTCATGAATTCAACCTTCAAGGGTGCAGAGCTCAACTATTCAAAAATCGACAAACAATCCTATGCATTTTACAAGTCTGTTAAACATTACAGGCCTTATTTGTTAAAATATCGAACAAAGGTCCTTGTCCTATATTTTGCTATTAGAAATGTGTTGATCCAGAAGGAGTTGGGTGAAAAAGGAGCCCAATGGATGACTTCTCTACAAGAGTGTGATTTGGAAATAGGGCCAGCCAAAATTGTCAAAGGTCAAGGCCTTTGCCTTCTTATTGCTGAATCTAACGATCCCCGGCAGCAACAAATTGATTGGGAATAGGAAGAAGACATTCCCACAGGTTTTGTCAATGCTATTGATACCCTGACATCAGAATGGTATGACCATATCAATTTTTTTTTGAATAATGGGTTTTCTCCTGAAACCTTGGACTTTAAAAAACAAAGAGCCTTGAGATTAAAGGTTGCACCTTATCAGTTTATTAATGAAGTTTTATTTAGGAAAAACTATGATGGAGTTTTTCTTAGGTGTTTATAAAAACATAAAACTGGTGACATCTTATTCCAATTTCATGCAGGACCAGCTGGAGGTCATTTTTTAGGTGAGACAATAGCTCATAAGATTCTCAGAGATGGGTATTACTGGCCTACGTTGTTTAAAGATGCTTATGCCTATGTAAGGAGGTGTGAACCATGCCAAAAATGCACAGTTTCCCATTGCAACCGGTCACTGTTTAGTTTCCATTCCTGCAATCGGGGCAGGATTTTGTCGGGCCATAAATCCTACCTCATCCCTTCAACACAAATACATTCTCACAGCAACTGACTACTTCACTAGATGGGTAGAAGCAGTCCTACTTAAGCAATGTAATGCCTGCCAAGTCATTTCTTTCCTAGACATTCATATACTCTCATGATTTGGTACTCCAGAATTACTAGTTTTTGATAATGCATCCTATTTCTCCTCGATTGACATAACTGAGTATGCTTTTGAAAAGGGGATGAAACTCAAATTTTCTGCCAATTACTACCCACAGGGTAATGGGTTGCCTGAGTCTTTGAACAAAAAATTGATCAACATTCTGAAGAAGACTATGGCCTCTCACCATAAAGATTGGCATACACAGCTTGATCATGCTCTTTGGGCAGATCGGATTACTCCAAAGGCAACAATTGGAAATTCTCCTTACTGTCTAGTGTATGGAAAAGAAGCCATTCTTCCTACTAATCTCACCATTCCTTCACTACAGTTAGCCCAGTTTGTCCAAGAAGATGATTCTTCTCCCCTCCAACAAAGAATTGATACTCTACTTAAATTGGAGGAAGATAGAGAAGTGGCTAGAAACAAGTTGTATCATCATCAACAGATGGTGAAAAGATGGTTTGATGACAAATCTTCATCTAGCAGGGAATTTTCTTTTGGAGGCTTGGTTTTAAAATGGGACAAATAACACAAAGATAAGAATCAGTATACCAAGTTTCAACGCCTCTGGCTGGGACCTTCATTGTTATAGAAAAGATGGGTCTTGGTACTGTTCGATTACAGACATTGGAAGCAGTTGTGGACACTTATCCAGTGAATGTTTCACTCCTCAAAAAGTATTTTGTTTGATCAGGATGATGTACTTGTACATAGGTTTGTTTTGCTTTTTCTTGTCTTGATTGGATTGTCTGCTTTGTTTTCATTTGTTTGCTTTAAACTCCACACATTTGGCAATACTCATTGATCAGTTTCTCTCTTGGTGATGATTTCAGCTTGGGCTTTATAACTGTCTTCCAACCATAATTTTGTCCTGTATCGGAGGTTGTTCAACAAAGGGGACATAGCTAATGATTGCAGAACCCTGAATTGATATCTCTTCACAATGGTCCTTATCTTACACATGTCTTGCTTGTTTAATTGCGGTCTAGAGAATAGCAGAGTCTCCATTGTCTCATGTTTCATGGTTCAAGTTGCATATCATAATAACCTATCCAGCTTGTTCTGCTCTGGATCCTTTTACAATCACCTTGGTAATAAATCTCTTAATAAATGTAAATTACAAGGTGGGAGATCTTGCTATCAAGCCGGCCCATTAGGTTCATAGGTGCTAAGAAGAATGACATCTTCAAATCAAGCCACCACACTTGGAAGATGACTTTCAATTTTACTAGGAGTTGTAAGATCCTATCACAGGTCGGTCCATTCATGATCAGGAAAGCATTGGTGAGTAACACTACCAATATATGGTCACCAAGCCATGGTAGTGCCTTGTAATTTTCAACCTAATAAAATTTGGTTTGCTCATTTTTAAAGATGCTAGTGCATATAGGGACAGTGGGGTCTTATCGCAAGCCATCCCTGCCATGATCATGGGTTTTATTTGGACTGAAACTATCACAATATGGTCTCCAAGCCATGATAGTTACTTTCAGTATTGCAACTGGAAGACAATGAGTCTCATTGTCAAGCTGGCTTGATGAGTTTCTGAATTATGCTTGTGAATGGAACTGCTTATATCTAATCACCAAGTCAGGGCAGTGGTATTATATACACAGTTTTTTTTTTAAATTTAAAAAAAAAAAGAAAAAAAAAAAGAAGAAGAAGAATCTCATGAAATGTTGCATGTAAATAAAATATCGATAAATCAAGGTGATGTGTACTTAGGATATCCAGGAGCATTTTCAAGTATGTGCCTAGGTTCAACACAAGTTGCTTCTCCATGATTACATAAAGGTGAAGGATCTAGGTTGTTTCTTCAACCCCCCCTATCAGATTTGCATTATTTTCAACATGATCATGTATGGGGATTTATCAGTTTCATGTTCCATGTTCGTTAACTATCTCTCTTGTGATAAATTTTTGGAAAATTCAAGTTGAAAAAGTGATGTGGCTAACATGTTTCATTTAGCTGAATTTCATTGCAGAGATAACTGGTTCTTCCCAGCCAGTCACCATTTGTTGTGGCCACAACAGATCCCATGCTTAGATGAAGCACGGGAACCCCATTTTGAATAAACGCAAAGGTGTTTTGGTGAGTGTACTCTACAAATCTGAGAATTTGAGTTTTCACTTGTTTAGTTTTCTCACCCATACTTTTTTCTTATGTGTTTTTCTCTTTCCGGATGATCTCTACCTGTCTGGTATGTTAATTTCCTCAAATTTTGAGTATTTTACCTTTGGTTTTCATCAACGTGAAACCCGACAGCTAGGAGACCCGAAACCCACAACCGACACTTTCGGGTTGCGGGGTGTGTGTTTTACAGTTTTGGAATTTGCGTTCCCAAAACACGCAACCCGACAGTTGCGGGTTGCGGGATTTGTTTGCTCTGTTTTTGAGCTTAGGAAACCCGAAACCCACAACTTGACGGTTGCGGGTTGCAGGATTTCACTTTTTGAGCTTTGGTTTTCATCAACCCGAAACCTGCAACCCAATAGTTGTGAGCTTCGGGTTTTTCCCTTTACAAATAATTTCGGGAAATTAATATCCCGAAAACCCGCAATTGTGGTTTTCAGCTTTCGGGCTATGCCTTTTTATTTTTGTTGCGTATTCCCAAACTCCACAACCCACAATTGTCGAGTTTCAGCTTTCGGGAAGTCGTTTTTTGTTTACAAGTGTGTTGTTCCCGATACCCGCGACCTGCAAGTGTTGGGTTGCGTCTTTCAGGAATAGGTTTCTCATTTTTTATTATGGTCATCCCCAAAACCTGAAGCCCGCAATGGCGGCTTTTGGATTTAGGGAACTCTTTTTCCACCTTGCCGTTTGCGCGACTCCGCAACCCATAATCCGCAATTGTTGGGTTGTGGCTTTCAAGATCCTTCAATAATTTTGTGAATAAACTTTTCGCATGACCCTGCATCCCGCTTCGGTTAATCTCGGCCATCCATTTTTTTTCATCCCACGGTCATCTTTTAATTTGGTTGATTCAATAAATAGGGTTTTTCTATTTTATTTTTACCATTTTTTTTACATTCGAAGAATTATCTCTTCGCACTAAGGATTTTACTGTCAAATCCTTACTAGGGGACGTTTTTTTAACTGATATTCCATTACCTCTAGCTAGATTACTGCCTTTGCTACAGTCGGTGCTTGACAGTCTCGTTTCGTTTTGACACCTCTTCGTTATTTGTTTCTACTCCTTGAGGTTTTCACCATTATGCCTGTTTCGGTCTGAAAGATCCTTCCAGTTATTTTGGTTAAATTTGGTCACCTGAATCCAGTTTGATAGGAATGCAAGAATTGCTGGTCTGTGTAATCAGGATTCTGTTTCAGTCACTTCGCAGGAGGTTTTCAAGCCATAATTTTCATTTTGGTCACAAATGCGAAGCCATGAT
>BSBM01000091.1:36212500-36600000 GCA_027924585.1 Larix kaempferi | reverse complement strand
TACTCACATGGTATCAGAGCCATCGTGGATTTAGTGAGTTACAGGTCAATATTGAGCATTGAACTGCATTAAAGAGAGGAATTCCAGATAAAAATTGAGTGTTTTTTGCAGGTGTTTCAGTAGTTTTCTCACCATTAACGCAGCAGTCATGGAATCAAACCAAATGTTGCTCACACCCTTCAATGTTTTCGATTGGAAGGCTGAGATGGTCATCAAGCTGAGATCTAAGGGTCTCTATAGAGTGACCATGGGCATAGAAGTGGAACCAAACTCTGCTGTGGAGAAAGCAAAGTACTACAATCGACTTGATGAAGCTTATGGATTGTTATTCCTGAGCATTTCAAGGGAACTCTTGTTTCATACAGACAGTTTGACAACCCCCAATGATGTATGGGTGAAGCTAGAATCACTCTTTGGGAAAATTGATGAACTGAGAGGCCACCAGCTTGAAAACGAGCTCATTAGCTTGAGCCTGGTGCATTTTGAAACCATCCAGGAGTTCTTCACGAAATTCAAGTCACTGGTGCTTCAACTGCAACAATGTGGAATTGTTAAGAAGGAGGAACAACTGATTCTGTCCATCCTTTCGAAGCTAGGCCCAGAATTCTCTGTATTTGTTAGCACATTTCACTCATCCAAAATGACCCTTCGAAATTGGCAAATGCCATCACTAGCTACCTTCATGGAGTGTCTCACTCAGGAGCAGGACAAACTAGTTCAGATGGGCACCATAAAATCAAAGGACCAAGCATTGGCAATGGGTGTTTCAAATGCAAGCAAAGGAAAGCAGAAAGCCAAGAATTCGAAGCAGCAAGAGAAGAGGAAGTTTGACAAGACCAAGTCTGCAGATGGGGGTTCGAATCTGTCAAAGGAGAAGGACAAGAAGGGAAAGGAAAATACCAAATGCACCTATTGTCATAGGGGATGGCATCCAGAGAGCTCATGTATGAAGAAAACCATTGACTCAATGGCGCAGCTGCTGGAGAAGAACAACATCCCAGTCCCTGAGGGCGCAAGGAAGAAGGAGAGCACCTCAAACCCTGACAATAAGGAGAAGTGTCATGCTTTGGTAGCAGGTATTTCGAATCCCTCTTCCTTCATCATTGATTCAGGAGCTTCCAGACATATGGTTTCATCCAGAGAGCTCTTCTCCTCTATGCATTCGAATGGTGGCCCAACAGTTCGAATGGGAGATGATTCAAAAATCCAGACCAAGGGGATTGGTAGGATTGACATGGAGCATGGCTATTTCAGTGATGTGCTATATGTACCTTCATTGGCTGCAAATTTGCTATCAATTTATCAAATGACCCATACAGGAGAAGCCAAGAGAGTAACATTTACTCCAGATTTGGTAGAAATCTCAGAAATTTCCTCAAATCAAGTTGTGGCAGTAGGGTATGCTGATCATGATGAGAGAATGTACAAATTCTCAAATTTCATTCCAAATTCTAGTGACCATGCTCTTGTCTCTCATGCCAATGAGACCTCCAAGTTGTGGCATGAAAGATTTGGCCACATGAACTACAAATATCTCCAGACATTGCACAAGGACGAGATGGTGGAAGGGCTTCCAGAAATCAAATCATCAAATGGTGCATGCATTGGGTGTGTAGTTGGAAAGCATCCTGAGCGCAGCTATGAGAAGGGAATGGCAAGGAGAGCCACTCAACCACTTGGATTGGTACATTCATACCTCATTGGTCCCCTTCCCACTCCATCATATGGTGGATCAAGGTATGTACTTACATTCATAGATGACTACTCTCGATTCTGCTGGGTTTACTTCCTTAAATTGAAGTCAGAAGTGTTTGAGAAATTGAAGATTTGGAAAGCCCTAGTGGAGAACCATAGTGGTCATAAGATAAAGATGCTTAGGACTGATAATGGAAAGGAATATGTGAATAATAACATTCAGCACCTTTGTGAGGAATGTGGCATCCAAATGCAACATTCAATCCCCTACACACCTCAGCAAAATGGTGTGGCAGAGAGGAAAAATAGATCTCTCAAGGAGATGGCTACTCGCATGATTGAAGCTAGGGATCTAAGCCCTAAGCTATGGGCTGAAGCCATCAATTGTGCTGCTCATATTCAGAACAGATCCTTTCACAAATCAGTCAAAGGAAAAACCCCCTATGAGGCATGGTTTGGCCAAAAACCAAATGTGTCAAATTTCAGGATTTTTGGGTCTAGAGCATGGGCTCGAATTCCATCAGAAAAGAGGAAGGCTTTGGAGCCACAGAGCAGGGAATGTATCATGGTTGGATATGGTGAGGAAACAAAGGGCTACAAGCTCTTTGACACATCCACACTTAAAACTTTCATTGAGAGAAGTGTGTAATTCGAAGAAGAACCAATTCCAGATTTTGAGCTTGCACCGGGGGAAAGCTCCTCTCCTCCACACCTTAATGAAATTAGTGATGATTCCACCTCTGATTTTTCTGATATTGCTGAATATGACATGGCTGAAGATGACAATGCTGTACATGAGTCACCATCAAGGCCCAAGTGGGCTGAGAAAATCATACAAGCTGCAGGTGAATTGGCAGGCAATCCCCAAGAGCCTAGGAAGACTAGATCTCAAACAATCAATGCTTCCTTTGCAAATGAAAGTGAACTTGCTGATCACTGTTATATGATGATTGGATCTGATCCAACATCATATCAGGAAGCTCATCATGATCCAAGGTTGAGAGCAGCAATGCAAGAAGAATTCCAGTCTCTCCAAGAGAACAAAACATGGGATTTGGTGCCTCTTCCTCCCAAGAGGAAACTTGTGCAATGTAAGTGGATTTTTCGAACCAAACCTGTTGCTGATGGTTCTGATCTGAAGTATAAGGCTAGTTTAGTGGCTAAGGGCTACTCACAAATCCATGGTGTGGATTATACAGAGACATTTGCACCGGTTGCAAAGATGGACTCAATTAGACTAGCTCTAGCCATGGCAGCTAGTAAAGGTTGGGAAGTTCACCACATGGATGTCAAAAGTGCATTCTTGCATGGTGAGCTACAAGAAGAGATATATATGCAGCAACCTGAAGGATTCCAAGAGGATCCCACACTTGTATGCAGGTTGAAGAAGTCACTCTATGGACTCAAGCAAGCCCCCAGGGCTTGGTATGCCAAAATGGATGCTTTTTTGCTCTCAATTGGTTTCTGTCGATGCAAGTCTGATCCAAATGTTTATTTGCAGCATTGTGATGATAATTTGCAGGTCATTGTACTGTATGTTGATGATCTCTTAATTACAGGGAGCTGCACCAAACAAATTGGCTCAATTAAAGCTTCTTTGCACATTGAATTTGCCATGAGCGACCTAGGATTGCTAAGGCAATTTTTGGGTTTGGAAATTGAGCAATCTGAGAGAGGTATATTGCTGAGTCAACCTAAGTATGCTTCAGACCTGTTATTCAAGTTTAAAATGGCTGAATGTAAGGCAGCCAAGTGCCCATTCCTTTCAGGCATAAAACTAGGTGAATTTGAAGACTCTCCGTTGGTGGATTGCACTCTCTACAGGAAGCTAGTTGGAAGTTTGCTGTACCTTACACATACAAGACCTGATTTGTCTTATGATGTAAGTGCTGTATAAAGGTATATGCAGCAGCCACATTAGATCCATTGGAAGGCAGCCAAAAGGATCCTTCATTATGTCCAAGGAACAAAGAACTTTGGGGTACACTATGCAGCTGGTTCTTCACTTCAACTAGCTGGATTTTCTGATTCCGATTGGGAGGGAGATCCCATCGATAGAAAGTCCACTTCAGGTTTTGTGTTTATGTTTGCTGAAGGTACCATTTGCTGGTCAAGTAAGAAACAGCATACAATTTCTCTTTCATTAGCAGAGGCCGAGTACAGGGCAGCAGTGAACGCAGCCACACAGTGTGTTTGGTTGCAAGGCATTCTTCAGGAGTTTGGTGTTGCTATTGATTCTCCAACCAATATTTGGGTGGATAATCAAAGTGCCATAAAGATATCTACTGATCCAGTACAGAGGAAAAGAACAAAGCACATTGAGATCCACATGCATTACATTCGGGGCTTGGTGCATGACAGGGTGATTTCATTGCAGTATTGCCCATCCACCGAGCAAACTGCAGATATTTTCACCAAGTGCTTTACTGAGAAGACCTTCACTCACTTGAGAGCTTTGCTTGGAGTGACTGATGGATGGTGATTGCTGCAATTTAATTGCAGGTTCAGCCCCATTTCCATTTTAGAGGGAAGTTTTTATCCCATGAGGTTTTACTTCTTTTCCTCGATTCATATGGACAAATAAAATTTCTGTTTGTAATGAGGTGACTTGAGCCTTTGTTGCCAAGGCCTCCCACTTATCTTTCATGAGATGTACTAAGCTATGGTTAAGGGGGGGTGTTAGAACTGTAATCCACACTTAGTACCATAATCCATAAATTTTTATTGCTCATGTGCTTAATTAAACCATAGTTTGGACTAGGTGACTACAGTTGGTCAAAAACCCACTTTTGAGAGTGTTCACACCCACTTCCAACCAAACCAGTTCACCCAGCCTCCTATTTTGTCCACAAGTGCGCCCTCATTAATTGCTGGTGCGCCCTCTCTCCTTGTTTTGGGGAATTTCAGTTGACCAAGGGCGCTAGGGTGGATTTTTCCCATTTTTGGCTAGATTTGGAGCATTTAATGATCCCTTGGGCCCCCCAAACTCCTCTACTTGCTCACCCACGCCTGCCTTGAGCTCATTAATGACCAAGCATGCTTCAGCCACCTCCACACCAGAATTCGTGACTGTTTGGGGTGATTGGGATTGAGTTGGACCCACCTAGGGGGGATTGAGGCCAATTTGGCATTGTTGACTTGTACACTCAGCTAGAGCCACCTAATGCTCTCGAATTTCTCATGGATGTAATAAAAACCCGTTACTAACATTTTCACATGTTAGACAGTCAGTTAATCAAAGGGTTCAGCATACATTGTGTGTAAAATTATCTTGTTTTTCAAGTTTTTCCACCAGTTTTGTAAATTAATTCAATTTTGTGAGGTTCTCCATAGCTCCTAGATCTTCTGTGATCAAAATACTCACACCCTCTTCCTCATCGTGATCATGATCATCATCATGATCATCATTGTCATCACCATAATCTTCATCGTATTCATCATCATAATCATCTTCATCATTATCATCATCATCAACATCATCATCATCGTCGTCGTCATCTTCATCATCATCATCAATGTCATCTTCATCATTTTCATCACCTTCATCACCATCATCTTCATCTTCATCATCATCATCATCATCATCATCTTCATCTTCATCATCATCATCATCTTCATCTTCATCACCATCATCTTCATCTTCATCTTCATCTTCATCATCATCATCTTCATCATGATGAAGATGATGATGAAGATGTTGATGAGGAAGAGGGAGAGGACAATGATGATGAAGATGAGGACGTTGAAAATGATGATGAATATGAGGACGATGATGATGAGGAGGTTGACGACGATGATGATGATGATGAAGACGATGAAGGTGATGGTGTTGACAATGATGATGATGATGAAGATGAGGACGATGATGATGATGATGATGATGATGCTGAAGATAATGATGATGATGATGACGATGATGAAGATGATGAATATGATGATGATGATGATGTTGATGCTTCCCATGAATATGATGGTGGAGACCATGAATATGACAGTGAAGACCATGAAGATGATCATCTTCATCATCATCATTGTCATCATCATCACCATCATCTTCATGGACTTTGTTAAGTCAGTAAATTTTTCTGCATTTTTAGTTTTTCCTCTCTAAATTTTGATTTGATTTTTGAGTTTATCTTAGTTAATTGTTGGTTTTCAGTTTTGGTTTTCTGCCTTCTTAAGAATCTTATGAATGCTTGAATAAAGTTTGAGCCCAGTCTTCACATTTCATTTGATTTTGGTCATTTTTATGTTTGAAGTGGGTCAATATGAGTTATATATTCAAAAGGGGAATCAATTTTGACTTTAGAGAGTAGCTAAACTAGTGACTTAAACCAAAAAGCTGTTAAAATCTCCGATAAATTTGGCAAAAGTTAGAAAATCTGCTAAATTTTGGTTTAAAGATATTCTTGTAGCGCTACACCAAAGTTTAACACAGAGTGCGCTACAGGAATATCGTGGCATGAGTTTTTCGTAAAATCTCGATCTGATTTCAATCATCATGAAGAGTGTGAGAGTCTAATCGCATTTTGTGAAGTGTTTAACACGTGTATGCAGCATTTTCAGCATGATGTTTGTTGTTTGATAATCACGAAGAGAGGCAAGGGCATCATTACAGGTTATGCGGGTTTCAGTTGCACAGATACCAGCCAGTTCCGGGTTTCGCTGTCAAATCTCCCTCGTCACACGCATAATCACTAAGGATTTAGTGTTTGAGGAGGAGTCTTCATCGTTGAACATTAAATTACATTGCTGTGGAATGAGACACCTGTGATTCCGGCGCCAGCAGAAATTAGGGCTTTGAATTCGTTTCACCTGCAGCCAAGAAAACGTTAGAAGGACACCTGTGCTCGAAGAGGAACGTTATTGACACCTCAATTTGAAGACATTACGCCACGATGCAGGAGTAATTGACAGGTATTACGTAAACCCTCATAACTGAAGAATTTGGGGTTTTTGCTGCTGCATGTCCTTCTGAAAAAAATTGGTCGCTGAGAAAGGTGTAATAGAATGAAAGGATGAAGAATTCATCACTGAAATGGTTAGCTGAAGCATGATAGGAGGAATTAGCATGACTGTTCCTTTTTTGACCTAATCTGAATAGGGCGTTAATAAACTCACAAAATTGCCTGTAGAATTCAGTTTGTTTAAACAGAGGGAAGTCTGCTAGTTGGAAACGGGTGTTACACAGGGAGGTTTGTAGATTTGTGCATGGGTTAAATTGTTATAACCTGCAGTACTATTTGCCCAGAAAGCAGCTTATAAAACACTTCTGAAACCTAAAAACTATACTGTTCCAGTTCCTTGACAAGAAAGAGATGGGAAAAAACAGTAAAAGTGGTAAGATTAATAGGGCTGAACCCACAGACTTGACATGGATCCAAAAGCTTCCAGATTGTGCAGAGCTGTTCCAACAGGCAGGATGGTTGAAATTCTTCAAGAAGATAGATGGCTTTAATGCCCAAGTATCATGCAATTTTGCCAAAGGACTTAAGAATGAGATGATCATAATAGGTCCTTTAAAATTCAAATTGACTGTAGATTTAATTTCAAAAGCCACTGAAATTGATAATGAAGGCGAGCTCTGGTTTAAGAAATCTCCTTTTGAGTTTGACCCTCAAAGATACTTATTTCCCAATGTTGTTCCTGACTGGAACAAAGGTATCATCATTCATAATTTCAAGAGGGAATGGATTGAACCTTTAAGAATTCTTCAGAGCTATATAACTTGTGAAGGGAGGTACTCATTAGTTTTCAAATACCATCTCAGGTTCTTGCAGCACATGGCAGGGGTGTCAAAAATGAATTTGCCATTCTTTTTCTTCAAAAGTTTGCAGAAAATGTCTAGCAAAATTAAACAGCAGGATGATCAAACTTCTCAATCATTATTTCATCATGGTCTCATCAAGTTGATCATCTCTACAGTGTTGCAGAAGGAAGAAAAAACTTGGGACTTTTTTCTATTTTGGTCAGGGATTCATTCCAAAGGAGAAGAACAGCAACCCAAAAGGCAAACTGATAAGGGTAGAGTAATGGTACAAAAGTTGGGGTATTCAGCTAAACCTGCAAACAAACATGGCATTAAAGTTAAAAAGGAAACAAAGCAGGTGGCAGATGAAGGACAGACTGACAGTCAGCCTCAGGAAATTACACAGCACAGTGAAGTCAAATTTTCATTATTTGATGACAAAAAGGAAAAGGAAATTCCTGAAAGTAAGTCATCATCTATAACAGTGGTTCATGAAGAGAGGAAAATTGATATCAAGGTTATTCCTGTAGCAAAAGAGGAAGTCCAGAATCTGCCCAAAAGCCCTATCACAGTCCTCTCAGATGATGAGGGCTATATGTTAGAGGATGAGCAGTTCATTCCAGAGATCAAGGTTAAAGCTGAGACTAAAAAAAATCAAGTTATAGAGGACAAAACTACCAAGCCTAAGAAGAAGATAAAAAAGCTAGAAGTGGTAGAGTTATCATCTGTCCAATATCAAGGGAAGACACTTAAAATGATGGGAGAGCCAGCTTCTTTATGGAGACCTAAAACTAGGCCTAAAAACAAATTAAGATTAAATATGAAAAAGTTGTTGAATCCGAAATTGAGGACTGATAAGGTAGACATTTCGGATGAAGAATCCATGGAGGATCAGTCAAAGAAAAATGAATTGCATTCAGTTAAAAAAGAGGATGTTGGGTCTGTATATGTAACAGGTGAAGAAAGCTCTAAATCCATCGTTGAAAACAATTCTGGAAAATTGTTAACAGAAGATATTAAATCAGCATAGGTAACAGGTGTTTCAAACCCCATCATGGAAGATATTGCTGTAAGACCATTGACAGAGGAATTGATGTTTAAGAAGTTTAACATGTTTTGGAAACCAAGTGAAGATCAGGATGCTGCAATAGAAAAGCTGGTAAATTCTGACAAGGATAATTTGAGGAAGACTGTGAAACAGTACAAGCATCAAATGAACTATATGCAAGAAGTAAATGATGGTTTAATGCTAGAAAATAGAAGATTGAGGGAAGATCTTCAAGATACTCATGACAATTTTCAGGAGTTGGTGATTGATGCAAAGGAGGCACTCAGGAGGAAAAGGATGGCTGACAGGAATTGCTCAGAATTAGAAAGGACAGTTCAGACCTTGCAGCATGAAAATGAACACCTACACAGAAGGATAGCTGAGCTGGAGCAAAAGCACAAAAAGGTGAAGAAAAGATCCTCAAGTCCAGATGGCATAGCTTTGCTAGTGGAGGCATCGAAAGAGATCTAGGGCAGTTAGGTTCATTTAAAGCTTTTTGTTAAGGATTTGCTATTTTTATCAAATTTGTAATTTGTAAAAATGTAAATGCTATTTTGCCTAATCTAGTCATTCGATGGAGGATTAATAGGAGAAACCCTAACTGTTTTTGGGGGGATGAAAAACTATTTAGAGAGGTAAAAAAGACATTGTAAGCGTTGGAATTTTTGGAGAGCTAGAGGAGGTCTGCAAACTGTACTTTCATCCAGACTTGTTCACTGCTAAGTATTGCAAACTCTCATATTGCATTTTTGATGAAACTATGAATATATGACTCCTTATTCCACTTCTGATATGTGTTGGCTTCATTTTAAACTTATACAGTTTCTTGATTGACAATTTCATTTATGGTTTTATGTATGATTTCCAGTAAGTGCTTGTCTTTTATTGAATGAATTTCAGTGCAATCTTTTGGTGAATTTCTGAGATATATGGACATCTTCATGGATAAATGTATGTGAATTAGTTTTTACTTATTGTTGAATGTATTCCCTTATGCTCTTGAAGTTTTCTTACCAAAACCTACAAAACAAAACCCTAAAAACCTAGTTTGGATTGATTTTATTCTTGAGATTGTGTTGGCTTGTTACCCTAGCCTTAGTAACAATTTGTGACACAAACATCTTTGGCGCCGTTGCCGGGGACGAAGCTGAAGCATATCTTCCCTGGGATACTCATCATTTTCCTGGTTTAAGAGGTGGACTTGAACCAGCACTTTGAAGGCTATATTTTCACCAAAAAAGTCACACTGGCTTCTAAAGGCATTGGGACCAGGAATAAGCCTGTTTCTCCAATAAATCTGGGTGTGACAGACCCTGAGCAGATTCTGAAAACAGCTAACAAACTCAGAAAATCCAAATCTTTGCCAACTTGTTGTGATTCTCATCAGTTAGGCGAATCACTAGACCCAGCTGACTTTTCACCGTGTATAAAACCTATCCTCTCTGAGAGCAGTTTTCAGGTTTTCACTAATCCCAAAAGTTTCTTGAAGGCTAAAACCTCTTCTCCTGATAGAATACCAATATTTCAGCTGAAGCTAGGAAAGAATACCTTTCAAAAAGGACCCAGTCAAACTCCTTCCTTTTCAAACCCTAATTTGAAACTTCAGTTTACAGTTCAGTCCACAATGGCAGCCCAAAATCCACCTATGGATATGATGGACAGAATGGTAGCAGCTAGGTATGCACCATTAGTTTTACCTCAGCCTCTACATCCTTTGCCCGGAGGTGATTATCAGAAGTATATGCCTAGATTTAATGGTCAAGGGGAAAATACTGCTGAGGAATATTGGGAAGCTTTTATGAGTTATGCTGACAATCAGAATATTGAAATGAAAGATGTGTGGATGAGGGTTTTTGTTCAGAGTTTAGATGGGGATGTAAGAAAATGGTTTAGGGAGTTGCCTGCTAACTCCATTACTATTATTGAAGAACTCCATCAGCTTTTCATGAGATAGTGGGGAGACACTAAAGATCACACATACTACATAACTGAGTTTGGAGCTCTCAGAAGAAAGAAAGATGAGACTGTTGCAGATTTTTCCAAGAGGTTTAATAAGATGTACAGTAGAATTCCAGCAGAAATTAAACCTACTGAAACATCAACTAAGTTGACATACGCCAATGCTTTTGATCATGAATTTTCTTTATTACTCAGAGAGAGGAGACCTATCACCCTGCTGAACATGCAAGATGCAGCCCTAGAAGTAGAGTCTAATTTGTTAGCTTCAAATAGACTTAAGAATGAAACATCTCAGCAGCTCTATGAAAGAAAAGGAAAGAAAGAAGCTGTCACAGCAGGTTCTGCTTCTCAATCTGCTGAAGCCAAAATAGATGAGATGGCCAAAATGGTTAAGATCCTCACTGCAAAGTTAAATAAACTCGAGCTTGAAAAGAATTCTGCCAAACCTGCTCCAGAATCTCAGAGGAATCCAAATAACCAAAATCAGTTTAGAAGACAATTTGCCCCTAGATTCATGCCAAGGGAGCGAAGAAATAATGACATTCAGCAAGAAAGGAGAGAAAATGAAGATCAAAAAGTGCCCCCACCTTTTCAAAATAATCTGGTTGATGAGGAAGAAATTGATCAGCAGTTGCTTTTTGAAGAAACTGAGACTGATCAGAACATGAACCACATTGGAGATAAAATGTTTACAGGCTTTGTTACTGAAGAGGATTTTCTAAATTCTGAATATTATGATGCTGATTTATATGAGGTTGAAGATGATTTGGAATGTGAAAAGACTGCTGTAAATGCTGCTACCAATCAGAATGGAGTCAAGAAAGTTATTAATCTCAGAACTGGACCAAAACAAGTAGTTCAAGCTCCTAAGAAGAAAGTTGCTATTCCTGCTCCAGTTATCCGTGATAAACCAACTGTTGATCTTGTAGCAGAAAAGAAACAACCTGCAGAAAAACCCAAGAAAAATACAGAAATTGAAGAGGTAAACAAGTCAGGTCAACATTTCAGTTTAGAAAATGAATTAGGAAAGCTCAAAATTCCTGTGCCATTTTCTGAACTTATAAAAAATCCATCATACAAGAATACAGTTTTGAAGGTAATGAATATGCCAAATAATCAGCCAGTTTCAGATACAGTGAATCTTCAGGAAGAAAACCCTAGAATTTTTATTGGATCAGCTTTAGCTGAGAAGACTGAAAATGAGGCTGGTGCTTCTCCTCCATTTTATATAACTCTGACTGTGCATGAGCAGATGATTCATAACTGTCTACTAGATTCAGGAGCATCCCATAATTTGATGCCAAAATCTGTGATGGAAGCCCTGGGCCTTAATGTCACTAAGCCTTACCATGATCTATATGCCTTTGACTCCCGAGCTGTAAAATGTCTAGGAGTGATAAAAGATATGGTTGTCAATCTTACTCAGTTACCCATGTGTAATAATGGATGTTGTGGTAGCTGACATCACACCAAAGTTTGGTTTACTTCTGTCTAGGTCATGGGCTAAGAAAGTTGGAGGAACATTACAGATGGATCTCTCTTATGCAACTATTCCTGTTTTTGGTGGGGAAAACAGGAGACTTTATAGAGAGTTACAGTTGGCTTACATAGTCACAGATGAGAAAAACCCTACAAATCACCCAATGTATTCTGTGGATAAAGACCTTGGTTCATGCATACTACAATTTAGTGAAGAAGAGAATTCTGCTGGTGTGTTACAAGTACAAAAAGATCAGCCTGTAAAACACAGTCAAGAAGAACAGGATGTATTATGGCAGTTGTATTTTGATGGGTCTTCATGTAAAGAAGGTGCTGGAGCTGGATTTTTATTGATTTCTCCTGGAGGTGAAATGGTGAAACTTATGTATAAGTTAGAATTTGCTACCACCAACAATACTGCTGAGTATGAGGCCCTGCTATTGGGATTGAAGGCTGCAAAAGATTTAGGAATTCAACAGATTTCTGCATTTGGCGACTCCGAACTAATTGTTCAACAAGTGAAGAACAAATATCAAGTAAAGTAGGGTTTGTTGAAAGTATATCGAAATGAGGTATGGGATATGCTTGAAAATTATTTTATTGCATTTAATATCACTCATATTCCCAGAAATCAAAATGAAACTGCAGATTCTTTAGCCCTGGCTGCCACACATTTCAGAATTCCAAAAACCACTCAATTAAGGTATCCAATAGAAGTGAGATATAGGCCATGTGTCCCAGATAATGTGAAACATTGGAGGGTTTTTGAAGATGACCTTGAAATAAAAAAATTTCTTGAGCTGGTAGATGAATTTTCAAACAATCAAATTGATCAAGAAATTGATGAAAAGGATGAACAGTTAGATGAATTTACTGCAGAAGAGATTGCTGGACATAAGATTATTGAACTGAAGAGTAATTTCATTCCGAAAGGCCTAGTACCTTTGGAGATAATATTTACTAAGGATGATACACCTTCCAGACCAGTAATCCAGTCTTCAGAAGAAAATGTAGAGGATTACAATATTGGCTCAACAGAACAGCCCAGAATGGTAAAATTGTCTAAAAACCTAACAGCTGAGCAAAGGAGTAGATACATTAAACTGTTGAAGAAATATGTAGATACATTTGCTTGGTCTTACAAGGAGCTGAAAACCTATGACACAGCAGTTATTCAGCATAAAGTCCCTTTGAAACCTAATGTTAAACCTTTCAGGCAGAAATTAAGAAGAATCAATCCAGCACTGTTTCCTGTTATTGAAAAAGAATTGAAGAAGTTGTTGGATGCAAAAATAATAGTGCCTCTTAGGTATTCTTCTTGGGTGGCAAATTTGGTTCCTGTTAGAAAGAAGAATGGAGAGATTCGATTATGTGTTGATTTCAGGAATTTGAATCGATCCTCATTAAAAGACAATTATCCCCTCCCCAAGATTGAACAGGTTTTGCAGCAGGTGGTTGGAGCTCAAAGGATTTCAATGCTAGATGGCTTCTTAGGGTATAATCAGATTGCTATGCACCCTGATGATAAAGAAAAAACAGCTTTTACAACCCCCTGGGGGACATTTATGTATGACAAGATGCCTTTTGGCTTAATGAATGCTGGAGCAACCTTTCAGAGAGCCATGGATATTGCATTTGTGGGTGAAAAAGATAAGTTTGTGGTGATTTATCTGGATGATATTACAGTTTTCTCCAAATCTGATGATGAACATTTGAAACATTTGGAGCAAACCTTCATAAAGTGCAGAAAGTTTGGCTTATCCTTGAACCCTAAAAAATCACATTTTGCTGTACAGGAAGGTAAGTTGCTTGGTCACTTGGTATCAGCTGATGGTATCAGGATTGACCCTGAGAGAGTCAAAGCAATACTGAAAATTAGTTTTCCCAGGAGTAAAAAGGATGTGCAATCATTTATTGGCAAAATCAATTTTCTGCGATGGTTTATTCCTAATTTTGCTGAGACCATTAAGCAGATTACAGGCATGTTAAAAAAGGATCATGAAATCAAGTGGACTATGGAAGCAAAGACAGCTTTTGAAAAGATTAAAGTGGCTCTAACTGAAGCAACTGTTCTGGTGAGTCCAAATTTTGACAAAGAATTTCTTACATTCTCTTTTGCCTCAGAAGACACTATTGCTGCTGTATTACTTCAGAAGAATGAAGAAGGATTGGAACAACCAATTGCCTTTTTTAGCAAAACACTTAGAGATTCCGAGCTAAAATACAGTATCTTGGAGAAACAAGCCTATGCCCTGGTAAAGGCTTTAAAATTTTTCAGAATTTATATTTTACACTCCAAGGTTGTTTCATTTGTTCCAAATGCTGCAGTGAAATATGTTTTGACACAACCTGATAGTGAAGGAAAGAGGGGAAGGTGGATTGCTAAAATTATGGAATATGAAGTGGAAATTAGACCTACCAAGCTGGTCAAAGGACAAGGATTGGCCAAACTGCTGGCTGACTCAAATTGTCAGGCATTAGGGTTACATGCTATGACAGAAGAATTAGCACCTGAAGAAAATCAAGTAATCCTGGAAAAAGAAAGAATCATGGATTCTTATTCATCTTCAGATTGGTATGCTGACATTGTTCATTTTCTGCTATTTTTGCAATGTCCAGAACATTTAGACATGAAAGCTGCCAGGTCCTTGAAATTGAAAACTACTAAATACTGTCTGATAGAGGGTCAATTGTTTTGGAAAGATCCAGCAGGAATCTTATTAAGGTGTTTAGATCAAGCTGAAATAAAGGAAGTAATTTCAGAATCTCATGAAGGAGCCTATGGAGGGCATAAATATTGGAAAACAACAGCTTATAAAATTTTAAGAGCTGGTTACTATTGGCCTTCACTTTTCACAGATGTTTATCAAACTGTAAGAACTTGTATACCTTGTCAAAAGTTTGCAGGAAAACAGAAGCTGCTGTCTTTACCTTTGAAGCCTATTGTAGTCAATGCCCCTTTTCAGCAGTGGGGCCTGGATTTTATTGGAGAAATAAACCCAGCATCTTCAGGCCAACATCATTGGATTTTGACTGCCACAGATTTCTTTACAAAGTGGGTGGAGGCTATCCCCACAAGAAATGCCACAGATAAGGTAATTATGGATTTCATAGAAAATAATATTCTGAGCAGGTTTGGTTTCCCACAACGATTGATTACTGATAATGCCAAAGCATTCAAATCCAAGGCAATGGTGGCCTTTTGTGAAAAAAATGGTATTATGCTAAAACATTCAACTCCCTATTATCCTCAGGGAAATGGTCAGGCTGAATCATCTAACAAAAATATCATTCAGTGCATCAAAAAATTGCTCAAACAAAATAAAAAATCTTGGGATTCAATGTTGAAATATGCATTATGGGCAGATAGGATTACTGTAAAACAAGCCATAGGAACTTCACCTTTTCAGCTGGTTTATGGAACAGAAGCAGTATTTCCAGTACAATTGGGAATCCCAGTAATGAAGTTCCTCCAAGATTCTCAAGAGGAACCAGATGATTTGCAAAGGAGAATTTTTGAGATGATTGAGTTACAGCAGAACAGAGAAAAAGTAGACAAAGAAGCCCAGCTGTATAGAGCTAAAATGAAAACCAGGTTTGACAGAAATATCAAAGATCATATTTTTTCAGAAGGTGAGATGGTTTTAAGGTGGGATGCAAGAAAGGAACAAAAGGGGAAACATGGAAAATTTGATAATTTATGGTTTGGCCCTTTTCTGATAGCTAAGGTTTTGGAAAATAATACTTTCATATTGCAGTCTTTGGAAGGAGAGGAATTGCTCAGCCCTGTTAATGGGCGATTCCTCAAGCATTTCTACAGTTAAATGAAGATCATGGTCACTTTTCATTGTATATACCGGTGTGAGTGAGATTGAATAAAGACTCCATAGCCCAATGGAAGACTGAAGGCACTAGTCTACAGGTTCTTGAAGCCTCACAGGGAGGACTTCATCCCGCAGCTGGAGCCAGATGTTAAGTCAGTAAATTTTTCTGCATTTTTAGTTTTTCCTCTCCAAATTTTGATTTGATTTTTCAGTTTATCTTAGTTAATTGTTGGTTTTCAGTTTTGGTTTTCTGCCTTCTTAAGAATCTTATGAATGCTTGAATAAAGTTTGAGCCCAGTCTTCACATTTCATTTGATTTTGGTCATTTTTATGTTTGAAGTGGGTCAATATGAGTTATATATTCAAAAGGAGAATCAATTTTGACTTTAGAGAGTAGCTAAACTAGTGACTTAAACCAAAAAGCTGTTAAAATCTCCGATAAATTTGGCAAAAGTTAGAAAATCTGCTAAATTTTGGTTTAAAGATATTCTTGTAGCGCTACACCAAAGTTTAACACAGAGTGCGCTACAGGAATATCGTGGCATGAGTTTTTCGTAAAATCTCGATCTGATTTCAATCATCATGAAGAGTGTGAGAGTCTAATCGCATTTTGTGAAGTGTTTAACACGTGTATGCAACATTTTCAGCATGATGTTTGTTGTTTGATAATCAAGAAGAGAGGCAAGGGCATCATTACAGGTTATGCGGGTTTCAGTTGCACAGATACCAGCCAGTTCCGGGTTTCGCTGTCAAATCTCCCTCGTCACACGCATAATCACTAAGGATTTAGTGTTTGAGGAGGAGTCTTCATCGTTGAACATTAAATTACATTGCTGTGGAATGAGACACCTGTGATTCCGGCGCCAGCAGAAATTAGGGCTTTGAATTCGTTTCACCTGCAGCCAAGAAAACGTTAGAAGGACACCTGTGCTCGAAGAGGAACGTTATTGACACCTCAATTTGAAGACATTACACCACGATGCAAGAGTAATTGACAGGTATTACGTAAACCCTCATAACTGAAGAATTTGGGGTTTTTGCTGCTGCATGTCCTTCTGAAAAAAATTGGTCGCTGAGAAAGGTGTAATAGAATGAAAGGATGAAGAATTCATCACTGAAATGGTTAGCTGAAGCATGATAGGACGAATTAGCATGACTGTTCCTTTTTTGACCTAATCTGAATAGGGCGTTAATAAACTCACAGAATTGCCTGTAGAATTCAGTTTGTTTAAACAGAGGGAAGTCTGCTAGTTGGAAATGGGTGTTACACAGGGAGGTTTGTAGATTTGTGCATGGGTTAAATTGTTATAACCTGCAGTACTATTTGCCCAGAAAGCAGCTTATAAAACACTTCTGAAACCTAAAAACTATACTGTTCCAGTTCCTTGACAAGAAAGAGATGGGAAAAAACAGTAAAAGTGGTAAGATTAATAGGGCTGAACCCACAGACTTGACATGGATCCAAAAGCTTCCAAATTGTGCAGAGCTGTTCCAACAGGCAGGATGGTTGAAATTCTTCAAGAAGATAGATGGCTTTAATGCCCAAGTATCATGCAATTTTGTCAAAGGACTTAAGAATGAGATGATCATAATAGGTCCTTTAAAATTCAAATTGACTGTAGATTTAATTTCAGAAGCCACTGAAATTGATAATGAAGGCGAGCTCTGGTTTAAGAAATCTCCTTTTGAGTTTGACCCTCAAAGATACTTATTGCCCAATGTTGTTCCTGACTTGAACAAAGGTATCATCATTCATAATTTCAAGAGGGAATGGATTGAACCTTTAAGAATTCTTCAGAGCTATATAACTTGTGAAGGGAGGTACTCATTAGTTTTCAAATACCATCTCAGGTTCTTGCAGCACATGGCAGGGGTGTCAAAAATGAATTTGCCATTCTTTTTCTTCAAAAGTTTGCAGAAAATGTCTAGCAAAATTAAACAGCAGGATGATCAAACTTCTCAATCATTATTTCATCATGGTCTCATCAAGTTGATCATCTCTACAGTGTTGCAAAAGGAAGAAAAAACTTGGGACTTTTTTCTATTTTGGTCAGGGATTCATTCCAAAGGAGAAGAACAGCAACCCAAAAGGCAAACTGATAAGGGTAGAGTAATGGTACAAAAGTTGGGGTATTCAGCTAAACCTGCAAACAAACATGGCATTAAAGTTAAAAAGGAAACAAAGCAGGTGGCAGATGAAGGACAGACTGACAGTCAGCCTCAAGAAATTACACAGCACAGTGAAGTCAAATTTTCATTATTTGATGACAAAAAGGAAAAGGAAATTCCTGAAAGTAAGTCATCATCTATAACAGTGGTTCATGAAGAGAGGAAAATTGATATCAAGGTTATTCCTGTAGCAAAAGAGGAAGTCCAGAATCTGCCCAAAAGCCCTATCACAGTCCTCTCTGATGATGAGGGCTATATGTTAGAGGATGAGCAGTTCATTCCAGAGATCAAGGTTAAAGCTGAGACTAAAAAAAATCAAGTTATAGAGGACAAAACTACCAAGCCTAAGAAGAAGATAAAAAAGCTAGAAGTGGTAGAGTTATCATCTGTCCAATATCAAGGGAAGACACTTAAAATGATGGGAGAGCCAACTTCTTTATGGAGACCTAAAACTAGGCCTAAAAACAAATTAAGATTAAATATGAAAAAGTTGTTGAATCCGAAATTGAGGACTGATAAGGTAGACATTTCGGATGAAGAATCCATGGAGGAGCAGTCAAAGAAAAATGAATTGCATTCAGTTAAAAAAGAGGATGTTGGGTCTGTATATGTAACAGGTGAAGAAAGCTCTAAATCCATCGTTGAAAACAATTCTGGAAAATTGTTAACAGAAGATATTAAATCAGCACAGGTAACAGGTGTTTCAAACCCCATCATGGAAGATATTGCTGTAAGACCATTGACAGAGGAATTGATGTTTAAGAAGTTTAACATGTTTTGGAAACCAAGTGAAGATCAGGATGCTGCAATAGAAAAGCTGGTAAATTCTGACAAGGATAATTTGAGGAAGACTGTGAAACAGTACAAGCATCAAATGAACTATATGCAAGAAGTAAATGATGGTTTAATGCTAGCAAATAGAAGATTGAGGGAAGATCTTCAAGATACTCATGACAATTTTCAGGAGTTGGTGATTGATGCAAAGGAGGCACTCAGGAGGAAAAGGATGGCTGACAGGAATTGCTCAGAATTAGAAAGGACAGTTCAGACCTTGCAGCATGAAAATGAACACCTACACAGAAGGATAGCTGAGCTGGAGCAAAAGCACAAAAAGGTGAAGAAAAGATCCTCAAGTCCAGATGGCATAGCTTTGCTAGTGGAGGCATCGAAAGAGATCTAGGGCAGTTAGGTTCATTTAAAGCTTTTTGTTAAGGATTTGCTATTTTTATCAAATTTGTAATTTGTAAAAATGTAAATGCTATTTTGCCTAATCTAGTCATTCGATGGAGGATTAATAGGAGAAACCCTAACTGTTTTTGGGGGGATGAAAAACTATTTAGAGAGGTAAAAAAGACATTGTAAGCGTTGGAATTTTTGGAGAGCTAGAGGAGGTCTGCAAACTGTACTTTCATCCAGACTTGTTCACTGCTAAGTATTGCAAACTCTCATATTGCATTTTTGATGAAACTATGAATATATGACTCCTTATTCCACTTCTGATATGTGTTGGCTTCATTTTAAACATATACAGTTTCTTGATTGACAATTTCATTTCTGGTTTTATGTATGATTTCCAGTAAGTGCTTGTCTTTTATTGAATGAATTTCAGTGCAATCTTTTGGTGAATTTCTGAGATATATGGACATCTTCATGGATAAATGTATGTGAATTAGTTTTTACTTATTGTTGAATGTATTCCCTTATGCTCTTGAAGTTTTCTTACCAAAACCTACAAAACAAAACCCTAAAAACCTAGTTTGGATTGATTTTATTCTTGAGATTGTGTTGGCTTGTTACCCTAGCCTTAGTAACAATTTCTGACACAAACATACTTCATCATCATCATCATCATCATCATCTTCATCATCATCATCGTCATCATCATCTTCATAGTCATCATCATCATCATCATCATCATCATCATCAACTTATTCATCATCATCATCATCATCATCATCATCACCATCTTCATCATCATCATCATCATCTTCATCATCATCATCATCCTCGTCATCATCTTCATAATCATCATCTTCATCTTCAACATCGTCATCATATTCATAATCATCATCATCATCATCATCATCATCATCATCTTCGTCATCGTCATCAACATCACCATCACAATCACCATCATCATCATCATCTTCATCATTGTCATCACCATCATTATCACCATCTTCATCATCATCATCATCACCATCTAGATGACGATGATGACTACAATTATGATGGTGAAGATAATGAAGATTATAACAACGATAGGGCAGATAGAGTGGAAGAGAGTGGGGGTGATTGGGTGGATAGGAAGAGAGGGGGGTGGGGTTATAGAGAGGCAGGGGGTCCCAAACTTAGAGGCAATGTCATCTTATTCAACAAAAATAGTGAATGAAAATAGTTTGCAACTTTTATGTTTAGGAATGGAAATTAGATTTTATAGAGAAAGAAGCAACGCGTGCCCTCTTCTAGTAACATGTGTGCACCTATCCACATGCTCGCCTCTAGTAACGCCTGCACGCCTATTTGCGTGCACTTGTCTAGATTCCAATTCTTTTTGGAGCCCTTGCAAGCTTGGAATTAGTTTCGGATTTCCAAACCTTGAGGGTCGGTCTGATTTATGGTAGATGTTGTTGTCCATTTTGTCACCATTTTTTATCATCAAATCTATTCTGAATGACGTTAATTACACTATTTTTGATATATTAAGTTATTCGCTTAGCCATTCATCCCATCATATGAATTTTGGTCAAATCTCGTTATATTACGATTTATTAATGATTAAAGTGACCTTTCCAATTATGCATGGCATCTAGTTTTGATTTACAGACTGTGGTTTCTCAAATGGCCCTTCATTCAGATTGCATGTTTATATTGCTTAAGCTCATCTGCATTCAGCTCATCATTCAACCCTGCATTCAGCTTGCGAAATCCACGGTTGGTATGTTTCGGGCTATTAAAGTAAAAAATGGGCATGTGGGTTCTATTAGCCACACGGTGCTGATGGTTAATGAGCCGTTGTTCTGGGAGATTTGTCCCTATGCTCGCAAAGCTCAAAAATGTATCCCACATCCACGTCAACACTCCAACATGCCGATTCTCCTACGCATTCATCCTAGAATCACGCTGCCAGTTCATGCCGGTGTTCTAGAAGAAGTCCAGGTCACACACGTTCATCCTGCCAGCATGCTACCTCTCCCACAACAATGCTCCAACAGTCCTCTCCTATGCTTTCCGAGCTCGCCAGCATGCTACCTCTCTTCCCACGTCAAAGGAAATCTATGCTACAGCTGCCTCGTGAAGGAATCGACCTTGTGAAGTTGGAGGATGGTACCTACACTGTCATGCACCATTTAAAGCAGCCAGTTATTCATAAACGTCTCTATTATCAGAGATTTCGACTCTATCAACCCTCTCATCCATTGTAAAATGTATAAATAGACGCCTATATATAGGAACATAGTTAGCTTGTAGTTGATGAAGATCATCAAATTAGCAGATAGTTCGTAGGATTTGCAGGCAAATAGCAGACATTTTGTAATTTTCTCAAGTTAATGGAAGTTCCAGTTTGTTGATATTCTTAATAGCTAAACCAGTTTCGTTTTACATCTCTGATTGCTAGGAAGGGCCCCTCATCAACCTGAGATTTTGTTTTTGTTTTCTGTATTTTATTTTCTGCAAATAGTTAGTCTATTTTTTTCTTTATATGTACATAATTTCATTTTCTGTACCTGATATTTCTTCCTCTATTATTTACATTGTGCTACTAACATAGTTTGTGTTTACAAAATTAGCAAATGGTCAACCAACAGTATAGTTTTGATAGCTTCATTTCAATATTTTATAATTAGATAGTTTGTCTTTCTAATCTTCTTCAATTAGATAGAACTAGTTAGTTGTTATTTCCAGCTTTGTTACTAGTTAGAATTAGTTAAATTAGCTTCTCCTCTATAGGTGTAGGTCAATTCTCTTCTCTCATCTCAACCTTTCTTTAGCATAGAATAGGAATAGTTTATCTCTCCAACCATGATTAGAATAGGTTTCTTTCTATTATCTTAGCTTCTCAACAAGTCTTCTCACTTATTTCTTTGCATTGTAGGTTCATCTGCATTTGCTATCTAACGTCAAGATCATCAAAACTCTCCTTTTCCTTAGTTGAATTCATTTTTCCGCCATTCGGAATGTCATTCAAATTGTCATTCAGACTGTCATTTAGACTGCCATTCGGATGGTCGTTCGGACTTTTACTCTTTCTGCACCGTTTTATGCTAGTTTGGATTCAGTTTCTTAGTTTTCTTTACTATAATCTTTCCTTCTCTTAAATTAGTCTTCTCAATCATAATTAGGCCCTTGTTTTACATTCCGTAAAGTTTTAATTCAAGTCTTGTTATTATTCTTAGTTTTTCTTTAACTGTCTTTTCAATTATGTCTTTCATATTTATCTTGCTAACATGTTGTTGTTTCAAAATTTATCAGTCTTATTCCTAGTCTAGTTTATTACATGATCTTAAGACATAGTTAGAATAGAGTCAATAATTTAATTCTTCAAGCATTCTAGTTTTGTTAGTTTCCTTCATTTAGATTAGGATTAGTTTCTTATCTTGATAAATAATGAAGATCGTTCATGGAATAGGATTTGGATTTAGAAATTAATATCTTTATCAAGTTTTCTACTTGTTTCTAAATTAATATCTTTATCAAGTTTTCTACTTGCTTCCAAATCAAGTTCAGAAGTAAATATCTTTATCAAGTTTTCTACTTGCTTCTAGTTTCATTAGTTTTATATTTTTTTTCTGCTCATGGATAGTAGATAGATAATAATGTTTAAAGTTAACTATAATTTGTCTCTTTGTAGTTTACATCTTTTTGTTGAAGTTAGATTCGATTTACTTCCATTTTGTTTTGCTATTTCATTTGAAAGCCATTATGATACACTCACTCCAATTCCTGTTACATGGGAATAGATGTTGTTGAAGTTATTTAATAGTTTTTAATTTGATTTGATTAGCATCGCTTCCTATTTATGTAGTTTATTATCCAACTAATCCATTTCATAGATAGGTCTTTAATCTGTTTACAATTGTTTCCTAATTCTTAAATAGAATCTGAAATTGTATAGTTTCCATTTTCATAGTCTACAGTTTGCTTTTGAATCAGTTTCCATTATCTAATTATAAGATAGAGTAATATGAATCGATACTATTCTAGTTTATCTATTTAACTAAGTTTGATTTAAACCCTTTTTGTTTTTTGAAGTTTGACTCGGTTTTTCATTTTGAAAGATCTTTCGATCTTTTCTTTATTAAATATTTTCAAGGTCTGACAAGCCAAAATCTTAGGTTCCATTCTACCTTAGCATATACTTTGCCTCAACTCTAAGATTACCAACCCCGGTCGATAATTAAATATTAGGTGTTTTCTTTGAGATAGCTCACAAACCCAACATTTTGGCAACGTTGCCAGGGAGTTGTAGAAGATAGGTAGAATTCAGTCATAGATAAGTAAAACTCCTTTTTAATTTTATTCTTTTGAAAATAGGCTAGTGGTGGGTGAGCAGTAAGACAAGAGGTAAGAACCTGCGCATCTGTTATAATAGGCATCCCCAAAGCCCAGCAATAGCAATTATGTAATTAGAACTTATTTAAGTTATAATTTGTTTTCATGAATAGGTCTAAAGATTCACAAGGTAGATTTATTAAAACTAATTCCCTTACTAAAATTCCTACTAAGCTATACGGGGGGCATGCCATCCCAACTACTAACTCAATAGAAAGGTATCAGAAGACACCTAAAGGGGATAGTCCTACTTGGAAAGCAAAGGAAATCCTTTCTGAAAATCAATTAGGGGAAAACATAGGGACATCAGAACAGTATGTTCATAAAGAAATTCCACTAGAACAACCTCAAGGTCATATTGAGACTGAACTTAGACAGGAGGAAACTCAAAAGGATAAGACTTTAGGACCTCTCAACTCTCTGTTAGTCCAAAAACCCAAAGATACTACTTTTTCAATAATATGTGGTCCAAACTTGGTATATTTTGTCGATCCTGAACAAGTAGATGCTCTTTTCGAGAGTTCTCTGAACATAGTTATCTCACAGATTGATACAATAGCAGTAGGACCTCCAAATATGGATTCCGACGTAGCTGATAATTCTCCTCCTACAAAGAAGAATACCCTTCCTGAAACAGAACGTTGGGACATCCCATATTCACCAATAAAGGAGCAACCTAGATTTTCTTTCTTTGGAAATAGAATCTTCATTGGAGACCGTGTTCGACAAGATGAAGAAGATGGAGAAGTTAGAAATGAAGGTACCTTCGGGTTCCCTATCTTAGACACTGCACAAGATGTTACTATGAAAAAAATACCTCCCTCCTCACTACCAACCTTTTATGGGAAGAGTAGTGAGGATCCAGATACATTCTTGTTCGAGTTTGACATTTTGTGTAGGAGTTATAATTACCTACAAGATGGCCAAAAAATAAAACTCTTTCCTGCCACATTAAAAGATTCTTCTCTTCGATGCTTCATAGGATTAGGAGAATCTAGTATTAGAACTTGGGAAGACATGAAGAATGCATTTCTTTGAAAATATCAGGATTACTGTAGACCTAAGGACTTTCGCAAGGATATTTTTAAAATTCAAGAACTTGAAGACCAGAGCTTAGAAGACTATCTCGAGAGATTTAACTATGTGTTACACAAGTCCAAGTATAGTGATCTTCGAGGAGATGCAGTAAGAACACTCTTTCTCAAGGGAATCTCAGAAGAATTCTTAGATAATCTTAATCTCATGGCAGCAGGAGACATTTCTCATAAGTCCTTTACAGATATTTGTGAACTATGTAGGAATTACTCTAGGAGCACAGGGAAAGGTGGAAGACACTTTCGAGAATCTTATGTTAGGAATTCCAAAGGAAACACATCCGGTCTTGGTGGAGTTACAAGGGTAGAAGTGGGAAACCTATTGGAAAGGTTCAAAACAGATATTTCAAAAGCCATGGGTTCTCAATTAGATGCACTACAAGCTAAAAAGAGACAAGATGAGGAGCGTGCAACAAAGAGTGTTTTTTGTCCTAGGTGTAGAACTAAACATCCTCAACAATAATGTCCATTAAATAATGTTTCGGTTTGCCACTTATGTACAGAAGAACATCCAACCAATGATTGTCCATCTTTTCCTAGATTACAAGCTGTGTACACGAGTGGACATTTTGGTGAAATACCTAGGAGGCATTGGAAACCTAGAGATCAACCATCGTATCAAGATTCATCAAAAATTCCACCTTATTACTATCCTTATCAACCTCCTCAACAATGGAATACTTTAGGTTGGCGAAATTGGCCACCGTAGTACCCTCCTCAGAATGCTCAATAGCAGCAATGACCACATGGATGGAGAGGGAAAGCTTATGCTCAAACAACTCCTCCTATGCCTGACTACCCTTAACCACCTAATATTCAGCAATTTTCGCCTGGATTTGTACCTCCTTCATTACCTCCTATCCCAAATCAACCTCACCATTTCCAGAACATGAATCCTCCAAGACCCACAATCTTACCTGCACAACCGATACTGAATCCTAACAACAAACCAACCCAAGCTCTTAATAGCATTGGGTTGTTACATCTTCCATCATATGTCATTTTGATCGGGCCAATACATGAGATACAACTGTGGTCTGGAAGAGTTGTGCAAGATTAGCCCAAATCATCAATTGTTATTCAAGAAGAGAATGAAGAAGACATACCTAGTGAGGTTTTGAATGATGCCATTCTTGAATATGTGTTTATTTCTATATCTTCAACACACAACCATCCACACAAAGAAGTAATTCCAGGGGAAAAGTCACCTCCATATTTGGAGTGTATAGTAATAGAAAAACCTGTAACTTATCCAGAGTACGATATCATTAAAGAATTGAAAAATATTTGCATTAAGATCCCTTTGTTACAAGCCATTAAGGATAATCCAATCTATAGTAAGGTAATAAAGGAACTCTATATTAAGAGACAAGGGAGGAAAAAAAAAGACCCTTTGACGATTCATGTAGTAGGGGAAATTTCATATTGCATAGCAAACCAACCTAGAATACCAAAGTATTCAAACCCAGGAAACCCTGTGGTGACTATTATCATCAATAACACCGCCATAGGGAACACACTTATTGATCTAGGAGCTGCTATCAATTTGATGACTACCATAGTTTTAGAAACTCTTAATTTAGGACCATTCCTTCGCCCTACCCCAACAATGCTAGAGTTAGCATATCGTACTATGGTACAACCTACTGGGATCTTACATGACATCACTGTATCAGTAGCCTCATGGGAATATCCCATGCAGTTCATGGTCATTGAATCAAAATACCCTTCCAAAGGTCACCCTATTATTTTGGTAAGACCTTGGTTGGATACTGCCAATGCATTTATAAGATGTAGGGATTGAGAGATGATTATCTCTGATGGGTAATCTACAAGAAAACTAGCTCTATACCCACCAGCTCAACCAATAGCTGAAAACTTGTTTTGGTTAGATTGTCCTTTTGGAGATGAGAACTTGGAAGAACTTTCCCTTGTCAGTGATCTTTCTCGGGCACTTCAAGAGAAAAATACCAAGAATGTGTTGAACCAATTTATCTCTTCCACAACATGTGTAGATTTTCCTCAATCGTTTTCCCAATTCGATTAGATCTTTGGATATGAATTCAAGGAAAACATGAGCCTCTCAACATTTACATGTACATCATGTGTCTTCACAGTCTAAGAACACTTAGGATCCTATACCATTCCATGTGAAGTTAGTACCGACAAATTTCTACATATAAATGTAGGTTTAGATGAGAGTCAGGGAAAAAAATTACTAAAATTTCTCAAGAGTCAAACTGGAGCATTTCCATGGGAGTATACCGATATGAAAGGTATACACCCAGACACCTGTATCCATCACATTTACACAGACTCAAACATACCTCCTGTTAGGCAGGCCTAGAGAAGAATGAACCCAGCACTAAAGGATATAGTAAAGGATGAATTACAAATACTCCTTAACGTTGGATTCATATACCAAATTTCCAAAATCAAATGGGTTTCTCCTTTGGTGGTAGTTCCAAAGAAAGTCACAGGGAAATGGTGTATCTATGTTGACTTTTGAGAACTGAACAAGGCCACTCTTAAGGACTACTTCCCTTTTCCTTTCATTGATCAGGTGTTAGACACCTTATCAAGGAAACAATATTTTTCATTCCTTGATGCGTATAGTGGATACAATCAAATATTGATAGCACCCATGAATCAAGACAAGACAGCCTTCACTTGCTATTGGGGGACTGTTGTGGCCACAACAGATCCCATGCTTAGCTAAAGCACGGGAACCCCATTTTGAATAAACAAAAAGGGGTTTTGGTGAGCATACTCTGCAAATATGAGAATTTGAGTCTTCACTTGTTTAGTTTTCTCACCCATACTTTTGTCTTACGTGTTCCTCTCTTTCTAAATGATCTCTACCTGTCTGGTTTGTAAATTTCCTCAAATTTTGAGTATTTTACCTTTGGTTTTCATCAACTCGAAACCCGACAGCTAGGAGACCCGAAACCCACAACTTGACCCTTTCGTGTTGCGGGGTGTGTGTTTTATTGTTTTGGAATTTACGTTCCTGAAACCTGCAACCTGATAGTTGCGGGTTGGGGGATTTGGTTGCTCTGTTTTTGAGATTAGGAAACCCGCAACCTGACGGTTGCATGTTGCGGGATTTCACTTTTTGAGCTTTGGTTTTCATCAACCCGAAACCCGCAACCCGACCGTTGCAGGCTTCGGGTTTTTCCCTTTATAAATAATTTCGGGAAATTAATATCCTGAAACTCGAAAACCCGCAATTGCAGCTTTTGGCTTTTGGGCTTTGCCTTTTTATTTTTGTTGTGTATTCCCGAAATCCGCAACCCACAATTGTCATGGTTTAGCTTTTGGAAAATCATTTTTGGTTTACGAGTGTGTCGTTCCCAATACTTGTGACCTGCAAGTGTCGGGTTACGTCTTTCAGGAACACGTTTCTCATTTTTTATTATGGTCATCCCCGAAACCTGCAATGGCGGCTTTCGGCTTTCGGGAACTCTTTTTCCACCTTGTCGTTTGCGCGACTTCGCAACCCGCAACCCACAACTGTCGGGTTGCGGCTTTCGGGATACTTTAATAATTTTATGAATAAGCTTTTCATATGACCCTGCATCCCACTTCAGTTAATCTCGACCGTACATTTGTTTTCATCCCACTGTCATCTTTTAATCTGGTCAATTGAATAAATAGGGTTTTTCTATTTTATTTTTACCATTTTTTTACATTCGAAGAATTATCTCGTCGCACTAAGTATTTTACTGTTGAATCCTTACTAGGGGACATTTTTTAGTTGATATTACATTACCTCTGGCTAGATTACTGCCTTTGCTACACTCGGTGTTTGACAATCTCATTTCGTTTTGACACCTCTTCGTTATTTGTTTATACTCCTTGAGGTTTTATGCCATTATGCCTATTTTGGTCTTAAAGATCCTTCCAGTTATTTTTGTTAAATCTGGTCACCTGAATCCAGTTTGATAGGTATGCAAGAATTGTTGGTCTGCATAATCAGGATTCTATTTCAGTCACTTCATAGCCGGTTTTCAAGCCATAATTTTCATTTTGGTCGCGAATGAGAAGCCATGATTGCTGACGTGAGAATACTTGAAATAATCAATTTTCAGAACCAGTTTAAGACGTGCGAGGTTGGATTGATTTTGTACTTTCACACATGTTTTATCCAACTAACGCATGTCCTTGCTCGTTCTCATCACAGTTTGGATAATTGCAATGAATTCATCGCATAATTTGAATTATTATCATTTGTCATGTTCAATGTCTGTATCTTATCAGTTGGCCTTAAATTGGCAACAAACATGAAATCTTTAGTTCGTCCTTTGTGTTCTTTAAGGGGAAAAATTCGGTGTGATAATCTTGTGAGCTTCCTTCTGAACGTATTTGACATAAGCAGTATGCAGAATGGTCATGAATCTCCCAATGCCCATTTCAGAGATGAAGAACTCTATGCCTTACTATATCGAGAACCTATGTCACCACCTTTTGATGTAGGTGTTTCTGATTCAAGTACCGATAGTGGTGAAGAAGATTCTGAGGCTCTTTCTATTTGCATGCAATTCCTTGGTAAGAAAGAGAAGAAAGTTTCCAATTTATCTCTTCCAAAACATGTGTAGATTTTCCTCAATATTTTTCCCAATTCAACTAGATCTTTGGATATGAATTCAAGAAAAACATGATCCTCTGAACATTTACAAGTACATCATGTGTCTTCACAGTCGAAGAACACTTAGGATCCTATACCATTTCGTGTGAAGTTAGTACCAACAAATTTCTACATATAAATGTAGGTTTCGATGAGAGTCAACAAAAACAATTACTGAAATTTCTCAAGAGTCAAACTGGAGCATTTGCATGGGGGTATACCGATATGAATGGTATACACCTAGACACTTGTATCCATCACATTTACATAGACTTGAACATACCTCCTGTTAGGCTATGCCTTTTTATTTTTGTTGCGTATTCCCAAAATCCGCAACCCGCAATTGTCGGGTTTCGGCTTTCGGGAAGTCATTTTTGGTTTATGAGTGTGTCATTCCCGATACCCGTGACCAACAAGTGTCGAGATGCAGATTTCGGGAACACGCTTCTCATTTTTTATTATGGACATCCCCGAAACACAAAACCCCCAATGGCGGCTTTCGGCTTTCGAGAACTCTTTTTCCACCTTGCCATTTGCGCGACTCTGCAACCCGCAACCTGCAATTGTCGGGTTTCGGCTTTTGGGATCCTTTAATAATTTTGTGAATAAGCTTTTCACATGACCCCACATCCCACTTCGGTTAATTTCGGCCGTCTATTTGTTTTCATCCCACGGTCATCTTTTAATTTGGTCGATTCAATAAATAGGGTTTTTCTATTTTATTTTTACCATTTTTTTTACATTCGAAGAATTATCTTGTCGCGCTAAGGATTTTACTGTCGAATCCTTACTAGGGGACGTTTTTTAACTAATATTTCGTTACCTCTGGCTAGATTACTGCCTTTGCTACACTCGGTGTTTGACAGTCTCATTTCATTTTGACACCTCTTCGTTATTTGTTTCTACTCCTTAAGGTTTTACCCCATTATGCTTGTTTCGGTCTGAATGATCCTTCCAGTTATTTTGGTTAAATCTGGTCACCTGAATCTGGTTTGATAGGTATGCAAGAATTGCTGGTCTGCATAATCAGGATTCTGTTTTAGTCACTTCACAGCCGGTTTTCAAGCCATAATTTTCATTTTGGTCACGAATGCGAAGCCATGATTGCTGACATGAGAATACTTGAAATAATCAGTTTTCGGAACTAGTTTAAGACGTTCGAGTTTGGATTGATTTTGTACTTTCACATATGTTTTATCCAACTAACGCATGTCCTTGCTCGTTCTCATCACAGTTTGGATAATTGTAATGAATTCATCACATAATTTGAATTATTATCATTTGTCCTGTTCAATGTTTGTATCTTATCGGTTGGCCCTAAATTGGCAACAAACATGAAATATTTAGTTCGTCCTTTACGTTCTTTAAGGGGAAAAATTCTGTGTGATAATCTTGTGAGCTTCCTTCTGAACGTATTTGACAGAAGAAGTATGCAGACAGGTCATGAATCTCCCTATGCCCATTTCAAAGATGAAGAACTCTATGCCTTACTACATCAAGAACCTATGTCACCACCTTTTGATGTAGGTGTTCCTGATTTAAGTAGCGATAGTGGTGAAGAAGATTCTGACACTCTGCCTATTTGCATGCAATTCCCTGGTAAGAAAGAGAAGAAAGTTTCCAAGGAAGTGGCTGACCGTGATGATGATTTTATACGAGATTATATAATCAATCAAGAACCTAATTCCCCGCCAACTTCTTCTGAAATAGATCCTTTAATGGATTTTCTATTTTTGAGAATATAGTCTCTGATCCAGAGGTTCCTGGGGCAAATTCCTTACAAACCAAATCATTTGTTATTGATAATGAGTAGGTTAGGGAAGAATTCTTGTTTTGCTATGAGTATGTTTTCGATTAAAGAATGTATCTTTAATAATCTCTTTTGAAAGGTGGAAGAAATCATGTAGGCCGAGAGGTGGCAGGATTTCTTGGATCTGTAGGTTGATCTGATTTTGTAATCTCTATTTTCTAGGGATCTCTATTTTTGGGACTCTGTTGTAATTATTTAAAGAAGGATACCTCTCGTAGTTAGGGGTTGGTAATTTTTTAGTTGTAATTCAGCAGAAAACTGGACCAAGGGATACTCTGTTAAGCAGATCTTTTTGTAATTTCTGTACAAGACCTCTTCATACAGTAAAGTCATCTTTTAATCTATCTTCTGTTATTTCTTAAGTTTCTTTGAGAGTTTTTCTTATTTATACTTCAAATTGTCATCTATTATGTATCTTATCTTTTGCTAAACATATTTTAATGCACAAATATGTTGTATTGATTTATCTATATGACTGGTTTATGTTCCAAAGTGCTTCATTGAGTTTTTTCAATATAAGTATTTTCATGTTTTATTTCTGCAAATGATTCGGTGCATATGAATTCAAATAATCATTGTTAATTTTTCAATTAGCAGAGTGATTACAGACTGGATCTTGAATGAGCATGAATACTTGAAGGAGGGTCATTTGATTTTCAGTAACTGATAATAGTTCAAGTTAACAAGTAACACAACTAAAGAAATTTTGGTTAAACTGTTTAGTTACTTGTTTAATCACATCTCAAGACCAATCTGCATATAAAATAAGCTTTCATTTTAGAATAGGATCAACTTAGTTTAGTTTCCCTTTTCTAAAATAGGTTAGCTTAGCTTAGCATCACTATATCCACACCTTGATTTTCCATCACTGGGAAACTAACATTATGGGTCAACTCATCTACTCTTAGAGTGTTAGCGGAGGCCTAATATCCGTGGGGGATCACCACACCAAACAGGTTGGAGATAGAACTTCCCTTACACAGGATCTTTCGAATCCTTTCAACTTGGGTTTTCTTCCTCTGTTGAGTGCGTTCGAACATTCTAGCATCTTTTGCATCTAACCTGCACAACCGAGGCATCAACAGGGATGTATGCCTACTGAGTGTTACCATTTGGCCTGTGTAATGCACCTGCTACTTTTCCGCATGCAGTTCCAGGAATCTTTGCTGACCTCATACACGATTGTGTAGAAGTTTATATGGATGATTTTACAGTTTATGGTAATACCTTCCAGGAATCCCCTAATAACCTCGAAAAAGTTCTTATTCGGTGCCAAGAAACAAACTTAGCTCTTAGTCATGAAAAATAGAAAATGCTACTGACCAAGGGCATAGTCATGGGACATCATGTCTCTCTTCAAGGTATCAAGGTGGATCCCACCAAGATAAAAATAATTGTAAATCTTCATCCTCCAAAAACTCCAAAGGAAGTAAGAATTTTTCTTGGCCATGCCGGCTATTATAGAAGTTTCACTGAAAATTTCACTAAGATAGCCGCACCTATGTTCAAACTACTCATGAAAGACATAGAATTTCAATGGACTGAACTATGTCAACAAGCCTTCGAAACTCTGAAGGCCAAGCTATCAGTGGCACTAATACTTAGGGGCCCAAATTGGTCGCTTCCTTTCCATATATCCACTAATGCTTCCGACTGTTAAAATTCAATATGCTAAGACAGAAAATAGCAGCATTACATTCCATTTCACAATAATATCATATGCAGGATCACTGAAGAAACAACAAGCACAGCATAAACACAACAGACACATATTTATCCTAGGAAACCCTCATGGGGTAGAAAACCCAGCAAAGCTTCCTCAATATAGATGACCAGCAATATACAAAGATGCAAACCCTGAGCATAAGCTCCTCCTTCTCCATGGCAGAACTCTCCTCCACAAGTGCGCCACTCTCAAGTGAGTGAGTCTATGTCAAATGAGGAACACACCTCCTCTATTTATACACTACTCCGACTTTTCTTTTACACAAGACATGTAGGCTTGTATTTAACCATTGGGTTAAATACCCCATTACAACTGACTGGGCCGACCCCTCTAGGGTGGTCTAATAACCCTTTGACCCACATAACACATACAGGGCCGACCCCTCTAGGGAAGTCTAATAACCCAAGTTACCACATTCCGACGGAGGAATAAACATCTCCAAATATACAATAAGATCTTCACGGAGGAATGAATCATCTCTGGAATAATAAAGTACAAATATAATATTCTTTGAAATTACAATATCTCAACACTCCCCCTTAACGAGAAGGATATTATAACAGCATCTGCATGAGCAAGGAGTCATCAACATGATACATCTATAAATCATTGGAAGCTTTCTCAACATCATCAGTAACTCAACCAGTTACTGGAACATCTTCAATACTGGAACATCAACATCTTCAGTACTGAGTCTACAGCACTCAAACAGCTATAGCAACATCAATATATGAATCCTCACGATCATCAGCATCGTCATCACACGATCATCAACATCGTCATCACACGATCATCAACATCGTCATCACACGATCATCAGCATCGTCATCACACAATCATCAACATCGTCATCACACGATCATCAACATCGTCATCACACGATCATCAGCATCGTCATCACACGATCATCAACATCGTCATCACATGATCATCAGCATCGTCACATCATCTCGATCTACAGCATCTAGATCATCTCGATCTACAACATTGGATCATCTCGATCTATAGCATCTGGATCATATTGATCTACAGCATCTAGATCATCATGATCTACAACATCTGTATCCAGACTGATACATCTATCATCAAAACATATATTCTCACTAATACATTTATCATCAAAAGCATGTATTCTCACTAATACATCTATCATCAAAAACATGTATTCTTACTAATACATCTATCATCAAAAGGATGTATTCTCACTAATACATAGCAGCATATCCTGCAGCACACACGATCATATTACAGGATGATCAATCCCGCTCTCTTTAGGACATAGGTCCATGGATGATACAATCCAGATCAAGTTCCAGGATGATCAATCCTTATCACTTTAAGACAAGTCTCATGTCTAGGGACGATGCAATCCCATCCGTACATTTAGGACCATGTCCAAGGATGACTTAATTCTTAACCATACATTTAGGACCATGTCCAAGTATGACTCAATCCTCAACCGTACATTTAGGACCACGTCCAAGGATGACTCAATCCTCAACCGTACATTTAGGACCTCATCCAAGGATGACTCAATCCTCAACCGTACATTTAGGACCACGTCCAAGGATGACTCAATCCTCAACCGTACATTTAGGACCTCGTCCAAGGATGACTCAATCCTCAACCGTACATTTAGAACCATGTCCAAGGATGACTCAATCATCAACCGTACATTTAGGACCACATCCAAGGATGACTCAATCCTCAACCGTACATTTAGGACCATGTCCAAGGATGACTCAATCCTCAACCATACATTTAGGACCTCGTCCAAGGATGACTCAATCCTCAACCGTACATTTAGGACCACGTCCAAGGATGACTCAATCCTCAACCGTACATTTAGGACCTCGTCCAAGGATGAATCAATCCTCAACTATACATTTAGGACCACGTCCAAGGATGACTCAATCCTCAACCGTACATTTAGGACCTCGTCCAAGGATGACTCAATCCGCAACCGTACATTTAGGACCTCGTCCAAGGATGACTCAATCCTCAACCGTACATTTAGGACCACGTCCAAGGATGACTCAATCCTCAACCGTACATTTAGGACCATGTCCAAGGATGACTGAATCCTCAACCGTACATTTAGGATTACGTCCAAGGATGACTCAATCCTCAATCGTACATTTAGGACCACGTCTAAGGATGAATTAATCCTCACCCGTACATTTAGGACCACATCCAAGGATGACTTAATCCTCACTTGTCCACTAAGGACTTCATTCTCGGAAACATACATCTACGGCTCTCTTGAGGATGATGCAATCCTATCATGTCCACCAAGGACTTCATTCTCGAAGACATACGTCTACGGCTCTCTTGAGGATGATACAATCCTATCATGTCCACCAAGGACTTCATTCTCGAAGACATACGTCTAAGGCTCTCTTGAGGATGATGCAATCCTATCATGTCCACCGAGGACTTCATTCTCGAAGACATACGTCTACGGCTCTCTTTAGAACATGTGTTCAAGGATGATGTAATCCTATCATGTCCACCAAGGACTTCATTCTCGAAGACATACGTCTACAACTCTCTTGAGGATGATACAATCCTATCATGTCCACCAAGGACTTCATTCTCGAAGACATACGTCTACGACTCTCTTGAGGATGATGCAATCCTATCATGTCCACCAAGGACTTCATTCTCGAAGATATACATCTACGGCTCTCTTTAGAACATGTGTTCAAGGATGATGCAATCCCCTTATCACCTTAGACCCTGTCTAAGGACCATCCACCAACCTCTCTATCGGCATCACCAATATAGGTAACCACATCATTAACCTCACTGTCGATGCGGGAAATCTCATCATAAGTGATCACATCACTCCCCCTTTCGAGGAGGGTCCTTCTTAACTATCTTAAGTTTGTCTTGGAAAACTTTACTTGAGGTAGAGGTTTGGTTAGTACATCAGATCGATAGAGGTTTGGTTAGTGCATTGGTAACTTGTTACGAATTCGAACATTAACCATATCTTGTATATAGAAATGTCAGATCTCTATGTGCTTTGACTTATCATGGAACACTGGATTCTCTGCCATTTTGGTACAACTCTGTTTGTCACATAGGATCATAGTTGGGTCCATTCTAAAGCCATACCGCTTCACAACTAGCAGAGCAAACAACCATATATTCCGCTTGTGCTGAGAACCACACTAGACTGCTTCCAGCTAAACCACAAGATCATGGCTGATCCTAGACAATAACATCCTCTCGATGTGTTCTTCCTGTCTGATACACTTTCTGCCCAATCAACATCTGTGTAGCCATCTTGAAGTCATGATCTCCAAGATAGCATAGATCAAAGTCTATAATATCCTTTAGATGCCTCATCACATGCTTTGCAACTATCAGGTGAACACATCTAGTTTCCACTAGATACTGACTCAAGGTGTTCACAGCAAAGCATCTATCTGATCTAGTATTTGTTAGATACATCAATGACCCAATAATTTGTCTGTACAGAGTTATATACACTAACACTGATGAGTCATTCACTAACAACTTCAAGTTGGAATCCATGCGAGTGGTCATTCCAACATATCAAGTCCTTTTAATATTTCTCGACATACTTTCCCTAGTTGAGAAAGATTCCTTCTGATTCTTTCCATACTTACACACCTAGGAAGTAATGCATCAATCTGAGATCTTTCATTTTCATTGAATGATCTTCTGCATATCTATCTGTGCCATCTCTCGTTAGATGGATCTACTGATATGAGCCTCAATATCATTCAAACTCTGTGGTGAGTTCCTTCTTGCATCCATGTCATCTATGTATAGAAACAATATTCAACCTTGTAGCAAAGGTTGAGATCCTCATCACCCATGGTGATCATTAAGCTCATCAATTGATTATCGATCCTGGGAACCCATACAGAATTTGATTCACACTTCTTCTTTAATCACACTGTTAAGAGAATGGTATTATCTAGCCACTTAGAGCTAAACATCTCATCATGATTCTCTTCCTCTTTCTAAGAGAATCTTCTAGCCACAAGCCTTCTATAGTGTGTTTGATTTGTAAATCTTTTGTTGAACATCCATCGTTTGTTCAGTGTTCATCATTCATCATGATCTTTCCTACAAATCAAAATTAAGTACATGATTAGTAATACTTCATAATCATCAAATCATATTGACATGATAACCTATTATGCATACAGATATCATTTACATAGTTATGCAACTATTTTGACCAATACTTTGGCACAACACTTTCCCATATCCTGTATGCATACAGTGGCTATCTAGATGCCTTCCATCTCTACCACAACATACTATCGAGAGTGTGCACAGCTCTCAGCATGTCATCAAAGAGGTTTCATTCTGGACAAGCAACAATGGAATGTTTGTCCAACTTACCAATCATATGCATATTAGTAGTATACTATTCAATGCTTTATGAATGTTTACACTCAGCGTGATATATTCTAGGAATACAAATATGCATACAAGCAATATCATTTACTATTTCTAATAACAACTCAAATACTTATCTTTTATGTTTGTGTGGTTGCCTCCCGCTTGATCTTCTGTATGTCTTCTGAACTTCTATTCATTCTGAACCACTGTGCATGCTCAAGTATGCACTAGTGTCATCCTCATGATCTCATACACAAACATACATTCATTAGTATATTCTCAATATTATCAAAACATTCTAATTCTAAATAATCTTGAATATGTATAGTCATGATCATTAGTATTCAAGGTTTCAAGGAAGTCTTCTTTTACTCATGCATATTCTTGTTTGATCTAGTTAGTTAAATAATCAACCAAGATAAGAGACATAATATGCATAAACCCTTGATTACTATCTTTATGAATAAGCATAACCAATCATACCAAGTATACTTATATAAGGGATCCTAACGCAAGGTAAGATTCTAACATGACATAGGAAAACATACCTGGATTAGTATACCTGCTTAGTTATGTACAACATACCTAAACAATCTCTTCAATGATTTAGAGATCCTGAGCTAGAACCTGCATGTCTCATAGGTTAAACATAATATAACAAAGTCATACATACCTCGTAAGTGGATGAGTCTTTGTCTTCATGTTGTCATGGTCATGGAACTTGATTTGTCCTTTGTGATGTACCTATATCTTGTTAGCAGACAACCTCAACCTCACACAACACCATAATGCATAAGTACAATCATATAGCCCTAATCAATGAATGTCTTCGATCATTCACATGCATTCATACTGTTACTAGGGTGATAAGACAATTAATAACATTAATCAAGATTGTACTAATAAATAACATGAAGACAAACACATTATGAACTTAATCAAGAATCAGATTTCAAGACATACCTGAACCTCCTTAAGTCATACCTGTCAAGACTTCTTGTAGTCTTCTTATGTAAGGCCTTAACCTCAACTCCCCCTGAAACTTGATCTGGAGCTTGATTAGGGTTTGTTAGAGAAACCCTAAAAAATCAATTTTTGACTTTCACACTTCTGAATGGATGGAAGGATGTGTCTTGCTGAGCTGATCAAACTAGCATACTTCAATTTTGAAATCTCCAAAATTTGACCCCTCAAAATTGCCTTCGAAACTTCTGGATCTTCTGGACAGGAACCCGAACTAGGGTTTGATGATGCCCACCCTTATGTCCAATCAAAAGGTTCGATCTAAGGCTCTAAAATCTTATTTTTCTGAGGATCTTCCAGCCATGGTTACAAACTTCAAAAATTCCAACTTTTGCTGAAGCCCTAATTTTCCATCTTTCTGATCAAAATCCCGAACTAGGGTTTGATTAAGCCCGGTCTTCTACCCAACCAAAAAATTCGATCTTGGTCTCTAAATTTTGATTTTCCTGAGTAGCATTTAGCCGTGGACTCTGATTCCAAAAAATTCCAACTTTCTCCGAAACCCTAAATTCCAGAAGCCATGAATGAATGTGTTAAAAAAATAATTATGTTTTGATAGAAATATGTACATGATTGTTTCTGCTGTAACTCTGAATTTTTTTGAACCATAGGGTCTGAAAATGTTTCCTGAGATAGCTTGACCTGTTATCTTTCCATCCTAACAGGTCTGACCTCAATTGGATTCTCTGAGAGAAATTTATGCCAAATGTCGCAATGTGACCTGTTTATGGGATAAAACAGGAGAGCGAACTTGTACGGCATGCCACGTGTCACTGTTTGAATTTCGGCCTCTGAAAATTTTTCCTGAGATAGCTCGCCCTGTTATTTTTCCATCCTGATAGGTATGACCTCAATTGGACTCTCTGAGAGGGAGTTATGCCAAGTGTCCAAACGTGACCTGTTTATGGGATAAAACAGGAGAGCAAACTTGTACGGCGTGCCACGTGTCACTAGTTCCGTTTCGGCCTCTGAAAACGTTTTCTAAGATAGTACAGTCTGTGTAATACCTATCACTTTTTACTAAATTTAATTTGGAGCTTCCTAGCCCAAGTTATGACCTTTTTTCCTAGGTCACCTGATTTTGACTGAGATCTGGAAGAGGCAGAAACCCTAACGTGTACTGATCATAACTCACAAAGTACAATGAATATGAGGGTTCCCTTTGGACACAAGGTACCAGGGGATGTTATCTACAACCTGTAAACATTTCAGATCCTGAAACGTCTCATAAATGGATTTATAGCGAAAGTTCCACGATGACTGGTTTTTGCTATATAAAACCCTAACCTTCAAATTGTCGCAAGAGAAGCAAGTGTCGTAAGTGCCATACATTGCCTTCCTTCAGGTTAGCTCTGATACCATGTTAAAATTGAATATTCTAAGATATAAAATAGCAGCATTACATTCCATTTCACAATAATATCATATACAGGATCACTGAAGAAACAACAAGCACAGCATAAACACAACATACACAGATTTATCTTGGGAAACCCTCATGGGGTAGAAAACCCAGCAAAGCTTCCTCAATATAGATGACCAACAATATACAAAGATGCAAACCCTGAGCATAAGCTCCTCTTTCTCCATGGCAGACCTCTCCTCCACAAGTGCGCCACTCTCAAGTGAGTGAGTGTGTGTCAAATGAGGAACACACCTCCTCTATTTATACACTACTCTGACTTTTCTTTTACACAAGACATGTAGGCTCGTATTTAACCATTGGGTTAAATACCCCATTACAACTGACTGGGCCGACCCCTCTAGGGTGGTCTTATAACCCTTTGACCCACATAACACATACAGGGCCCACCCCTCTTGGGAATTCTAATAACCCAAGTTACCACATTCTGACGGAGGAATAAACATCTCCGAATATACAATAAGATCTTCACGGAGGAATGAATCATCTCCGGAATAATAAAGTACAAATATAATATTCTTTGAAGTTACAATATATCAACACCGACATAGCCATAGGGGCAGTTTTAGGTCAAAAAGAGAGACAAACATCACATGCCATCTACTTTGATAGTAAAAATTTGACTCCTGTAGAATCGAAGTACACTATTACTGAAAAAGCGTTTTTAGCAGTAGTCTACTCCATCAATAAGTTTCATCATTATATCACAGGATATGAAATTTTTATACACACCGATCACTCCTCCATTAAGTTTTTGTTGAATAAACCTATCACCAATGGCAGAGTGACTCAGTGGCTTCTTTTGTTACAATAATTCAACATCACCATTGTTGATCATCCCGGTAGAAGAAATGTAGTAGCTGATTTCCTCTCTTGAATTCAAGTTGACAATAATGCCATCCCTGTCAATGATAGCTTCCCAGATGACATTTTTTCGTTGTATCTATTCGAACCCCATGGTTTGCACATATAGCCAATTATTTAGCAACTGGAAAGCTACCTAACCATCTCTCCCCACCTAAGAAATGTAGGATCATAGTTCAAAGTTCCAATTATTCTTGGGTAGATAATGATCTCTTTCGTACTGGCCCTGACCTGATTATTAGATGATGCGTACGAGAGGACAAGATGGCAGAGATCCTTCATGCATGTCCTGGTGGACCCTGCGGTGGGCATTTTTCTGATAAAAGGACATCATACAAAGTATTGCAATCTGGGTACTATTGGCCAAGCATCTTTAAAGATGCTTCCAAATATGTCAAAGGATATGATAGTTTCCAAAGAATGGGTAGACCTACACCATCCGATGAGATGCCTTTGCAACCCCAAGTTATTATTGAGCCATTTGAAAAATGGGCTCTAGATTTCGTTGGACCAATTTCCCTTATGTCTCATAAGAATAAGTACATATTAGTCTGTACAGATTATGTCACCAAATGGGTAGAAGCTAAACCTTTGTTTTGAGCCACAGAGAAATCTGTGGTGAAATTCATTTATGAAGAAATATTTACCCGATTTTGTGTACCTAGTGAAATTGTAACAGATCAAGGATCTCAGTTTACCTCCAAATTAATGAAAGAGATTACTGACAAATATGGCATTAGACATTGTGAATATTCACCATATTACCCACACGCCAATGGTCAGGTGGAATCCACCAACAAAGTATTAGAATCCATCCTAACTAAAACTATCCAGTTACACCATAAAGACTGGGCAGATAGGCTTCCAAAAGCTCTGTGGGCTTATAGAATAACCTGGAGAAACACCACTGGTCACACACCTTATGAACTTGTTTATGGTAAACAAGTTCTTCTACCCATCGAATTTCAAGTCAAAACTTTTATTATGGCTGCACAATTAGGGATGAACTTAGAAGAAGCACAGAATCAACAAATCCTGTAGATAAATGATATAGATGAGATTAGGAAAGATGTTATTCAACGTACAATATTAATACAAAATCAACGCAAAAAGTGGCATGATAGATACATTAAACAAAAACAATTCAAAACTGGAGACTAGGCACTACTTTTTTATTCAAGATATAAAAATTTTAAAGGTAAATTAACTACTCGTTGGATGGGTCCTTATGAAATTGTCACCGCCTTTGATAATGGATCCGTTAAAATTAAGACAATTAATGATTCGCAAATTTTTTTTGTTGTAAATGGACACAGACTTAGACTTTATCATCAACCAATATCTAAACAAGATTTTGTGCAGAATGTCTTGCAACAAGAAGAGTTGGAATTGGTAGAAGAGGAAGTCATTCCTCCTCCTCCTAGTCCTTTAATCATTTTGGGTTATCTTCTTTTGTATATATGTAAATATGTTTTTGATTTTCAATAATAATGAGTCATTTCTAACAACTGATTACATTCTTCTTTTTACAGGAAATCTATTATGATCAGTTTGTAAAATATTGTCAATAAAACAAGAAGACTCTTTTTCCTTTCAAAAATTTTACATGACTTGTTTTGTACATATGCTTTGTTTTGAATAAAAATTTGAATCATCTGACAAGTGGTTTTGCATCTTAATCACAAGAACCCTATCTTTGTAATCAGCTCATCTGATATTATGTGAAAAGGGAAGTGCTCTAAAAAATAAATACTTATAGTTCTCCCTCTCTTTCGGTTACTGCTAAAATTGAAATTTTTAGTGAAAGGATAAAGCATTTTTTATATCATTTATAACTACTTTCTTTTATGATTCTGTTTATAGTAATTGATTCAGACATGTAGACTTTTGATTTATCATTAGAACAGTTGTTAAAAGACCTACTTCAATTATTATGATCTCCACAAAACTCTATCTTACACCTATGGACTACTAGTTCATCCTTGAGTCATTATCAAAACTTGTCTCTAAAGCACCTTTAAAAGGTAGCCTAAAAATGGGTGATATTTTCTATTTTGTGGGGAACATTACTGACTTTTTTATGAAGAAGATAGACTGTGAAGTCAAAGAACAGGTTATTATCCTTTGACATGATCTGTAATTTAGGCCATTATAAATAAAGCTACTCATAAGGTTTGTGCTAAATTTTGAATTATGTGTTTAACAGGCTTAGCACACTCTAGTGCCAACCGACTTCCTTACAAAATATATAAATATATATATATATCATTATACGAAGCAAACCTGCTGGGGTACTGAACAGGATCGCTGGTAGTGGGTCCATGCTAAGTAAAATCTTAAACAAGGAAGCTCGGTAAATGGAAGTAAACCCATCGAGGTACTGAATAGGCTCGCTGGCAGCGGGGCTATGCTTGCATGGTACCAAGATAAACCCACTGGGGTACTAAACAGGGCTGCTGGCAACAGGTCAATATCAGGTAAAAGAGGTTTGGTCAATGCATTGCTATTCACCTAACTCATACAAAACCTAAGTATACAAACACATGTTTAGGTCAATTATGTATACTGTCATTAGATAATGGTTGTAAGTTGGACTTGGACCCTATCCTCTAATTCAAACAATACATAGGATATAATTATCTTAGAAATGGGACCCATAATTATAGTAGATCTCACAAATTTTATGTTGAACCTTATTTATATTCTTTGGATGACAATAAATCTTTACAATGAGTCATGGACAACTAGTTTTCCTATGGCATTTTTTGCATCTCTTACACTATTATTCTTCATATGGTGTTCTAAGCACTGTTGTATTCTTTTTTATGAATGTACATATCTGAATCATCTACATTTATTAGTTAATATTTCATTTCCTTTTGAAAGTTATCACAATATTTAAAGAAAAAGCTATCTGTAAGACTTTCAATTGAAAATTTTTAATTTTAATCATTTTCTCTTTTATGGCTTGAGGACACACCATATTTTTGGTTTGGGGGGAAGAGTAGAATTGTTCTTACTCTCTGAATATTTATGAAAATTTTATTCATCTCTGATACAATGATAGGTGTTTTCAGGTTAATGCAAAAGCAGAAGAAAATTGATCTAATCAAGAGCAAAAAGAAGAACGCAACTAAAAGATATAGAAAAGAAAAGTTTACAGCATCTTTTGTGTACTAACAGCTTCAAAAATTCTCTGCAAAATCATCTTTGGTCAGCATCAACAATAAGATCTTGTATAAACAAAAATCTATACGAAGGACTGAATAACGGGTTGAATGCTGATCCGAATGAGGCAACGAAACAATGTTCTGAAGGGAGTGTTGAATGAAACCATAGCCTATAACAGCTTTATTGAATATGCCAAATTTGAAAATTATTGATGAATTTTATTGGCTAATTATGACAGGGATTAATCAAATGTTGATTTCACACATGGCTTCGTTCTCTTATCCATCTTGCCTCCCTTAAACGAATGGATTATGCATCATTTTGAATCATTACATGACCGTCATTTGGTCTTAGTTATCATGTTGTACGATCTGCCACGATCTCTCACGTGTAATCTATTTTCATTACGTGAATTACATTCAACCTGTCCAAAGCTCGGCTTTGGACATGGTTGAATATTCTTTAAACCACACATATCACTGGATTCACGCACCTCTACACTGGCAGTTAACTTAAGATCTTCGAATGACAGATGCGATCTTTTCAAGCATGCCAAGCCCTCGTCCACTGTCATTCAAACAATCAAATGAACCTTAGTTTAAATTGGTGATCGCATGAATTTTTCCATAGTCTGTTCGCTCTTCATCTGAGCCGTGTCCTCTACAAACTCTTGCACCTCTTGTATCCATTCGCGTTCCCTCGTCCTCTGTCAACAATGCCAATGCATTATGATCCTGGTAGCTACCAGGATCTCCTTCGCATTTCTGAGTTTAAAGCCTACTGAGAAGTGTTTTTGCGAGCAGGTTGGGAACCATTTCTCTGCCTTATCCAAGGCCACGACCACGAGATTTCATTACTATTCGCCAAATGTTTTGATGGCAAGACGACCAAGGTTGGCCATCTTGTTTTCTCTGTGACAAAAGAGTTAATAGCATTAGCTACCAAGCTCCCGAGGGAAGGTGCCCGATGGCATAAGCATCTTTTCCTTCCACGGAAGGACCATGAATTTTCCCTGAAGACTGATTTTCAACACGTTGCTGGTACCAAAGGTTTTCACAGAGAATGGATCAAACCGGAGTATTTAGTGTTAAATTTTGAGCATTAATTCACAATACTCTTGGATCTTTAGTGAGAGAATAACATATATAGTATATTAATGCATAACAATCACAAGAAGCATGACAATCATCACAAGAATCAAAAGCATGAGAGACAAGAGACACAGAGTTTCCGTAAGGAAAACCCTAAGGTGAAAAGCCCCACAACTTCCTCAGAGATAGAGAGAGCAATGGCTTAACCAAAGTACAACCAAAATACACTAAGATAGTCTCCTAGTAGCAGATGATACTCTTCCTCACTAGTGCGCCACTTTATAAGTGAGAGAAGTGTGACTTTCTGAATGATCAAAATAAAGATCTCCTGATCTCTATTTATACTAACCTGGTTTTTCCAATGACCTTATGGGGCCGACTTGTCTAGCTAGGTGCATCCACAATATAATATATATATTTTAGGGCCGACCCCACACATAGTGGTATAGTAACCCATTGGCAAGTACACACACCTGTGACACTTCTCAATCCACATGAAAACACTTCCTTATGCAGGAATAACACATCTTTAATAAGGGTACAATAAATATATATGAAATACATAGATGAAATACATTCCAAAGTTACACATACATCAACACTCCCTCTTAACTAGGAAGGTATTTCTTGACATGGGTCTGCTACACAAGTCTTCTTCTCGGGAGCATCGTCATCATCATCATCACTGCTGCTGCTATCTCAACCAATCTCTGACACTACTCATCATAGGAAGTTCTACAAAGCTAGTCCTTTTTCATACTAGATGTAGGCCCACCACCTGTAGGTTATCATCATCACTAGCCATACAGTGGAATCCTCAGGACTTATTGCGTGCATCACAAAACCTGGCTGCAGCATCCTAGGCTATTACGAGCATACAGCTCTACCTGTCGGATCTCCCAGGATCACATTACATGTGACCCATCACAAAACCTGGCTGAAGCATCCCAGGATGTTACGAGCACACAGCTCTACCTGTCGGATCTCCCAGGAGCACATTACATGCAATCTCAACACAAAACCTGGCTGAAGCATTTGAGGCTTTTTTCATCCTGTCCGGATCTCCCAGGAGCAAATTACATGTGGTCCACCACAAAACCTAGCTGAAGCATCTGAGGCCTTTTTCATCCTGTCCAGATCTCCCAGAAGCAAATTACATGTGGTCATGGCAAAACCTGGCTGAAGCATCTGAGGTCTTTTTCATCCTATCCAGATCTCCCAGGAGCAAATTACATGCCATAGGACAAAACCTCGCAAGAGCATCTCAGGATGTTACGGGTACACAGATCCAACCTAAAGATCTCCCAGGGAACAAATTACATGTCCTCCCAGAGAAATGTCTCGAAAGAGCATCCCAGGCTTTTATGCGTGCGCAACTCCGACCTATAGGATCTCCTAGACATGCTCATCTGCACAAACTGATCCACGGTCACAATATCATCTGATACTCACCATACATCATCCTAATGTACACATGATCATCTTGATCATCATCATTGCAACATCCTGCTGTACACCATACATCATCCTAATGTACACATGGTCATCCACGATCACCTTGATCATACAATGCATCCATCTAATGCACACCAAGTATCTACCTGATACATATCATCATACACAGTGTATCCACCTGATACATAGATACATGATCCACACAATGTATCCATCAACATACATGATCTACCTAATCATACCCGATACATAACAATATACATGATCTACCTGATCATACAATGTATCCACCTGATACATATACTGATACATGGTCCAAGCATCCAACATGATGCATATACAAAATATATACAAATGATCCAACTGATCATACAAAGCAGAAACTAGAACATCATCCAGCACTTACATCCACAGCCATGTGAAGGATCCTCCTTCCAACATGCTTGGAATGGCTTCTGCAAATGTGTCCATCACTTCTTCCTTGAAGTGTCATCAATTTGAAGAACACCAAGCCTCTCCCTGAAGTACTCGAACTTCACCCTGGCTAGTGGCTTCGTCCGCACATCTATAATCTGCTTGTCCATCGCAATTTACAGGAGCTTCAGAGCTCCTCTCTGCACCATATCCCTGATATAGTGATATTTTATCTCTATTTGTTTCGACGTGTCATGAAACATTGGGTTCTCAAGCAGCTTCACACAACTCTGGTTATCACAGAAAATAGCAGTAGCATCCAACGGGAGATCAAATAACTCAAACAGTAGCTTCCGTAGCAATACTACCTCACAACTAGTTGAACAGGCTGCAACATACTCTACCTCAGTTGTACTCAGTGCTACGCAGGATTGCTTCCTTCTAAACCAAGAGATCACACCTGATCCCATATTGAAGCAGCACCCAGATGTGCTCTTCCTATTTACAGCACTGCCAGCCCAATCAACATAACCCTGCAGGTTAAACTTTTGATTCGCTTCATACTTGAGCCCATAATCCACTGTACCATTCAGGTACCTCAGAACATGCTTTAAAGTAGTCATATGAACACTCCTCAGATCTATCAGGAACTAACTCAATGTGTTCACAGCAAAGAAAATATCTGGTCTCATGTTCGTCAGGTATATCAAGGACCCAATCATCTGACGATACATAGAGACATCAACCGGCTCAGATGAAGCATCACATAGAAGCTTCAGATTTGATGCCATAGGTGTGGCCATGGCCTTGCAATCCATCATCCCGAATATCTTCAGGATATCTACTGTGTACTTCCCTTGACCAAGGAAGATCCCACCTGCATTCTGCCACACCTCCATACCTAGGAAATAATGCATCATTCCCAAATCTTTCATATCGAACTCAGTAGCAAGCTTCCTCTTAGTATATGCAATCAATCTGTCATCTCTTGTTACAAATAAATCATCCACATACAGGAGTAGAATCATAGGATTCCCTTCCTCAACGTTGTAGTAAAGGTTGGAAGCCGCTTTACTCTTAGTAAAGCCCAAACTAGATAGAAAGCTGTCTATCCTACCAATTTCTGAACATATATGATTTCCTGTCATGTGTCTCAGAACCAAGTGGTTGCTCCACATACACTTCTTCTTCAACTACACCATTCAAGAAAGCTGTCTTGAAATCCATCTGGTGTATCTTCTATTTCATCACTTTCATATTTCTCTATGCTGCCATCTGCAGCATGCTTGATCTGATAGATCCATATAGAAGTCATAACAAAAATTCCCCTCAGGTTTTGAGACTACATCCCAAACATCATTCTTCATGATCGACGGATCATGGCATTCTTACCGTATCATGGGAACTTCAATATCTTCAATAGATAATTTTGTTGCTTAAACAAATGTTGTAGTCCTTCTTTTGAAGGTGAAGGTATACTGTATTTCCTACAAAACAAGTTAAATTGCATGATTAGAAACATCTCATAATTTTCAGACAAATTCTTTACACATAAAGAAATATGTCATGCAGTCATGCAGTTATCTTAGTCAATGATTCAATACAACATTTATCCAAGTTCCACAACTTTCTAGATGCCTTCCAGTCTCTACTAGAACATTGTTAAGAATTTGCACTACTCCCAACATGTCAGCAAAGAGGTTTCATTCTAGATAAGTAGCACTGGAATGTTGTACAATGCCATAGGCCACTTACCCATCACATGCATATTAGTAGTATACTATGCACAATACATCTCCTAAGTCTAGGAACATAAGCATAATATTATTGAAACAAAAATAGGCAAGAAACAATAATTGAAATACTTATCTTTGTTTGTTTGTTGGGTGGACTCCCTCTGAGTCTTTGCTTCCTAGCAGGAGCTGCTGAAGTAGCTTCTTCTACACCTTTCTGTTGTGGAATGTAGGAATATGGTCAACTCCCTCTGAAAATCTGCATCCTTGTAGGAGCTGTTGGAGTGTGATCCCTCTTAATCTTTGCTTCCTGGATTACCTGTCCTTGAACTTATATTCATCCTTGCTGACATCAATCTTCTTGAACCCTGGAAAGTATACTATGTAAGCCTTCGAGCTTTCACTGTAACCCACAAAGATAACCTTCTTTCCTGAAGGATCTAGTTTGGTCCTCTTTTCCTTTGGGACATGAGTGTGTACTGGACAACCAAATATTCTGAGATGGCTGACTTCAGGTTTCTTACCAGAAAATATTTCTTCTGGAGTCTTGTTGTCCAATATCTTGTGGGGTGTTCTGTTCTGCACATATACAACTATTCTAGCTGCTTCTGCCCATAGATGCATAGGTAGATCCTGGTCATGCAACATTGCCCTTGCTGCTTCCATGATTGTTCTGTTCTTCCTTTCTGCAACTCCATTCTATTCAGGATTATAAGGAGCAGTCAACTCCCTCTTAATCCCTGAATCACTGCATAGCTTCTTGAAGTCACATGAGGTGAATTCTCCACCATTGTCGGATCTGAATATTTTGATCTTCTTGTTAGTTTGATTCTCCATCATGGTTTTGAATTCCTTGAACTTATCAAACACCTCATCTTTGTTCTTCAAGAAGTATACCCAAGTCTTCCTGTAGAAGTCATTAATAAATGAGACATAGTAAACATACCCACTTAGAGAACTGGATGACATAGGACCACATACATCTGAGTGGATGATTTCCAGGATATCCTTTGCCTTACTTTCACTGCTTGGGAAAGCCTTCTTAATGTTCTTACCTTTTGCACATCCTTTGCAAACACCTTCATGTTTGGTCTTGATTTTGGGAAGACCCTCTACATCCTTGCTTGCAATTGGAAGTGCCCTATAGTGCATATGAGCAAGTCTTCTATGCCAAAGTTCACTTGGCTCCATGGATTCATGCACCATGGTAAGTTCAGGTTGTCCCTTAAATTTATACAAACCTCCCTCTTGCTCTCCAATCACTACTGCATCATCTATGGTCTTTCCCTTTGGCCACATTAGGACTTGGCCATCCACAAATGCAACCCTCATGCCTTTTGCATCCAATGCAGAGATGGAGAGTAAGTTCTTCTTGAGCCTAGGTACATAAAGGACTTCTTTCATCTTCAAAGATTTTCCAGAATCTAGGTTGTAGGAGGCTTCACCACTTCCTTTGATTGGGTATTGATAATCATCCCCAAGTTTTACCTTATGGGGTGATTCATGTTCAGATAGGTTCACAAAAGATTCCTTAAACCCAGTCATGTGTTTGGAAGCCCCATTGTCAATTAACCAATCATTACAACCATGGGAGATAGTACCTGTGAGAGTAGAGATTAGAACATACTCTTCTTCACTTGATGAGTCATCATTACTATCATCACTTTCTGCCCTATCCTTCTTCTTGGGTGGTTCATCATCCTCAGCAGCATGAGCATGAAACCTTCTTTTGCTGCCCTTCTTCTTGTTGTTGAAGTTGTTGTTGTCCTTCTTGTTCTTGAGACAATTTATGGCAATATGTCCTTTCTCATTACAGGTGAAGCATATTCTTCTTTCTTTGGAGTGATGTGAAGATTTCTTGGAGTGAGATGGCTCTCTCTTGGACTTCCCTTTCTTGGTGTGAGCTGTGAGAGCTTGATCTTCATTCCCCATCTTTTCTTCTCGTGCCACAAGCCTTGCTTCTTCTTGTGAGCATTCTTCCTGTAGTCTACTGAAGGTGATCAACTTCTTTCTTGCATAGATTCCTTGAATGAAGGAGTCCCATGACCTAGGTAGGCCATTCAGAGTGGTCATGACAACTTCACCATTCTCCACCATTTCATCCACTGCTTCTAGTTGTTCCTTGATCTGGGAGACCCTTGAAAAATAAGATTGAATGGTTTCTCCATTATGAAACTTTACTCCTTTCAATTGGTTCCGCAGGGTCATCTTCCGATTTATGTTCTTCCCTTCAAATAGCTTGGTCAAAGATTCAAGCATCTCTTTGGGTGTCTTTAGAGAAGACACATGGGGTATGAGATGGTATTTGATAGAATCAGCAATGATTCTCTTTGCCTTGACCAAGTTCTTCTAATGCAATACTTTAGCCTCTTCATCCTTTGTGATAGGGATGTCTTCTTTTATATATGAGTCCAACTCATTCTCTTCCAGGATTAACCCAATCCTATACTTTCAAGCTTGGAAGTTATTAGCCCCTTCAAGCTTATCCTCAAGCTTGGTGTGGTGAGACATCTTAAAGAGTACTTCAAATGGAAATAGAAAATATTTAGGTCTTACCACTTGAAATGTTGAAAACTAGATCTAGTCCCGGATTAGGGTTTGTCAAAAAAACCCTAAAAATTCAAAATGTGAATTTCAACTTTCTGAAAGGATAGAAAGATGTGCTTTGATGAGCTGATCAGCCTGGTGTATTCAAAATTTGAGATCATCAAATTTTTACCCTTAAGACTTTCCTTTTAAATTGACAAGCATTTGACATTTTGTTACCCATGTGCTATTAAGCCATGGGATATTGTAAATTGATGTAAATATTTAATATTGAAATAAAATACCAAAAACTGGCTATGGGAGCAACGAATGAAAGGGGCCATGTGTATACACTAGGGAGTGGTGAGGGGGCTGTGGGGATGAACCATATATTTCCAAATGTCATTGTGAGAACCCATTTGACTTTCCTTGATGACATTTATTTCTGTTGTAAGGAAGTAGTTGAAGATTTCAATCCATGGCTTCAATGGAGCGTGGCCAGCCCGGAAATTTGTATGGTAGAGTATGGACTCTGTTTTCTTGTACCACAAGTCACTCTACCTCATGGGAGTTTCTTCTTCCTCATTCCAATTCTAGTGTGGAAGGACCCAGCATCATTTTCCATCCAAAAACAAATTCCCAGCAGTGAGCAAAACCAGAAATCGCAACTTTGCAAGGACCCGCGTTTGGAAGAGCCAACAATGCCCAGATTTGGTATTTGATAGTAAAATTCAATGGGGGATCCATAGATATGAACCTTGGGGAAAATTTGAGAGTATTAGATACCCCAAAATCCATTGGAAAACCCAGTTTTTATAGCCCAGAAAACCAATGACAGGATTGAGTTATTTGATGAACAGAATTGTGAGAAATCCAATTATGAATGACTGAGCAGAGGTTGGGTTTGCTTGATAAAACCAGTGAAGGATAGAATCTCAAGAATTAGCAGCTGGACCTTTCTATACCCATCCTGAAGAGCACTGGAGGGAAGGGATTCCTGAGGGACTCTGCAGCAGAGAAGGGGGCCTTCCTTGTGTTGGGTGTGGTAGGTAATGTGGGTGCCTTGATTGTTGAATTCCTTTGAGATTCCTGTAGCTCTGTGGATGATCTCACTGGCTTAGCATTGCCCTCCTTTGTCTATTGTATGCTTGATAAACCCAACTGTGATTTGGCTTAGCATAGCTGTTGAAAGAAACCATGGCTGTGAGTGAGCCTGTTTAGTTCCTCCTCAGTGGATACAGAACCCAGCTCGGGGGTGGTCTCTCAGCTGAAGGAATACAAGCTGGATAGAGATCTATGGTTGGGTGGAATGTTTCTCTCACAAAGCCAGTTGTTTGGATAGCTTCTTCTTCAAGATAAGTGTTTTTTGTCATTTACATTATATCCATTATGTGTTTTGCAATGTCTTAATTCTGAGTGATAATTGCCCATGTTTAATGGAATGAAATGATTGTCTTAATGAAATCGACATGAAGTTTGTGCATAGCATGAGTACAAGATTGAATTCTTTGTATGATGAACCATCATATGCATGTGTTAGATATAATGATGCATTACTGTTTGTGTGCTTGCAAATATGTTTATTTCCGCTATGTTTATATTGAGTATGAGTCTGCACACATAAGATTTTAATTATTATGAATTTATGAGTAATGTATGGGGCTGAGATTGTCAAATAAGCTCTGTATGTTAGTCATGTTTTCCTCCCTTGCACCGGATTGATGGAAGGGTACGTGACATCCCTCAGGTGATGAGCACTTTTCCCAGTCATCACCTTCTCCTGAACTTACTCTTGGTGACCCTACTTCGGAACCTCCACTCTTTTCAGAGCCTACTAAATCCACGAGATCAAATTGTGACTAGTCCATCAACCAGTCTGTCATTTAGACTATCATTCAGCCATCATTTTCAAATATCCAGTTGGATGATCATACCCTTGAATCACCCCTCCTCACATTGGCCAACGCATATGCTCGAATGAGTGAAGCGTCTACTACTGAAAGTCCTCTTGCACACAACAAAGACACACTTCTTGAAGATCATATTGTTGAATGTGAAACATTTGCAAAAGAGTCGAGTCCGCCAAAGAGCCCTAAGCATTATAAAGAAAAGCTCATTCCGGCTCAACAGGAGATGGATAAGTTGATCCAAGTGATAGCACGATTGACAGACCAAAATCAAAGCTATGTGGAGACAATTTATGAGTTTCATGAAGAAAACAAGGCACTGCATGCACAAGTAAAAGACATTGAATGCTTGGTTAACGCCAAAGCAACATCCCATACTGCCTTGAAGATGAGATATAATTACTTAAAGGACCAATTCAGGAAGCTCGAGGCCGAATCTATATCTTCATCTTCTAAGTTGAAGGTAGTGGCTACCGTAGATCAACCTTCTTCCTAATTTCTCTCTGCCTTGCTCAGTGGGACTTGGCATATCTCCAGTTTGGGGGAATGCTGGTGTCCATTTTGTCACCATTTTTTATCATCAAATCTATTATGAATGGCGTTAATTTCACTATTTTTGATATATTAAGTTATTCTTTTAGCCATTCATCCCATCAAACAGACCAGGTATGCATGTATTCGTTTATCATATGAATTTTTGTCAAATCTCGTTATATTACGATTTATTAATGATTAAAGTTAAATTTTCAGTTATGCATGGAATCTAGTTTTGATTTACAGACTGCGGTTTCTCAAACGACCCTTCATTCAAAATGCGTGTTTATATTTCTTAATCTCAACCGCGTTCAACTCGTCGTTCAGCCTTGCATTCAGCTCGCTAAATCCACGATTGGTATGTTTCAGGATATTAAAGTAAAAAATGGGCACGTGGCTTTTGTTAGCCACACGGTGGTGATGGTTAATGAGCCATTGTTCTAGGATATTTGTCCCTATGCTTTCCAAGCTCGACAGCGCATCCAACGTCCACGTCAACACTCCAACACGTCGATTCTCCTGCGCATTCAGCCTGGAATCACGCTGCCTATTCACGCCAGTGTTCTGGAAGAAGTCCACGTCACACACGTTTAGCCTACCAACACAACACCTTGCCACGACAGTGCTCCAACAACCCTATCCTATGCTCGCCAAGCTCGCCAGCGTGCTACCTCTCTGGCCACATCAAGGGAAATCAACGTTGCAGTTGCCTCGTGAAGGAATCGACCCCGTGAAGCTTGGAGGATGCTCCCTACGCTGTCACGCACCATTCAAAGTAGCCAATTATTCATAAACACCTCTGTTATTAGAGAGGTCAACTCTGTCGACCCTTTCATCCATTGTAAAATGTATAAATAGATTCCTGTAGACAGAAATAGAGTTAGCTTGTAGTTGAAGAAGATCATCAGATTAGCAGATAGTTTGTAGGATTTGCAGGCAGATAGCATACATTTTGTAATTTTCTCAATTTAATGGAAGTTCCAGTTTGTTGATTTTCTGAGTAGCTAAACCAGTTTCATTTTCCATCTCTGATTGTTGGGGAGGGCCCCTCATCAACCGGAGGTTTTGTCTTTGTTTTCTGTATTTTCTTTTCTACAAATAGTTAGTCTATTTTTCCTGTATATGTAATTAATTTTGTTTTCTGTACCTGATATTTCTTCCTCTATAATTTATATTGTGCTACTAACATATTTTTTGTTTACAGAATTAGCAAATGGTCGACCAACAGTATAGTTTTGATAGCTTCATTTCAGTCTTTTATAATTAGATAGTTTGTCTTTCTAATCTTCTGCAATTATATAGAACTAGTTAGTTGTTATTTCCAACTTTGTTACTAGTTAGAATTAGTTTAATTAGCTTCTCCTCTGTAGGTGTAGGTTAATTCTCTTCTCTCACCTCAACCTTGCTTTAGTATAGAATAGGAATAGTTTATCTATCCAACCATGATTAGAATAGGTTTCTTTCTATTATCTTAGCTTCTCAACAAGTCTTCTCACTGATTTCTTTGCATTGTAGGTTCATATGCATTCGCTAGCTGACATCAAGATAAAAAAAACTCTTCTTTTCCTTAGTTTAATTCCTTTTTCCTCCATTCAGACTATCATTCGGACTGTCGTTCGGACTAGCATTCAGATCGTTGTCTAGACTTTTACTCTTTCTGCACCGTTTTATGATAGTTTGGATTCAGTTTCTTAGTTTTCTTTACTGTAATCTTTCTTGCTCTTAAATTAGTCTTCTCAATCATAATTAGGCCCTTGTTTTACATTGCATAAAGTTTTAATTCAAGTCTTGTTATTATTCTTAGTTTGCTTTGACTGTCTTTTCAATTATGTCTTTCATATTTATCTTGCTAACATGTTGTTTCAGAATTTATCAGTCTTATTCCTAGTCTAGTTTATTACATGATCTTAAGACGTAGTTATAATAGAGTCAATAATTTCATTCTTCAAGCATTCTAGTTTTGTTAGTTTCCTTCATTTAGATTAGGATCGGTTTCTTATCTTGATAAATAATGAAGATCGTTCATGGAATAGGATTTGGATTCAAAAATTAATATCTTTATCAAGTTTTCTATTTGCTTCCAAATCAAGTTCATAAGTAAATATCTTTATCAAGTTTTCTACTTGCTTCTAGTTTTCATCAGTTTTATATTATTTTTCTGCCCATGGATAGTAGATAGATTAGAACGTTTAAAGTTAACTATAATTTGAATCTTTGTAGTTTACATCTTTTTGTTGAAGTTAGATTATATTTACTTCTGTTTTGTTTTGCTATTTCATTTGAAAGCCATATGATACACTCACTCCAGTTCTTGTTACATGGGAATAGATGTTGTTGAAGTTATTTAATTGTTTTAATTTTCTTTGATCAACATCGCTTACTACTTATGTAGTTTATTATCCAACTAATCCATTTCATGGATAGGTCTTTAATCTATTTACAGTTGTTTCCTAATTCTTAAATAGAATCTGAAATTGTATAGTTTCCATTTTCATGGTTTACAGTTTGCTTTTCAATCAGTTTCCATTATCCAATTATAAGATAGAGTAGTATGAATCAATAATATTCTAGTTTATTTGTTTAACTAAGTTTGATTTAAACCCTTTTTTGTTTTCTGAAGTTTGACTCAGTTTTTCATTTTGAAAGATCTTTCGATATTTTCTTTATTAAATATTTTTAAGGCCCGTCAAGCCAAAATATTAGGTTCCATTCTACCTTAGCATATACTTTGTCTCAACTCTAAGATTACCAACCCCAGTCGATAATTAAATATTAGGTGTTTTCTTTGAGATAGCTCACACACCCAATAGAAGAACTCATCAAATGTTGTAACTTCATGTTTTTCACACCTAGTTCTGCATATGCTCCACTAGTGCACTACATATGAAATTGCACACACTTGTCGATCTCTCTGTGCAAATTCTAACTATATATTTTTAGAATAGATCTGTTGTTGTTTTCTATTTTTAATTCATTTTTAACTGGACTCATGTCAAATTTGTAAAAAACATAGGTCGTTTATTTGGCCTATAACGTTTGATTGGCTTACCTATTTCAAGAACGAAAAAGAACCCGCACAAGAGTACACGAATACCTACAAGCTAAAAAAACGAAATTGATTATTTTCAGACCATGATATGGTGGACCAACACTTGACGATGTCGTTTTAAGGCTTTACTGACTTTCGTAATTGAAAAAAAATATAAAATTAAATTTTAAAATTTTCAAAAAATAGCCCTGCACAAGATTCATTTGTTTCCTACGCCTCTACATATTTTTTTCCTCGTAAATTGACAATTTACATAACAAACAGGTGGCTCAACTAAAACATGTGCATTATGTGTTAGAGAAAAAATAACATACCAATCTTAAAATAATGACATTTTGGGATAGTTATACCACGTTTTCATAAATAAAAGTTATATATTCTGGAAGGTCATCCGTTTTTCTACGTTTCATCTTCTTACACCTAATTCAAAAAAGTTTTGTAGGTACCTCTAATAATTCATTTTAATGATAATATTTATGTTTTTCCAGCATGTCATTGCAACTAACGTGTCATAATTGAGTATCATTACCTTGCACCAGCCCTTCTCTATTTGTAAACATACCAAACATCCTTGCCATAATTTTTTATGTAGATCATTCCAAAAGTAAATCTTTACACTGCTGCAAATTATGCTCTATCTCTCAATATGTCTTGTTTGGATTCTCATGGGCTTCCTTTATCTTCTCCCATTCAAACTTATTCTCATCTATGGTTGAGGAATGAAGTGACATGGGTAATAATATGCCATCTACAAGTCTATCCATTGAATAATTTTTTCCTTCAACACTCTATATGATATCACATAAAGAATCCTCCAACTCATGTCGAACATGCAATACTCCATCTATCCTTACAACTCCTTCATTTTCTTCCACCAAAGAAATGAAGCCATCTTTAGATAATGGTTCTTCCCATGTTAAGCTCTCCTCAATCTCCCAAGCATCCAGTTCCAACCTCATGTCTGGAACCTTTCTTCAAGTGAGGGTTAAGTTCTGCAATGTTTTTCAAAGTTCTCCTTCATTTCCCACATCTATCCAAGAACATGCTCTGATACCATTGTAATATACCCAATCAGAAATTAGGAATATTATCTCCAATTTTCCAACTTTAATTATGTTTATTTTCAACTTTTTCCCAAAAGTGGATTATGAAGGATTATGAGATGTTTTCATTCGAAAACAGTGGAGTGTATCTGTGTTTATGATGTCCATTAAAGGTGTGCATCTTATTAATATTTTTAGATTCTACTGATATGTGTCCCAAATCAGATCTGATATAAAATTGGAAGATGGTAAAGAAACTAGGAACACTAGTTCAATTTTGACCACACCAAACACGGGGTTTCGAACTCTTCCCAAACACTACCAGAGTGACTTGAATTATCCCAATATCAATTTAATGGACTCAAATACTCTCAAATAAAACTATATGACCCGCTGATAGATTCCATAAAACTTCCAAAGAAGTATGAAATACACCCTCTCAAGACTAGCGAGAAACTAGCTCGATTTCCCCCACATTGGAATACTAGCTTTTGAACTTGACCCAAACACCTTCTAATCAAATATAATACTTCCAAAAATATTCAATAAGACTCAAATACATCCAAACATATATAAATTACTCGGTAACAGACCTCAAGGTACTTCTATCAAACTTTTACAATCAATACTGTAAATTGCATAGCCATATGAAAACGATTTATACACCGCTCTTACAATAGTACATGACAATGATTACAGTAGTACATGGCTCTTACACATCTCAAAACTCATGAAATACTTAGTTACAATTGTACAAATTCGAACCTCTACCAGAAGAGACACAAAATGGAGTAGATTTGATAAAATGGACACATATCCGTCATCCGTACACCTTTTTTGATGAAACAAAAAAGTGTTTCCCAATGGAAATAGTGCTTTGACCACAATGTAATAAGTCTCACATCTGATAAATGCTTAGAAGTGTGGAAACCAAAACCACCATTATGTCCCTCCTTCACTGAATCAAGCTCTAAATCAACAAGAAACACACCAAATGATAGATAAGCCTACCAAATTACACCCTTTGTCACATATCAGTCATATACATCCAAATAATTATCTCTACGAGTGAAAATCGAACCAATGAAATGCCCTCCTCAAGCAAGAACCGACAACTCCAACACCAAAATGCCCGGAAAACACCATAAAATTTGGCTGCTACAACTTGAAATTCCAAACACATGTAGATGAATTGGAACCAACAATAGAACAAGATCTAAACCTACATCAACTAAATATCAGTTGAGAAATCTAAGTGATTCCTCCTTACCTCTCATTCATATGAAGTACAATTAAGAAATATGAGTGATTTCTCATCTCTTGCTAGCTAGGGTGAAATTTTTCACCACCGAAACTAGTTCTATAGCAAGGGGCACATCTCCTAAGATTGAAAAGCTCAATGGCTCTCCAATGCCAAAATTCAAAAGACCAAAATCCTCTTCACGTTTGTCTTTACCCATTTTATAAATATTCATGGAGCATTTCCCCCTCATTCTAGAATTCTCTCACAAATATTTAATAAAATATTAGTAAATGTTATTTTTATGAGAGAATGACACCATGGGAGTTATGTACTTCCTCTCTAATGTTATTTGACCACATAATAACTTCATCTTCCTTGGAAATTCAAATTAGAGAGGCTTAGCTTGAATTTGGGGAAGTTACACTAGCATGTGGGCCCACCCCTCTCCTCTAGCGCCCTCCTTGGCTAAATTTAAGACCTGCAACATGTCATAGGTTGTCATAAGTTGTCATAGGACTTGATTCTTGTCATAAGTTGTCATATATGTCATAGGTTGTCATAGATTTGCTATTTTTAGCACAGGGAGTTACAACCCATGAGATGCCACCATTATAGGATTCCTTCCACCTTGGATGGGAGTTACACCACATATTTGAACTCATTCCTCCCCTAATGCACCCTCCTTTCCCAATTATGTCCAATTTCACCTTAAAATTCAAATTTGAGTGAGTTGCAACTCATGTGGGGCCCGACTCAACCTCCTTATATGCCCTCTGATCCAGGTGGATATCTGTGGCCACCCAACTTTCCAACTGGCTCAAAATAGTTTTCTACCAATTTTGGTAATGTACTATTTTTAGCAGTTTTTCGGGTCCTGAACTTCCGGGGCCATTTTGAGGCCCTAAACGACCTTTTTTGGTGATTTGGGGGGCCCAACGATTTCCATCAACATACATTTGGCCCCAATTGAAGGTTGTAAATCTCAAATAGACCTTTCCAACGGGCTACCGAGCGCCCCAAAGGGAGATCGTATGCAAAAGTTATGACCCCAGGAAGTTGATGCACTAACTTACCCAAATAGGGCCCACATGACTTTTGGCGGTTCATCTCCTAGGGTTAGGTTTTTGGATGTCTAGGGTTTTTTATTGAGAGCCTCATTGTAACCATCTTCTTGCGAAATGAGCACATCTGTCACATCTCTTCTCAGAGATAAGCCGCCACCATTCCAACAAGCTTGTTTTCCACTGCATTTTATAGTTTTAGCTTATTCCCTTATTGAATAGAAAACCAGTTTTACTGTATCTCTGTTATTTTGTGTTAAGCATTTTATAATAATCTGTATTCATTTCATTCTGCTCATAAAATCCGGATTAGTTGTATCAGAGCGGTCTGCTCCTTGTCGTCTTAATGCATGTCCCCAACGAGGTCAGGGTACAAAGAATTGGGTCTCGAGCTTGTTTCTCTTGAGGACAAAATCTCTTGCACCCCCAAGCGACCTCTCATGGAAGAAGAAAAAAAAGAGGACATGACGGGAGATCCTATCAAAATTTTGCTTAAGGAATCCCTCACTCAACAGAGGAACGAGATGATGGATAGTTTCACGCAAATCCTTCGGCACCTACCAACAAGCGACACATCTTCCTCTAGCGGAGGCACCGTCCCCTTCAAGGTACAAATCAACTTTGATATTCCTATATTTGAAGGAAATATAGATGCAGATGCTGTAGATAAGTGGTTGAATCTACTAGAAGGGTATTTTTCTATCCATAACTTTTCGAATAGAGAAAATATTACTTTTGCGCTGCTCAAAGCCATTCCCCATGTCAAAGATTGATGGAAAACTTTCTGCGAACAAAAGCACACAGAAGAAGCCTCATTATTTTTAGTCATGGCCACCTGGGAATCTTTCAGGGATGCTATTAAGGAACAATACTACCTTGTTGGAAGTTATGACGACTTCTATACCAAATGGACCACACTGCGACAAGAAAGAGACCAAGCAGTGCCAGAGTTCACAAATATCTTCCATACCTTGCACACCAAGCTGGGTATCAAAGATTTAGAGTGACATCTGGTGCTCAAGTATCGCGGTGGTCTGCATAGATACATCCAGACCGAAATGGAATTTGTGGACATCTCTTCCTTGGGCGCGGCCTAATGATATGCCATCAAAATCGAGCAAAAGCTCAAACAAAAGATGCGGCAATTTGGGCCTGGGAACCCCTCACAGCAAAAGACAAGAAAGGGTGTCCCCAACCCACAGAATAAAGGACAGAGCAAAGATGGACAGTATTAGGACAACCAGTCCAATCCGCAAGCAAAGAAGGACACCGGAAAGACAAAGAAAGATAATGGGAAGTGGTGCGACTTCCATAAGAGCCCTTGGCATAACACTGCTGATTGTCGCTCAATGTAGTCGTTGGTGGCTGAGGTGAAAGCATCTGAATTATATGTGGATTCTGACTCTGAGTCCGAACCAGAAAGGGGAAGACAGATCATTGACGCGGAACCCAGTGCCACAATTGCTACCACCAAGCTCCATCTTGATGAAATAGACAAGCCAGAAGAAGGAGAACGCCTCTTCCATTCATAGATGTGGGTAAAAGGAACCCCACTGCACTTCATCATTGACAGCGATAGCCAGAAGAATCTCATCTCAGCAGAGGTCGTCATGTGACTGGCCTTGCCGACAACATCGTACTCACAACCCTACACCATTGGATGGCTCCGCAAAGGAAGCGATCTCCGCGTCAGCCAATAGTGCCGACTCTCATACGGCATCAAGCCCTTCAAGGACAAGGTATTGTGTGATGTTCCTCCTCTCGAAGTTTCAGATGTTCTTTTGGGCCAACCTTATTTATGGAAATGTGATGTTGTATATGAGTCTAGGCCTCATAGTGTTATTATTTCTTTGAATAGGAAATTGTACAATATACCCAAGGCAGTCCCTCCTAGTGTTATTTCCTTGATCTCTTCCAAGCAATGCAGGAAGGTCATCTCTCAGACCGAGAAATTTGTCTTCTTCATGATTCGCTTTCAAAGTGAGAGAAAGATCACAGCCACATCCAGGGCCTCTGTGATCGATCTCTCCACACAATAGAAGCATGTGGATAAGGTGGTGGAAGGATACTCAGATATCTTCTCCTCTTCTATCAGGGTACCCCTGCACTTCCAGGTCAAGCATCCCATCGATCTGACCCCAGGCGCACCGCTACCCAATGGGCCAATATATCACCGCTCTCTATTGGAAAACGAGGAGATCAAGAGGCAGATCCAAGAATTTCTCCACAAGGGGCACATCTGTCCCAGCTCATCACCTTGTGGGAGCCCAATCATGCTAGTGTAGAAGAAAGATGGAACCTGGTGACTCTACATTGATTACTGGGCCCTAAATAAAATCACAGTCCGCAACTGGTACCTGATTCCCCGAATCGACGACCTCCTTGATCAGCTCAGGGGGGGCAAATACTTCAGTAAGATTGATCTGAAGTCTGGATACCACCAGGTCCTAATAGAATAGATAGATGTATGGAAGACTGCCTTCAAGTCAAAAGAAGGTCTTTTTGAATGGTTGGTCATGCCTTTTGGTTTGACAAATGCTCCAACAACTTTTATGAGGATGATTGACGATATCCTACGACCTTTCACCAATACTTTTGTAGTGGTGTATCTGGATGACATCCTCATCTACAGCAAGACTTGGGAGGAACACTTGCAGCATATTCAATAGGTTCTGCACACCCTGCGGCAGCACAAACTATATGAAAACTTGGAAAAATGCTCCTTTGGCATGGACAGGGTCCATTACTTAGGCTACATCGTTGATCAACATGCTGTGCATGTGGATCCAGCCAAGATCCAAGTCATCCGTGACTGGCCAGCCCCAACCACACTCACTGAACTTCGGAGCTTCTTGGGCCTCGTCAATTTCTATCACCGATTCGTGCTGGGATTCTCTCATATCGCATGGGCCCCCAGCCAAGTGACCAGGGGTGGTGGTAAGGAAAAATTTGTGTGGGGCCTGTCCCAACAACAAGCCTTCGATGACTTGGAGAAGCGTTTGTGCTCATCTCCGGTACTCTCATTATCAGACCTGCAACATCCCTTTGAGATCGATATAGATGCTTCAGATTATGCTGTGGGCGCCGTTCTCACTCAACATGGCCACCCCGTGGCATATCATAGTGAGACACTATCAGATGCTGTCCGTAAATACCCTACCTACGAAAAAGAAATGTACTCCATTGTACAAGCCTACCGCCAGTGGAGACATTACATTCTTGGGAGGGAGATAGTCATCCAAACTGATCACAAGCCACTACAGTTAATGTAGGCCCAAGGAAAGTTGCAGAATGACCACCATTACAAGTGGTCAACATATTTACAACAGATCCACCTCAATATCAAATATAAAACAAGGAGTACTAACCAAGTTGTTGACTACCTCAGTCGACCTCTAGTCGCGACACTCACCATAGTGTTAGACTCTTACGGTCATGAGACCTCCGGATGGCCCCACCTCTACGAGACAGACCCTGACTTCTCCACCACCTATCAAATGTTAGGCACCAACTCAATGGTTTCTAATTTCCATCTTCAGGATGGGTTGTTGTGTCGTCTGGGACATCTTTGCGTTCCATCAAGTGAGCACACGAAGCTGATTTGGGAAGCTCACTAAAGTCAGGTGGCAGGACACTTTGGCGTCGAAAAGAGAGTGGCAGTGCTACAGAAACATTTCTACTGGCCGAAACTTCGACAGGATGTCGGCAAGTATATTAGGTCCTGCACTGCTTCTGCTACTGCCGAACCGACCACTAAGAAATAGGGCCTATACACCCCTCTACCTACTCCTGACAGGTCATGGGAATCCATCTCAATGGACTACATGTCGAGCCTCCCATCCACCAAGAGGGGAAATGACTGTGTTTTTGTGGTTGTTGATCGCTTTTCCAAGATGGCGATTCTAGCCGCTTGTAAGAAGAACATCATAGCAAAATCCACTGCCAAGCTCTTCTTTGAATGAGCATGGGTACATTTTGGGATCCCACAGACCATTATCTTAGACCATGACAGTCGGTTCCTCAGCTCATTCTTGCCGAGCCTCTGGTCACTGTTGGATACCAAGCTCACCAAATCCACTGCCTTTCACCCCCAGACCGATGGCCAAATCGAGGTCGTCAATCGGATGGTCGTACATATCCTGCGCATGTACAATTCAACACACCCCCGCACATGGGATGAGAGTCTTCCCTATGTCCAACATAGCTACAACCGAGCCCTGCATAGCTCAACTAGCCACAGCCCCTTTCAAGTGGGGTTGGGATTCCAGCCATTGGGCCCCATGGATGTTGCACTTCCCCTTGCGACCACCTTGACCGACTCGTCCCCAGAAGCTGACAAAGACACCCAGTTCATTGAATGGATCCAACATATCCGCCAACAGGTTTAGGATATTCTACAAAAGTCTAATGCCAAGTACAAGCAGCACCATGATTAACATCGGGTGCCACATAACTTTTAGGTGGGTGACAAAGTTTGGTTGCATTTGCAGAAAGAATGCCTTACAGGGCCCCATCGAAAGCTTCACCCACTCCGTTATGGGTTGTACACCATCACCAAGGCGGTGGGTGACAATGCTTTTGAGCTCAACATTCCCCCCTTCCTTGGTCTACATCCATTCTTCAACGTGGCTCTCCTTCGGCCATGTTTCCCACCATTATTAGACACCTCAGAGATAACAGAGAAGTTGACACCAACAGAGATCAACCCTGACTGCGTACAATAAGCATCCAGTGATCATATTGCAGACACACAGATCAAGGGCACCCAACATCAAAGGATCCAGCTATATCGAGTTGTCAAAGCAGGGAAGCTCCTACACCAAGGCAAGTGGCTCACCCGGGGCCAAATTCAACAGAAATTTCCTCATGTGATGGGGGAACTCAACGCAATGGAGACCATTGCTTCCTAAGGAGAGAGGATTGATCCAGGTGGATATCGATGGCCACCCACCTTTCCAACTGGCTCAAAATAGTTTTCTGGCAATTTTGATAATGTACTATTTTTAGCAGTTTTTCGGGTCCTAAACTTCCGGGGCCATTTTGAGGCCCTAAACGACCTTTTTTGGCGATTTAGGGAGCCAAATGGTTGCCTTCGGCATGCATTTGGCCCCAGTCTAATGTTGTAAATCGCAGATAAACCTTTCCAACAGGCTACCAATTGCCCCAAACGGAGATCGTATGCAAAAGTTACTAGCCCGGGAAGTTGATGCACTAACATACCCAAACGGGGCCCACATGACTTTTGGCGATTCATCTCCTAGGGTTAAGTTTTTGGATGTCTAGAGTTTTTGACATTCTTGTTTATTGTAAAAGGCCTTGAGAACCTCATTGTAACCATCTTCTTGTGAAATGAGCGCAGTCGTCACATCTCTTCTCAGAGATAAGCTGCCACCATTCCAACAAGCTTGTTTTCCGCTGCATTTTATAGTTTTAGCTTATTTCCTTATTGAATAGAAAACCAATTTTACTGTATCTCTGTTATTTTATGTTAAGCATCTGATAATAAACTGTGATCATTTCGTTCTGCTCATAAAATCTGGATCACCTTCCTTGTCCAATTTTGCCTAATGTTGCATTATTTCACAATTTGGACGTCAACTATACAAATATTTGACCCACATCACCACCTTGATAATTTTCCATAACTTTACCAAGTGACTTAGGCCAATGCACCCCCCTAGTACAATGGAGTGGTCCATAATAATAATTTGGGGACATTCGAATGAGGTTGTACTCCCATGGTAAATTGCTACTTGCATAGGGTTGTTATCATGTTGTTGGGATTCATGGAGTGGACTAGATCTCATCAACAAGCTATCATTGCAGAATGATAACTCTTCATATTACAAATGTGTAAGAATTGTGGAGGGAGGCAAGGTATAGTGATTGGGAAGACAACATCAAAATGACATAAAAAAAACAAGCGATGCACATAATACCACTAAAAAACTAACTTATTAACAAATTAAATGTCCTTAACCACTATGACCCGAGACACATAATGAAAAAGACTACTTAATTGTTGTGGTCTAAAATTGTCACCTTTAATTAAAAACTATAGTGACAACCATGTGGTGCCATCAAAAGCATTACAATTATCTATGGTAACAAACATTTTTTTAGCATCACCAAAAAAGTATTTGTGAGGGCCCTTCAAGGGACATTACCAAAAGTGTCTCCAAAAAGATATTAACAATGAGCTTTTAACAACCCTCACCACAAGTGTCACCAAATAGAGAATTGACAACGGGATTTTAACGATCCTCACTAAAAGTGTCATTCAAAAGAGATTTGGTGACATGATGTAACGAATTGTCACCAAAAGCACTTACGGCTTCAATTTTTCATAGCCCATCACCATAAGTGAGTTTGGTGACGACTATTTAAGTTTCGTCACAGACACGATGATCACCAAAGACCTTTTTTTGTAGTAATGAATAAATGACTAGTTAAAAAAGTTATACCTCTTTTCTCACATAACTGAAAATTCTACATAATAATTTTTAAATTTTAACATTTCATGCTAAAAACTAAACCACAATTGTGAAAAGCCCATTAACTCATCTCTAAATTTGTAAATCAAAAATCACAAACTTAACAATAATATCTTGATAATTATGTTTTCATTTAAATTAACATTGTTATAAATACTAAAATGGACAAAGTTAAAACGTACTTTAAAGATTCCTCATATTGAGGACATCCATCTAGGGGTGTGATAACTAACACTCAAATCGCCCGAAAATTTTCCAGCTAAGCACACTTCTACTCGACAGTTCTATGGCATAATTCAGCAGTAAATAGGGTAGAACTACGATTCCATCGGTTTTTATAACCAAATCAAAAGAACAAATCACCAGAAAACAAGGTGATTTGAGTGCCACTTATCCCACGCCATCCATCCATAGTAACTATACATAAAAATATCAAAAAATATGTGCAATAAGCGTAGGCGTCACGTTAAAATATGGCGCAAAACTTTTCATATTTACGCTCATATTGTGGAAACGTGAGCGGCTCTTACAAACGGCTAGTTGAGGAGTTGAATTTTTGGGTAGCTTTTTATTTCTACTTCATTCTTCCGCTCATTGCTTCACTCGCTGGATTTAGCTGATTCGGGTTTTACTTCATTCTTCCCCTCATTGCTTTACTTGCTGGATTTAGCTGATTCGGGTTTTTCTTTCATTTAAGTTCAGCTCTGCGATATATATCTATAGGCGAAAAACATTTCTTATTACAGAGCGAAATAATGGAGAGGAGATGGAATTACATGCCCAAAAATCGTAAGTTTAATGCACCTACAAATGTACAGAGGCAGACTCAATTTGAACCCTCGTCTTCTGCAAATCGTCTGAAGAATCAACCTCCAATAGACGAACAATATTTCTTATTGCAGAGAGAAATAATGGAGAGGAGGTGGAATAACATGCCCGAAAATTGTCAGTTTAATGCACCTACAAATACAAAGAGGCGCACTCAATTTGAACCTTCGTCTTCTGCAAATCCTCTCAAGTATCAACCTCCAAGAGCTTGTACCATTAATGCAATCCAGCAGGTACCAATTGGGTACAGTCCATATCAGAAGGCAAAGCAAATGCAGGTATAGATCATGGATGCATTTTGGTAGGTTTTTTTGGTTTTTAGGATGTGTTTGGATGGATTTTGACTGACTGAAAATGGTTAGGATTTGGCTTAGTTGAAATGAATTTCATGGGAGGACCATGTTTGAGTAGGATCGTATTCGTTGACAGGACATTGTTTCGAATAAAGAGAATTGATGTATTTTAGATGTATTTATCGAAATTATGAGTGACTGAACATCGGTGAGAAGGCATAACGTGTCTGGCTTTTTAACATTTTGATGGCTTGTAATTGATTAGGACTAAGAATTGTGACAATTGATCTCTTCAGAGTTTCTCCATTAATAACAGTATCTTCTGTTCGGGCAAATAACCATGTTCGCCAACTTAAATATTGTTCTTGAGATTTGAAACGGCCCTTATGGTTTAAGAGTATAGTTTTTTTCAAGGAAACTGTGAAGGATTGGGATTCAGTTGAACTTGGCATGGGTTAAAACATGTCCGGTTTAAATTTTTTTGGCCTATATGTCATTAGTTAGCATCGGAGAAAAGACGATATATAAGAGTTTCTCCATTCATATTGTCAAGCATCTTCTGTTTTGTGGCAGCTTTCTCCACCATTTTAAGATTTTAGTCTTTTTTTTTTAGGAAATTGTCAAGAATTGGGCTTCAGTGGTAAGCGAATTGTGCCAGGCAATTTGTTCGGTTTCTAAGTATTTCTTTTGACTCTAAGTGAGTAGGGTGGGGAATATTAAGATTGGCTTTAGACTTTAGGGTTTCTAATGGAAAAGTTTAAGATTTGGGTTTAGATGAGAAGGCATTTTGTGGAAAAAGAACAAGTGACATGTTTCAAATTTTTTTATAAGATTTTGATTTTAAACATGCAAGTGATTAGGATCGAGTTGATTAACTCCTTTCGAAAACAGTAAAGCTTTATCTGTTGTCCAAATGGATGCCATTTGGGTTGGTTGGGTAGCATTGCTATTATCTAAGAATCAATTGTAACATGACATGTGGTTGCTATGTGTATTACAGATGATCCACAAGGATACAGACAGCGCAATAGCATTATTTTGGGCTGCAATCATTAATGGAGATAGAGTAGACAATGCTCTGAAAGATATGGCGACGGCGATGATGCAGCAAAACAGGTCTGAACAGGCCATTGAAGCCATTATATCATTCAGGAATCGATGTTCGAGTGAGGCTCAGGAGAGTCTGGAAAATATTTTGCTACACTTATACAAGGTAAATTGCTTAGACTTATGCTTAAGTTCATTTTGTACAGGCACTGTTAAGGGCAAATACACACATGATAGACCGTGGCAAACGTTTTGTCAGATGCATATATAACAAGTGTAAACAAACTTATACTCTCAAATATCGTAGAGAGTAAAAAATGCCATTCAGTCTCATCAGAATTCGCTGCCTTTGATAGTTTTATTTCTCTCACATTCTTACGAGGATTCCAGGAATTGTCAGTGTATAGGTTTGTAATTGTGGCCTTAGCGAAGGTAAAACCATCTAATATATTAAGGGAAATGTTCTCTTAGGAGAGCATATTGCAAAATCTGTGCATGTTAATTACAAACTATGGCTAGGTTTTCCAGAAAGCATAGAAGAAATGCATTCCTTCTACAGTCGGTGACTACATTGTGTAGGCAACTTCGACAAGCATAGAGTGACTAGATTGGATATGGGTTTTATAGGACAGGCAGGTCCACACGTACATGAGCAACAGTCACACCCATATCGATTTAGTAATTTTGTGCGGATTTCGACCGTCCTTTCATTCTGATCCCTGTTTGTCATTTTCAATAATGATGTCATTGCAGAAGTGTGGTAGACTGGACGATTACATTAAACTACTGAAGCACAAGGTCAGTGTGATTCACCAGCGCTCAAGCAATGGAATGAAAACCCTAACGGTTAGATCTGGGAGAAAGACATTTCAAGTTCAGATAGAACACAAGATCGCAATATTGCTCAGCAGTTTGGGTTGGGCTTATATGCAGCAATCGAATTATATAGCTGCAGAGGAACAGTACAGGTACAAAAACTAAGATAACAATATCTCTCTGATCTTTTTTCTTCACTTTTATTCGGAACCTGAGATTGATTTCATTCTACGGATGCAGAAACTCTTTTTCACTAAAACCGGACAACAGCAAAATGTGCAATATTGCTGCATGTTTGATACATCAAGGAAGGGTTGCTGAAGCAAAAACAATTCTACAAAGGGTAAATCCTGCGTCCTCAAATGGTTCGTGGGGAAGTGATTGTCACTTTACTTCTTACAAAAGAGCCATGGAGAAGCTCAGAGAATTTGAAGCTAAAGCAAATAACTATGACTCCGTCCATGAAAATTCTGATGGAGGCCGCACGCCCACTATGCCGAAATCCTTGCAATGCTCAGGGACACATTATGAACCTAACCAGTGGGAATATGAAAAGTCTAACTGTGATTCCGGGGATTCCGAATATTCCACATTAAATGCAACATCTGGCTTTGGACCCTCGGAACATAACTTCTTGTTGTCCTCTCATAGAAGATCACAACTCTCTATCTTTGACAATGCTTGGTTACGAAGCAAGACGGTGGAAGATGGTTTCGGGGATAAAAATAAAAATATAAACATCAGCAGTGCATTGACTTCCTCTGAAGGTACGGCCATATCTAGGTTTCCTCAAAATTCTCAACCTCTGCGGAGCAATAAGGAAGCCTTCAATCAGAGGCTCCCCAATGTTTACTTGAAGGAAAATGTCAGTGTCAAGCATTCAACAAATTTTCTTCCTTTGGATTCTTCCTGTACAGAACAACCAGGTATGAAGAGAGCAGTTGTTACCAGTTTTTGTAAATATCCCAATGAAAGTGACAGGCAATCAGCTATTTTTTCAAATGAGTTAGGACCAGGAGCAAGTTTTGAAGAAACCATACCGAGTAAGTTTGATCCAATATATGAGCCGAAAAAGAATCCATTTGCAAGGAAGAATATGTTCGGTCCCATTGGGAGTGGCCGTATTAAAAATGGCGCAAGAAGTACATTTGAAAACAGAAATCCAGTGCACCAGGGAGAGGTTTTGGGTTCTATTTGTAGTGGCCCCACTTGAAACACAACAACGTCTGGAAACTCAAATCCAAATCCAAGGCGGGACTAAAATGTTTTTAGTCCCGCCTTGGATTTGAGTTTCAGGATGTAAAGAAATCGAGCACTATCTGAGGCAGGCTCTCCAGAACTTCGTACCCAGGCGAATGTGCAACGAGTTTGTGAAAATCGGAGGCAGACTCGAAACTATTTTGCATTCATGCAGAATTGTGTGGTGGAAATTAAAAACGTTGTTATGGTTATGGTCTCAAGTTTGAATTGACATTTGCCTGCAAGGTGTTGAGTAATGTTTTGGTCGAATGTTGGGGTCTGAAATAGAAGCCTTCGTCTTATTTGCATCCTCAAGTGGGATGGATGCCGTGAATTAGCAAGGTTTGCATTGGTTTGCTATGATTGAGTAACTGCCCACCATTTGATTGGAGATATCCATGGAGCCTGTGGCATGTCAAGAAAAGTACATTTTATGTCTATTTATTCACAAGGTGTCCTTCATTGGGCGATTGTTGGGAAGATTTTCACTGGATTTTTTATGCTATGTAGTGAAATTATTATGTTGTTGTCATATGATATGGATGTTCATACACATCGATGGTAGGAAACTTGTTCTGCTTTCCCTGCAGTATCACATCATTGTGTTTGAAAACGACAACCTTGGCAATGTTTCAGAGGCAAGTCGCCTCGACTTGACCATTGTTACCAAAATTTTGACTGGCATTTCGATATTGTGTTGGAATATTATCTTCCTACTGTAACTTCATTTCGATGTTGATATGCGTCTATATGTTGTTTGATTGTCGATAAACATAATTCTGGTTAATATACCGTGATGTGCTGTAATTTTATATGTGCTTGGATGGGTAGGATGCTATGGCTTTATATCTGTTCTTCGTCCTTTGGGATTATTTTAACTTGATCGGTTATATATGCATCTTCATAGATTTAGATGTTTATAAATAGGGAGAACAGTTGCAGGAAGCTGTAACTTTATACTGGGTTTTGGTGATAAGAAATAATCCGAGTTTTGATCTCTGAAATCCTCTCAATTTTATCAGAACCAGAGGTGGAACTTCAGACAATCAAGAGTACCTAGCTTTAAATAAGGCAGAGTCCTCGCATTCAACCTTTGCTATAATGAGAGTTCCATATAATAGGAGTGTAGCCTTTAGGCAATAAGACGGGTTCTGGCTGACCATCTTCTAAGACATATTCACCCAAAGTGAACATTTTTGGAATACACATTATACCATCGCATTTTAGCGTACTTCCTCATATTATACACATTATAATTGGAAAAATTGGTTGAGGAGCAACTCAAACTTGGAATTCTTCCGTTTTCCAAACAATACTCAAGGCTTTCATGATTTTTAATTAAAACCCTTTAGATATTGGCTCTAATGTTTAAGTGCATCAAGAATGACCAACTTCTCATTTTATTATGGGAGAGCTAGCTTCTTGTCTTTAAATTGTCTGCATTCAAATGCTAGTGTCAAATCTTCCTAAACAATAGCTATTCAAATAGTGTTTCCAAATCTTCCTAAACAATAGCTATTCAAATAGTCTTTCTAGGAATCACATAAAATACTGAATGCCATTTGAATGGTTGGTGTAGCAATGATTCAGGAATCACATTAAATGGTGAATTTGCAAGTAATGTCTACAGAAGGATACTTTCCTCATGCAGTCAGATCCCCAACTGTGGAATACTCAGGGAACCTGTAGCTTCACAAGCACACACTTAAACTGGAAAACAACAATCTGTGTACATAAAGACCCAATACAACAAAAAAACTCACACTCTTTATTGAATACGTAAGTAAATCAACTAGACTAGAAATTCATGCCTAAATGTCTCAAGAGGACTGAGCCTATGCACCTAGCTCTCCCATATCTCCACTACATGACACGCAGGTCCGAGTTGCACACTCACTGGCTTACAGGTTCATCCCCCAACCACTAAAAAATAAGAACAATCCAAGGAAAACCAAAAAATTGCTTCATTCGCCCAGGCCCAACCTTTTTATTTTTGAGATTTTCGTCCAAAGATAGATCCAGAAAATACACAGTCGTGTTTCTGTTGTGCCTACTCAAACTCAGAGTGCTCCCGCTAGTCCCTATGATTACAGATCAGCCAAATCGACATAAGGAGTCCAACTGAAGTTCAATTAGGCTCGTTTTTTAAACTAGTCCTTGCTCCCAATGTCTGGATGCCCCGCATCAGTCTCCCCATGTTGAAAGAAAATATGAATGTCCTAGTTCATAGATGTTTTCCTTTGTTTTCTCCATTGATCAAAATACAACCACAAAACCCAAAACAACAACAATCTAATCAACAACAACCACCATGTTTTCGTTATGATAGCATTGAGCTTCTGCATATAATCCTTCGTGCATGTACTCAACTATACCCACCAACCTTGGTTTAAATCATATGTCTTCATAAATTCAATTTTCAGACTTTTATTAGTTCTCTTCTCAAAAACATTTAACAATTCCTCCATAGCTATTTGGTCCTCAACTGCATTAAAAATTGGAACGTTGCCTTTTTTATCTGTTTCCCCTTGTTCAATGTCCTTCCTTGGCACCTCTGTTACCGAATTCCTGAGCTGCAAATAATCAGCTAGATTCCCTTTTGCTGCAACTTTGTCAGGTTCATTTTCACTAAAGGAATCATATTCCTTCCCAGCATCCCAATCTGATGGTCCGTCTACATCTTCAGCCACACTCTTTATGCATTGCCCGACCATTTGTTCTTCCAACAATGGAAGAATTTGTTGCTCCTCCTTTGCTCCCATGTGCTCAGCAACACTGTATTCTTATTCAACAATGTATTACCCAACAACATTGTAATCTTTGTTAACAATTTCTCTATCCACTGCAACTATCTCCACCGGAAAGTAAATATTCTCTTCTCTCTCCTCAATCTTTACAGGATTGCAATTGGTAGCATCCTCCTCACATTTATATGTATGCATGTAGGTCTCTACATGCTTAATCTTCTTAGACTTTTTTTGCGTGCTCTTAACAACACAAACATTCTTAGTGTTTATGTATTCTTCCTCAAGTGCTTCACCTTCTTTCGGGTAGCAAAGCACTTCCACAACTGAGACCCCTTCTAAAAACTCTCTCTTTGTATGCATGTAGGTCTCTACATGCTTAATCTTCTTATCCTTTTTTTGTGTGCTCTGAACAACACAAACATTCTCAGTGTTTATGTATTCTTCCTCAAGTGCTTCACCTTCTTTCAGGTAGCAAAGCACTTCCACAACTGAGACCCATTTTAAAAACACTCTTTTCAAATTGATGTCTGTCTTTCTCCTCCAAGGCCCTTATCCTCCTTTGTATGGCTCAAGGCTCTCCTCTTTTCTCTACAGTGTTTCATCACGCTCTTTGATTAGTTTCCTAATTGCTTGTATCTCTACCCTGATCCATTCTTTCTCTTCTTGGCTCACCAGCTTCTCCTTTGCCATTTTTAACTTTTACTTGCCAATCTCTTTTTGGCTTCTCAACAACTTGCTCTCTTAAAGTTCTTCACAATATGACTTTGCATAGCCAAACCAACTTGTAACAATAATGCACCTATGTCCAACCTAGTGCTCTTCCAAGCACACTTGGTTCTCCTCTCGAATCAACTCTTCAGCTCCTCTAAGCTCACTAAGTTCTCCTCTCAAACCAACTCTCCAGTTTCAGCAACTAAGTCTCTAGCGGTAAGCCTGCAACAATGAATTCCACTCTGGGCCATTGTGGTTTTCTCTGATACCAATATGATGCAGTCAAATCCCCAACTGTCGAATACTCAGGGAGCCTGTAGCTTCACAGGAACATGCTTAAACTAGAAAACAACAATTTGTGTACATAAAGACCCGATACAACCAAAAAACTCAGACTTTTTATTGAATAGGTAGGTAAATCAACTAGACTAGAAATTTGTGCCTAAATGTCTCGAGAGGACTGAGCCTATGCACCCAACTCTCCCATATATCCACTACAGGACACACAGGTCCCAGTTCCACACTCACCGGCTTATAGGTCCGTCCCCCAGCCACAAAAAAATAAAAACAATCTAAGGAAAACCAAAAAACTACTTCATTCGCCCAAGCTTAGCCTTTTTATCCTTCAGATTTCCGCCCAAAGATAGATCCAGAAAAGACGCAACAATGTTTCTATTGTGCCTACTCAAACTCAGAGTGCTCCCACTAGTCCCTATGATTACGGATCAGCCAAATCGGCACAAGGAGTCCAATTGAAGTTCAGTTAGGCTCATTTTTTAAACTAGTCGTTTCTCCCAATGTTTGGATGCTTTGCATCATTTCCCCTTGTTTGCATCTTTTTATTTCAGCTTAGAGAAAATGCTAGAACATTTGTAGTGGCTACCATGGAGGTGTGATTGGGTAGATTTGGAATTTGGCGTATAATTTTCAATGCTGTGAAATTCAAAAAAGGTTGTTGTTTTATATTTGTATTTGCTTCTTTTTCCATGATATAGTTGTTTATTGTTTCTGTTGTTTTTAGCTGGTAAAAGAAGGGTTGTAAAAAGAAATTCAAAAAAGGTTATTGTTTTATACTTGCATTTGCTTCTTTTGTCATGATATAGCTATTTATTGTTTTTGTTGGTCTTAGCAAGTAAAAGAAGGGTTTCAAAGAGATATGTATATGCTCCTTTCAACAAATTTAATGTTAGGTCGAGATATGCAAAAAAAAATGGAACAACAAAGCTGTTATTAAAGTTGTTATTACTAGAAAAATAGATCAGATTTGTGGTCTTGCTCATATATTTTTTTGTGTATTCAAATTGTAAGTACTTCATATAGTTTCAATATCGATACAAATTGGCAGCAAATCTAGCTTTTCATGAACAACAAGTGTGTAGAGTTATGTTTTCATTAGCTTCAGCAGCTTGTCAAAAATGAAGAAGTTGAATTATAATATTGTACACATAAATGCAGATCTAGGTTCTCGAAGAGCATTTTAGGTTGTCAAAAACAAATTTAGGTTTTGTAGTTGATCAAATACGGACAACCAATTCTAGGTGTTGCATTCGAACTTAGTCCATTGGATATTACACTATGAAGCAATGCAAAAAAAATCAAAGCAATCCATAATACCATGCCAAACAAACATTGCCTGATGTGAAAAGCAAGAAAGTAAGGCTTGGTCAAAAGCATAGATTCGACTAGGTACAACTTTCTATAGTTAATGTCTATTTGTGTCTTGTACTTGATGCCAAGATGGAGAAATGATCAAAAGTGAATATTTGTTTACAAGCTTCCATGATTGCTTTCCCTAGCATGTTGTCCCTGTGATCATCATCAATCTTTTCTTGAACAGTTATTTCATGGATCTCCTTTAGCAAAAAAACAAAAATGCATTGTGGATCTATTGTGCATTGTGAAAGCATTTTCTAATTTAATTATTTTCCTATCATAGCTTCCTCTATAAGCTTCCTCTATAGATTGAGATGTTATTGGCTTTCTTTTTCCTTGATCTACTTTACCTACAAGTACTGCTTTCCTAAACATATCCTCCCTCTTGCATTCCTATTCGAGAAGAGATGTCATTATTTTATATAAATATCAAAGAGAACCACTCTCATAAACTAGAAACTAGATTCCCACATATTTTTCACATGTCCTTTAATAGTATGGCCATATCATCACTTGAAACAAGTCTCCTCTTTATTCTTGCAAGCAGACCTATCAAAAAATTTGGATTCTTGTTGCAAACCAGTCTTTTATACTCTTCTAGAATCTTGAAGCAAGGTTAATGCTTTCCAAAGACTTAAGAAGCCACGCCTTTTTTATCAAAATAACTTTTTCTAGGCTATATTGTATTTCCTTTGAGTATTGTTTTTTGTATCATGGTTGATCTTCCCACTGTAGAGGGTTAATCCAATGGTAACTATCAGCTTGGTATCCATAGTTTCTATAGCTTCATGACAATATCATTCAATTGTTCAAGCAATGCTATTGACAAATTTATACAAACCTAGGAAACTTTTATATTCAATTACATGTTTAATATGTTGTTTAGCAAATTTTTTACCACTACATTAGGCTATCTAAGCATGATCACTTTTCAATGATCTTTCCTACAAGTCTGCATCTAAAATGTCATGGATACTAGCATAAGATATATACAATAACTTTATGCCATCTTCACAAAGCACTAATGATTCTATGATTATGTTATGCAACAAATTCCAAAAATAGTATGAAAAGAGCAGAAATAGATCAGAAAGAGTACTCCATGACTTGATTGAAGAAAATAGTTGAATAACAAGCCTCTTCAAGGGGGAAACCTCTTTACACAATGTACTAAGTACACAAGACAAGACAAGACAAGATACTCCAAATGAATGGTGTCCTTCCTATATATAGGAGATTGAGGGGGACAATCCCAAGTAACTGACCCAAGACTAGATAAGTAACATAACCATACTAATGACAATTACCACTAATGGACCAAATTCGACATCAAAACTAATGTAGTGAACCAAAATATAGGGGGGATTGTGCCCATATTTAGGGCTTAACATGCCCCTCCCCTTCAGAAAAGTGTTTTCCTCAATGCTTAATTAGTTGTGGATGCCTCTGTATGAAGGACTCATCTTCCCATGTTGAATCTTCAACTGGTAATTTCTTCCACTTTATGAGGTACTCAGTAATAGCGCGATTTCGTAGTTGTTTAGTCATTGTTTCACTGATTTGTTCACGTTCCAATATGAATTTTCCTTCTTTATGAAGCTTGGGAAAGATTGTTTGAATTGGGATATTGTCTCCTATTATCTTCTTTAAGCAAGAAACATAGAAAACTGGATGTACTCTTGAAGATGAAGGGAGCTACAATTTGTAAGCCATATTACAAATATTCTGCAACACTTTATAAGCACCATAATCTTTGGCTTGGTATCCATAGTTTCTATAGTTTCATGACAATATCATTCAATTGTTCAAGTAATGCTATTGACAAATTTCTAGAAACCTAGGAAACTTGCATATTCAATTGCCACATGTTTAATATGTTGTTTAGCAAATTTTTAACCACTACATTAGGCTATCTAAGCACGATCACTTTTCTATGATCTTTTCTACAAGTCTGCATCTAAAATGTCATGGATACTAGCTCAAAATATATACAATAACTTTATGCCATCTTCACAACGCACTAATGATTATATGATTATGTTATGCAACAAACTCCAAAAATAGTATGAAAAGAGAAGAAAAAGATCAGAAAGAGTACTCCACGACTTGATTGAAGAAAATAGTTGAATAACAAGCCTCTTCGAGGGGGCAACCTCTTTACACAATGTATTAAGTACATAAGACAAGACAAGACAAGATACTCCAAATGAAAGGTCTCCTTCCTATATATATGAGACTAAGGGGGACAATCCCAACTAACTAACCCAAGCCGAGATAAGTAATATAACCATACTAATGACAATTACCACTAATGGACCAAATTCGACATCAAAACTAATGTAATGAACCACAATATAGGGGGGAATGTGCCCATATTTAGGGATTAACATGCCCCTCCCCTTCAGACAAGTGTTGTCCTCAATGCTTTATTAGTTGCGGATGCCTCTGTATGAAGGACTCATCTTCCCATGTCGAATCTTCAACTGGTAATTTCTTCCACTTTATGAAGTGCTCAGTAATAGCCTGATTTCATAGTTGTTTAGTCATTGTTTCACTGATTTGTTTAGGTTCCAATATGAATTTTCCTTCTTCATAAAGCTCAGGAAAGATTGTTTGAATTGGGATCTTGTCTCCTATTACCTTCTTTAAGCAAGAAACATAGAAAACTGGATGTACTCTTGAAGATGAAGGGAGCTACAATTTGTAAGCCATATTACAAATCTTTTGCAACACTTTATATGCACCATAATACTTGGGTGTTAATTTATTGTCCTTCTTTAATAGCTTGAGAGACATCTACTTGTAAGGTTGTAGCCTGATAAATACCCAATCCCCTCTTTCAAAACTCCTTTCACTGCGATGTTGATCAGCTTGTTGTTTCATCCTGTTTTTTGACATAGTCAGGTTGTTCTTAAGTATCTCGAGAACTTCTTGTTGGTGCTCTATGTGATCTTCTACGGCTTGAAATTTAGATTTTCCTTTCAAGGGAGATGTGATAGATGGAGGCTGGTACCCATAAAGTGCCATAAATGGAGACATTTTTGATGATGTATGGAAGGAAGCATTGTACCACCATTATTCCAAAGACAACCATCTCACCCATTGTGTTTTTTTATTAGATGCAAAGCAATGAAGATAGCCTTCCAAACACTTGTTCATAATATCAGTTCTCCCATTATATTGAGGGTGATGAGATGAACTGTGAGCCAATTGAGTACCCAAACAGGAAAATAATCCAGTCCAAAATTTTCGAGTGAAAATTGGATCTCTATCACTTATAGTAATCTTTGGATTTTTATGTAACTTTTTAACAGATTCCATAAAGGCTGCAGCTATTGTGCTTACATTAAAAGGGCGAGCGAGTGCACAAAAGTGTACATAATTCGTTAGTTTATCAACAACCACTATAATAAAATTCTTTCCTTCGGACTTGGGTAGACCCATGATAAAATCCATGGAGACTTACTCCCAGTTCTCGAAAGGTATGTCTAACGGTTGCAGAAGTCATGGAGTCTTAACTATTTCACTCTGATTCTGTTGGAAAACCAAGCATTCAGCCACAAACCATTGAAAATCATATTTAAGACCTTCCCATAAAAATTACTTCTTGACTGTGTGGTAAGTTTTCATGAATCCTAAGTTTGCAACTATAGGAGAGGCACGTAATTGAGAAAGGACCTTCTGCTTGAGTTGGGAGTTTTTGCATAAATATAAGTGATCCTTATACCATAGTAAATCATTTTTCCATAGAAAAGTATCTGATACACAGGGATAATTCTGTAGATTTTGAATGAGCATCCACACAGATAGGTCTTTTTTCCATTATTCCCTTGCTACTACTGTCCAATCTCATTGTAGAATGGAAATGGAACAAGGTAATTCCCCCAACATCTTCATATTTTTTGGAGAGTGCATCTGGCACCACATTATGTTTCCCTTTTCTATAGATGATTTTAAAGTCATATCCCAACACCTTGGTTACCCACTTTTGTTGCTCTTCTGAAGATAGTCTCTATTCCAAGAAGTATTTAAGACTATCATGATCTGTTTTGACCTTGAAGTGCCTACATATTAGATAAGGATGCCATTTCTTAAGAACATGTAGTATTACCAACATTTCCTTCTCATAAATGGGCTTTTGTAAGTTCTTTCCCTTGATTGGATGACTTGTGAAAGCAAGTGGGTTTCCTTCTTGCATTAGAACAATGCCAATGCCATTTCTTGAAGCATCACATTCCACAATAAAGGTTTTTGTGAAGTCTAGTGTGGCTAATACAGGAGCTGTGCACATTTCTTGATTAAGTTGTTCAAAAGGTTGAGTTTCCTCTATAGTCCAAGAAAATGCGTCTTTCTTCAATAATGTTCTTAGAGGTGCTATTTTTCTTCCATAATTTCGAACAAACTTGTGGTAGTACCATGTTAGACCTAAGAATCCTCAAAGATTCTTCAGGTTTTGGGGAATCGACCAGTCTATCATGGCTTTAATTTTGTTAGGGTCTACCTTGACACCTTCATGAGATACAATATGATCCAAATACTCTACCTCTTTCACCCAAAAGAAACATTTGGAAGGTTTTGCATATAGTTTTTGCTCCTGTAGTAGTTTTAGTACCATGTCAACATGTTGAACATGTTCTTACCAAGACCTGCTATATATTAGTATATCATCAAAGAATAATAGCACAATTTTTCTAAGAAAAGGATTTAAAATGGAATTCATCAAACCCTGAAATGTGGAAGGTGCATTCGTGAGACCAAATGGCATGACTAGAAATTCATAATGACCTTCATGAGTTCTGAATGTTATTTTTGGGGTGTCTTCATCTTTCATTCTAATTTGATGATACCCAAAATGAAGATCCAAATTTGCAAATATAATTGCTCCATGTAATTTATCTCGCAATTCATCAATTATAGGAATGGGAAACTTATCTTTAATGGTGATCTTGTTGAGCTCTCTATAATCTAGACACATACGCCATGATACATTTGACTTGTGTGCCATTAACACTGGTGCACAGTAAGAACTTTGGATAGGCCTAATTATGCCAACCTCTAACATTTCTTCAACCATATGCTCAATTTCAATTTTTTGTCCATAGGGGTATCTGTAAGGTCTCTTGTTAGGAGGAACACTTCCTGGGATTAAGTGAATAGCATCATCAAAATCTCGGATAGGTGGAAGACCTTTTGGAATATATTCAAATACCTTGGAATGCTTATTAATGACCCTTTGGAGATCTAGGGAAATAGGAGGCTTATATGTTTGAACATCTAATGAGCATAATTGTGCAATTACACCTTAATGTCCCTTTTTCATCAATTTTGTCATACCATTAGAGCTTATCACGTTGGTTGGATTCCCTGTGATACCCTGTAATTCATATTCCTTTCATTCCCATAAAAATTTCATGAAAATCTTCTGAAAATTAAAATCCATAGTTCCCAAAGATTGTAACCATTGAACTCCTAAGACAACATCTACACCACCCATTGGAATAGCAATCATTGGACTATTCAATATATATTATCCCATAGTAAGATTTATATTATGGAATTTCCTTGAGCAATTGATTGTTCCTCCATTTGAAACCATTACTTGAAACTCTCATGATGGATATAGAAAGCAATTCAAAGATTTTTCTAATTTATAGTGAATGAAATTATGAGTACTACCATAATCAATTAGTACTTTTACCTTTTTCTTTTTGATAAATCCTTCGATATCAAGAGTTTGAGGAATGCTAATTCCAGCCAATGCATGACATGATATGGTGGGAGTAATCTCTTCTGAAGTAGTATCGTCGATTTCTTCATCTGGAGATGGTTCTTGTTGTTTTGGTTCTTCCTCTTCAAATTATATGTAAAATAATTTATTCTCACCACACTTATGTCCCTTACTATACTTGTTGTTGCAATTAAAACAAAGGCATTTTTCTCTTGTTTCCTCCATTTGTTGAGGTGTCAACCTTTGAGGCAGGTTATAAGAAGGAACAATATTGTCCTGGTATGTGTTGGAGGTGCTCTTTCTAGTAGCCATTGCCATATTTCTACTTTCAACCTTATTTTCCATCATGAATGCCTTCTCCAAGGATGGTGGTTCAAAGAGATGCACCTCATGTTGAATGTTATTCTTCAAGGTGCCAATGAAGAGATCCAATAGATTATCTTCTGGAATTTTCTTCACTCTAAGACTTAGCTTCAAAAACTATTTGATGTGCTCTGCAACTGAACTTTTTTACTTGAGATTTATTAACTGGATAAAAAAGGTATTGCTATTAATATCCCCATAATGTGCAATCAATTATTTGGTGAATATATACCAACATATAATAGAGTCCCTTTTACAGTCACAAAGCCATTGGTACCATACAAATTGATCGGGCTCTAAACAAAATGATGCAATACTTACCTTTTGCAAAGTTGGAACCTAATGTAGATCAAACAAAATGTCTGAGTGAGATAATTGATCTTAGATCTAATAATTAAACTTGAAATGTATGAATAAATTTGTGGATGAGTTCCTAGATAGTTTTATATTTTCTTATGGAAATCCTATTTTGTTTCCATTCACTAGCTCCTTCCAAAGAATTGTTTTAAATGGATTTATGACTTTGGATGATAAGTGTTTGAATTTTTTTTTACATGAGTTATACCTCTGATAAGACTTATAATACATGGTATTTCGAGTTGGAATGGATTCTGAATGACTCTGCAAATTGTTTATGCATTTGTCTTACATGATTCCTCAATTTCTAGTCAATCTGGAGAAGTAGATTTAGCTAGTTTGATAAATTAATAAGAGGATTGTTTATGAGAGGAAATGATGCAGGAGCATTGGGGCCTAGGAGAAATAGTCGAATTTGATTGACAGGTGAAGTCGACCAGGGGGATTGTCGACGACCACTGGTGTGAAAAGGAGATTGGTTGTTGAAGCCAAGTAATCGAGTATAATTTTTCAATAGGAGATCGACAAGATTTAAAGGTTGAGAGTCGACAAGGCTGATGTCAACAGATGACAAGAGCGGAGATCGGAGGCATCGAAGGTCGACAGGTTTTCGAACAAAAACACCGACAGATTGCGGTGAAATCTAAGCGTAGATGGCGGGGTAGACTAGAAGTCGTAGATACTAACTGAAGGCGACAAGTAAGGTCGAGGATGACAAAGTGTAGTATGATTAATGACAATGATGGGACTGAATACTAAAGAAAAGTCAAAGATGTAGGATTCAAGGCATTAGTCATTGGAGGTTGTTGAGGAAGTTATGAGCAGTTATGAAGTTGGTTGGGATCACGCTAGGTCTCACCATAGGAGAAGGTTGTGCAACATGGCCTAAGGGAGATGACAACTGCAGGTCTACAGTATCAGGGAAAATTCGGCCGACAGAGGAAGGACGTCTCAGGGAATGGAGTGGACCTTAAAAGCAACAACAACAGAGAAGAATAGAAGAGCAATGCAAAGGCATAGAGGAATGGACCAGATGGATCATCGGAGGATCAGGACAGATCACTCATAACACCTCGCTCATTCATTCTTGCATTAAACAGTGAACTGAGAGGAGGAGAGAATCACACATAGAGAGAAAAACACCATTTACTTTTGTATATTGTAATAGGCTGACACCGACTAGTTTAGTTGTTTTGCATTTCTAATTGTAACAAAGTAATTTGATTGAAATAATAGAATCCAACTTATGGCATTCCGTTCACATCTAGTATTTGTGAGCACTTGTGTGTTGTTGTGTGTATTATTAAACAAGAGGCCCCTTATCGGGACCACCCTTGCGGCAGTTGGTATCAGAGCAGGAGAGATAGCGATACCAACCTAACTTGTGCCAGTTGGTATCAGAGCTAGAGAGAATCCTGTGTTGATCAGTTGAAACCAGAGAGTCGGAAGAGCCTGTGAGTGCATAGACAACTCCAGCTGCGGTTGGGTATATTTTTGCACGAGTTGTAAAGTCTGGTTGCGATTGGACAAAGTGAATATTTCAACTGCGGTTGAAATAGCTCAAAGATGCATTAATGTCCAAGGTGTAGGACAAAGAGCGCGTGGCACTTCCATCACAGTTGATCATGAAATGTTTGACAAGTGCATGCAAACAATGAGAAGCTTGACCAGTGAGGTCGCAATGATCAAATAAATATAGAGACGTGGATGCATTCCCAATGCACTTGACCACAGTGATGAGAAAGTCGAAGAATTGGAAGCACAGGAAGAAGCAGTTGAAAAACCAAAAGATAAACTCATCAAGATTTTGATAGAGATGAAATGTCAGACAAAGATGGATGTACATACCTACTCAAGAAGTTTGGATACAAAATAATTGATAAACTGGTTCATAGAAATGGATAATACCTCCACATAGAGTAGATAGAGGATCCTAAACGAGTTAAAACTGCATGTCTGAGGTTGAAGAGTCATGCTTCATTGTGGTGGGACAGTGTACAGGATGACAGTGTTAAGAAAGGAAAGGATAAGATCAAGTCTTGGGACAGAATGGTTTCCAAGCTGAAGAGGAAGTTCCTACCTAATGACTATGTGATTTCCTTGTTCAGGAATTTGCAAAACTTTTGACAGAAAGAGATGACCATGAAGGAGTACACAAAATATTTCTATAGACTATTGATTCAGTTGGGACAAACCGACTAAGGAGAAGAATATATTGCGAGATATGTGAATGGCTTGAAGTATGCCATACAGGATGAGTTGATCTTTTCGAGGTTCATAGCGGTCGGTGAAGCCTACCAACTAGATCTGAAAGCAGAAGATAAACTGTCAAGGAGAAATTCATCAACCAGAGGGAGAATGACTGGTTACGGTGCGAAGACTGTTTTCATGAAGGGCCAAAGTAGTGGAACCAGAAGAGAAGTCATTGAAGATAACCGACATGCGGAAGGGACATCAACCAGAGAGAAAGTACAGGAAAACTGACTAGATGCTCGAGAGACCCGTGGTCGGGGTGCGTATGGTTGAAGTGGTCCAGTCGACAAAAAAGGAGTTGAAATACCAACTGTAGTATGCTATAAGTGTCGTGGAGTCAGACACAAGGCATATGAATGCCCATAGAACCTACACACTACAGAGGAGTCGAAACCCAGATGTCGAAGAGATGAGCAAGTCGACTAGAGGACGGAATCGACATCCGACAGTGCTGAATATGGTAAAGGAAAAGGTCGAAACATGACGGCCAGGAGAACATTGGTTCAGGATGACCGACTTGATGAGAAGGAGCTGACACAATGAAAGGCTATGTTTTGGACCAGAGTGTTGATTGGCGACAGGAATTGCAAGACAATAGTCGATGGTGAAAGTACAGAGAATCTTGTGTCAATAGAGGTCAATGACAAGCTGTGTTTGAGATGTCGAGAACACCCACACCCATACAAGATATCATGGTTGCAGAAAGGACATCATGTCAAGGTAACAAGAGAGTGCCTAATAAACTTTAAGATGGGGAAACTTGAAGATAGTGTATTGTACGACGTAATCCCAATGGACACATGTCATCTGTTGTTAGGAATGCCATGGAAATATGATGGGAAGATGATCTATTTTGGTCGAGCCAACACAGTCATAGTGTGGAAAAATGGCATGCAAAGGACATTGAAGCCAAAGCAAGAGGACCAAGCCAACTGCAAGTAGGGCGAGAGAAACTATTTGGAGGAGCGAGTGATGATGTGCTCAACCAAGGAATTCCTCGCAGAGGAGGAGAAACAGTCGGTATGTTTCACCATCATTTCGAAGGGACCATGTGTCGAGAGGTCGACAATGGAGAATATTTTGGTCAAAGTCGAAGAGATTCTCGATGCGTTCAGGAACATAGTAGTCGATGAAGCGTCTATGGGATTGCCACCAATGAGAAGCATATCCCATCAGATCGACTTGATTCCAGGATCGCTTTTTCCAAACAAGGCACCACATAGAATGACTCTGACAAAGGGTCAGGAACTCAATCGACAAGTCCAAGATTTATTGGACAAAGGATTGATCAGAGAGAGTCTAATCCTGTGCATGGTACTAGCAGTATTAGCGCCGAAGAAGGGTGGAGAAGGGAGGATGTGTACAGACTCTAGAGCTATCAACAAGATCACGCTCAAGTGTAGGTTTCCATTTCCAAGGATGGATGACTTGATGGATTGTTTGAGTGGAGTGAGATACTTCACCAAAATCGACCTAAAAAGTTGTTATCACCCAATCAGGTTCAGAGAGGAAGATGAATGGAAAACAACCTTGAAGATGAAGGAAGGACTGTATGAGTGGTTAGTGATGCCATTCGGATTGACTAATGCACCCAGTACATTCATGCGGTTGATGAATGAGGTACTGAATCCATTCTTGGGAAAGTTCGTTGTAGTATACCTAGATGACATCTTGATATCCAGTCGAACAAAAGTCGAACATTTGGAGCACATTCAACAAGTGTTGCGGAAGCTATAGGAAGAGAAGTTGATGGTGAACCTACAAAAATGCTTCTTCATGAAGGAAGATCTGGTATACTTGGGATTTGTAATATCGGGTAAAGGGTTAGTTATGGAACCAGAAAAGGTGGAGGCTATATTGGAGTGGCCATAACCAACAAGCATGACAGGAGTGCGAAGTTTCCATGGACTTGTTATTTTTTATAGGAAATTCATTAGAGGATTCAGTCGAATATGTGCACCATTGACAGAATCCATGAAGAAAGGGGAGTTTAAGTGGAAAGAATCTTCCCAGAAAGCTTTCGACAAGTTGAAGAAGAAGTTGACAGAGAGCCCAGTGTTAGGGCTCCTAGTTTTCGACAAAGTTTTCCAAGTTGATTGCAACGTGAGTGGAATGACAATTGGCGTAGTGTTGAGCCAACAGGGCCGACCAATTTCATTCTTTAGCAAGAATCTAGATGAGGTGAAGCGAATATATTCAGTCTATGACTAGGAGTTCTATGCTATTGTCCAAGCATTGAAGAAGTGGAGGCATTATTTGTTCCCTAAAGAATTTGTGTTATACATAGATCACCAAGCACTAAGATACTTGAATACTCAGTCAAAGTTGAATCAATGGCATATGAAGTGGGTCGAATTCCTACAAGCATATACCTTCATGTTACAACATAATTCAGGCAATTCGAACAAGGTTTTCGATGCACTGAGTTGAAGAGTTGCATTGCTGAACACGGCGACAGTTTAGGTGACGGGAATAGAGTCGGTGAAGACAAAATATGAGATCGACAAGGATTTTGCGAAAGCATGGAAGGCTAGTCGTGAACCTTGGAGTGTCGAAAGAACTCCGTACTTGGATTATTTTATCCAAGAGGGATACTTATTCAAGGGACAACAGTTGTGTAATCCCAGAGGATCCGTAAGAGAGAACCTAATCTGAGAACTACATAGTCGTAGATTAGCAAGTAATTTTTGAATCGACAAGACCAAGGCGTTGGTTGAGAAAAGTATTATTGGCTAGGAATGATGACAGATGTCGGAAAGTGGGTACGACAGTGTCAAGTTTTCCCGTTGGAAAAAAGAAGAAGTCAGAATACGGGGTTGTATGCACCATTACCAGTGCTGAATACCCCATGGGATTACCTGAACATAGATTTTGTGCTAGGATTTTTGAAGACGCAATAAGGAAGCGATTCAATATTTGTTATAGTCGACAGATTTTCGAAGATGGAACACTTTATTCCATGTCAGAAGACAAGTGACTCCACAAGCATTGTTGTACTATTATTCAAGGATATAGTCAGATTGCATTGCTTGCCGAAGAATATAACATAGGATGTAGATACCAAGTTTATGGGTCATTTCTGGAGAGCCCTGTGGACGAAACTGGACATAAAGTTATAGTACATCTTAGCATACCATCCGCAGACAAATGGACAGACCAAGCTAGTAAATAGAAGTTTGGGAAACCTTCTAAGGTGTTTGAAAACCAACAAACCCAAGCAGTGGGAGAACGTGTTGGTGCAAGCAAAATTTGCATATAAAAAATCTATGAATCGGTCGATAGGTATGAGCCCATTCCAGATTGTTCAAGGTCCAAGCCAACATGGAGTGGTATATTTGGTCAAGATACCAACATAAATCCAGAAAAGTGAGGATGTAGAATTATTTACAGAACATATGAGGGAAGTGCATGAATATGTCCCCAAGCGCATTAAAAAGAGAGATGCAACATGCAAGTTGAGAGCCGACAGGAAGAAGAGGCTACAGTCGTTCAACGAAGGAAACTTAGTCTATGCACATTTGAGGAAAGAGAGGTTTCCGATAGGAACATACAACAAGGTGAAGCTAAAGAAGATTGGACCATGTAATATTACGAAGAATATTTTGGACAATGCTTATGTGTTCAAGCTGCTGAAGGAATTGAAGATATCTCCTACATTCAATGTCTCATATATGTATAAGTATGAGGAAGGTTCAACAAGCTGTGGTGCAGAAGTGTCAAACATCGACTAGACAAGGAAAATTCCAGATCAACAAAAGGAGGAAATCGCCGAAGTCTTAGAGGAACGCGAAGTCGGACGCACGGAAATTTTGCGGAAGAAAGAATATCTAGTTCGATGGAGGGATGATGAGTCGAACGAGGCGACATGGATTTCTGAAGAAGAATACAAGAGACTAATGGAGCAGTCGAGTTCTTTTTCACCTGGGGATTTTGATGCAGGATCGTAGGGGCCTAGGAGAAATAGTCAAAGTTGATCGACAGGTGAATTTGACCAGGGGCATTGTCGACGACCACTGGTGCAAAAATGAGATTGGTTTTCTAAGCCAAGTAGTCGATAGACTATCGATAGGAGTTAAAGTTCGAGAGTCGACAAGTATGATTTCAACAGATGACAAAAGAGGAGATTGGAGGTGTTGAAGTTCAATAGGTTTTCGAACAATAACACCAATGGATTGCGGATAAATCATGGAGGACAGGGCAGACCGAAAACCGTAGAGACTAATTTAAGCCGACAGGTAAGGTCGAGGATTACAAAGTGTAGTATGGTCGAGGACATTGATGGTACCGACTACTATAGCAAAGTCAGATATGCAGGATTCAAGGTAGCAGCCATTTGAGGTTGTTGAGGAAGTTATGAGCAGTTATGAAGGTGGTTGGGATCACGCTAGGTGTCACCACAGAAGAAGGTTGTGCAGCATGACCAGAGGGTGCTAACAACTGCAGGTCTACAGGATCAGGTAGAATTTGACGGACAGAGGAAGGATGTCATAGGGAACGGAGTGGACCTCAGGATAAGCATAAACAATGCCGAGTAGAAGAGCAATGCGGAGGCATATAGGAAGGGACCGTATCTATCATCAGAGGATCGAGACAGATCGCTTGTCACTCATCACTCATCCATTCTTTCATTCAATAGTAAACTGAGAGGAGGAGAGGATCACACACAGAGAGAAACACACCATTTACTTCTGTATATTGTAACAGGATGAGTTCGACTAGTTTAGTTTTTTTGCATTTATAATTGTAACACTGCAATTTGATTTAAGTAATAGAATCCAACTTCTGGCATTCTGTTCACATCTAGTCTGTGTGAGAACTTGTGTGTTGTTGTGTGTATTGTTAAGAAAGAAGCCCCTTGTAGGGACCACCCTTGCGCCAGGAAATATATATCCATTTGGTTGTAGTGGACCTCTGATATGATGTCCATGATCTATAGTAGTCAATACTTTCTTAATGTTTTTCATTTGGAAACTAGAAATGGAAACTAGCTTCCAATTGGTGGAAATTGGTAACTAGTTTGTAGATTGAATCTATTTTTTTATAATTTTTGTAATGTACAACCATATGCTCTGTTTTTTGTACTTTAAATTTTCTGTAGAATTCTATTTTCCATATATCTACCCTCTCCTTTGTGTTCTCCATAACTCAGTACAATTGATTGGGTTAAATTCCTAGTAGTGTTTGTTAACTAGTTGCACTAATTTAGCTTGAAAGAATCATCGTTTATGTAAAAGGATATAACCTACAAATGCAAATTTATTTGGATGTATGTGCATGATTAAATATATGTATAATGGATGTAGGTTCACTTTTTGTTTCTTTGGCATGGTTGTGTGTTGAATTCGTGCAAGACTAGTTGTTTGTGTTAAATACTAGTTAACTAGTCTTGTGGAGTCATAGTCGTAATTGCTTTTTTAATTAATTGGAAAATGACAATTAGGCCTTATTTACATGATATCGGGTGTTAATTAGCCATTGGGATTGATAAATGATTATTAGGTGATAAATAAATGAATTTAAGTTAAGTGTCATCAATTATGAGCTAAGTGTCGCAATTAGTACAATGTTTACTAGTTAAATGTGATTAAGAATAATTAGCATTTAGAAGTGGTTATCATCTATGATATGAATTGGATTGAAGGTTTGATGATTTTAGATGATTTTAAGAAGCCTTCCAAGTCCTTATATCGTATTTTAGTTGTGTTAATAAATTTATAATTATGGTTAATTATTGAATTTTGTGTCAATTAATTTTGGTAAAATATAAATTAATTTTTTTATGGTTTATCCGATGCACTAAAAATAAAGTAATTAGCCTTAGAGAGCTAATGATATGTCCCTTAGACCCTTTGATAGATCTGTGGTACATTACATGTGGTATCAGAGCTATGGTTCCAACTCTATGGCTCTTGAGCGTGTTATGGACTCATAATTTTATGTTTATGTGCATTGGGAATTTATAAATGTTGTTTGTGAAAGAATTTTAAGCTCCCTTATGTTAATGGAAGAATAATAAGCCTCACTCCATAGATCAGTTTGTTGTATACTTTAGAATTATTTAATATTGCATAATTATTGTTCAATAGATTGATTGGTAAGTACTATGTCGTGTGTATCTAATAATCAAGTAGATTGATTGATTGATGCATGTTCACCTTGCATTGCCTCTTTTATTGTTCAGTGATTTGATTTGTCGATGCTTGTCAATTTCCTCTTTTACTTCTTCAATGATTTGATTGGTCGATACTTATGCATTGCATCTTTTACTGTTCATTGAATTGATTGGTTGATGCTTGTGCATTGCTTCTTTTGTTGTTCAATGACTTGATTGGTCAATGCTTGTTCATCATGCATTGCCTTTTTTACAAATCATTAAATTGTTAATATTGAAATGCTTCATGTTGTGCTATTTATTTAGTGGTACATTATGATTACTAATTGATAAATAAATAATTGTCATTATAATAGTATGTACCATGTACCATTATCAGTACTAATTTAATGATAAGTTATTAAGATTATATAGTTTTAATATTATTAAATATTAATATGATTTATTAAGTGGCATTTATACCCTATATGGATTTTTCATTTTCTATTGATGGTATGTTTTTATAGGCTTATTTATGCCACTTGGATGGTGGCGGTAACATTGATGAGTAACTCCTTGTCTATTTTTCGGAAATAGTCCACTTATCTTAATAGTGGTTCCATCTTCTTTTTTTATTTTTATTTTTTATTTAGTTTCAATGTATGTGAGTAACTCCTTGTGTATTTTTGGAGGAAATGAGCCACTTGTCTTTAATGGTTCATATTATGTTCTATTTTATTTATTTTACTTGTGGAGATGTAACTCCTTGTCTATTTTTGGAGGAAATGAGCCACTTGGCTTTAATAGTTCATATTCTCTTCTATTTTATTTATTTTATTTGTGTAGATGTAACTCCTTGTCTATTTTTTGAGGAAATAAGTCACTTGTCTTTAATGGTTCATATTCTCTTCTATTTTATTTATTTTATTTATGGGGATGTAACTCCTATCCTATTTTTGGAAGAAATGAGCCATGTGTCCTTTAATGGTTCATATTCACTTAATTTTATTTATTTATTTATGTGTGTAAGTAGGTAGTATAGTAGTGCATGATAATGTTATATATATATATGACGTACATTTAAATATGTATAACATAGTATGTGGTGTAAGATAAATGAGGGTGAACCATATTTATGTGAGAATGAAATGAAAGAGAAAATATAGAATTATATACATAGGTATATTGCAAAGAACACAATGATACATCAAACACGGATTCTATTAAATAGAGGAAATAGAACAGACTGTAAAATAAAATCAACTATAATGGTGGTAGCTATATCTGTTGAATATTGTAACTTCAAAGAATATTTAATTTGTACTTTATTATTCCGGAGATGTTTCATTCCTCCGAGGTAACCCTATCATGTATCTGGAGATGTTTATTCCTCCAGGTGTTTTTATTAACTAGGGTTATTAGACCCACCATGTGGGGGTCGGACCTGTAGTTATATTTTAGGGGTTATTAGACTTCTCCAGGAGAGGTCGGCCCCATTAGGTCTTTTAGTCAGTTGGAGGTTAGTATAAATAGAGGAGGTGAACTCCTCATTAGATCATTTCACTCACTTGTGAAAGAGTGCGCACTTGTCTGGGAGATCTGCTAAGGAGTCAAAGGAAGAAGGAGCACATCTTGTATTTTGGTTGATCATCTTATTGAGGAAAGCTTTGCTGGGTTTTCTACCCCATGAGGGTTTCCCAGGGTATATTCTGTGTCTATCTTGTGATTATGTTTCTTTCAGTGATCTTGCATGTCTATTTGGTTTAAACTTAACATGGTATCAGAGCTATACTGAATAGGACATCTTTCACAAGGTAAGAATACCTCTCTCTCTCTCTCCGGTGAAGTTAGGGTTTCAGCCCAAAGTTGGTATTATTGAATTTTGGTTGCATGGCTGGATAGCCCTTTTCAATACCTTTCTTTTAAGCCCTAGATCGAACTTTTTGGTTGAGTAGAACTCCGGGAAATCAAAACCCTAATTCTACCAAAAGTGCGATAAGTGAGATTTTGGTTTCAGAAAAAAGTTTGCATTTTTTATTTCTGATTACATGGCTGGATAGACCTTCTCAAGACCATTCTTTTGAGCCCTAGATCGAACTTTTTGGTTAAGTAGAACTCCGGGAAAGTCAAACCCTAATTCTACCAAAAGTGCGATAAAATTATGTTCCAGATTCCGGAAAAGTGAAAAGTAACTTTTCCAGGTATGTCTGCTCTGTCTCTTGGACTCCCCCAAGAGAAGATGGCTCCAAACACTAAGCTTGAAGACAAGCTAGAAGGTATAGAAAATTTCCGGGCTTGGAAATACAGAATTGGTCTCATCCTTGAAGAGAATGACCTTGCTCATTATATCAAGGAAGAAGTTGCAGAACCAGAAGGAGATGAAGCCAAAGAAAAGCACAGGAAGGATCTGATTAGGGCAAAGAGAATCATAGCTGATTCTATTAAAGACCACTTGGTTCCCCAAGTGGCCTCCAAGAAGACTCCAAAGGAAATGTATGATGCCCTAGGAAGAATGTATGAAGGAAAGAACATCAACAGAAAGATGAACCTGAGGTCTCAGTTGAAGAGTACCAAGATGCACAAAGGAGAATCCATTCAAGACTACTTCTCAAGGGTCTCTCTAATCAAGGAGCAATTAGATGCCATTGGTGATACTCTTGATGAAGATGAACTTGTGATGACTGCCCTAAATGGTCTCACTAGATCTTGGGAATCTTTCATACAAACCATGTGTGCCATAAAAGAAAGCATGAAGTTTGATGTAGTATGGGAAGATTGTGTTCAAGAAGAGGCTAGGGTTGCCAACAGAGAAGCTCTTCTCAAAGAGGATGACCAAGCTTTGGCCACCCACACCAAAAGAGGAAAGAGAGGCTACTTCAAGAAGGTGAACTTCAAAAGGTCTCAACCTTCTCATAGATTCAAAAGGAAAGGAGGAGACACCTCCACAATCCAATGTTTCAATTGTCTTAAGCTAGGACACTATGCTAGAGACTGTACCCTTCCAGACAAGAAGAAGAAAAGTTTTGTCCACAAAAGACATCATGCTCATATGGCAGAAGATGATAGTGAAGAAGAAGAAGAAGAAGAAGAAGAAGAAGAAGAAGAAGAAGAAGAAGTGGAGGAAAGACCTCAAAAGAAAAGATCTAAAGTGAAGAAAGAAGATCCAGAAGAATATGTACTATTTTCTGCTCTCTCTGGATCTGTGTCTCCTAGTGAAGGCACTTGGCTCATTGACAGTGGTGCTTCAAAGCACATGACAGGTCATAAGGAAATTCTCTCCAGGATCGAAGAAAAGTCTTCACCCCAAAAGGTATCTTTAGGAGATGATTATCAATATCCCATCAAGGGAATTGGTGAAGCAAGCTACAAGCTTGATTCAGGAACACCATTAAAAATGAAAGAAATCTTATATGTCCCAGGTTTAAAGAAGAATCTACTCTCTATCTCAGCACTAGACAAGAAAGGCTTTAGAGTAGCTTTCATAGATGGACAAGTACTCATGTGGTCCAAAGGAAAATCAATCAAAGATGCAATTGTCATTGGTGAAGAAGAAGGAGGACTTTATAAACTCAAGGGTCATCCAGAATCTGCCCTTGCTCATGAAGTTTCTAGTCCCAGTGAGCTATGGCATAGAAGACTAGCTCACATCAACTATAAAGCCTTACCTTTTGTAAGCAAGGTGGTTATAGGTTTACCAGATTTGAAGGCTGATCATGATGGCTCATGTAAAGGATGTAAGAAAGGGAAGAATGTCAAGAATCCCTTTCCAAAAAGTGAAACAAAGACTAAGAACTCTCTAGATCTAATACACTCATATGTATGTGGACCTATGCCCACCACTTCTCTAAGTGGGTTTGAATACTATCTCTCATTTATTGATGACTATTCAAGGAAAACTTGGATATACTTCCTAAAAGGTAAGAATGAAGTCTTTGGAAAATTCAAAGAGTTCAAGACCCTAATAGAAAATATCTCAGATAAGAGAATCAAGATTCTCAGAATAGATAATGGCGGAGAATATACTTCAAAGGAATTTGAAGACTTTTGTAAAGAAGCTGGAATTAAGAGGGAACTAACCACTCCATACAATCCCCAACAAAATGGGGTAGCTGAGAGGAAAAATAGAACTATCATGGAAGCTGTAAAGACTATGATACATGACCAAGATCTTCCCATGTATCTATGGGTTGAGGCATCCAAGACAACAGTATATGTACAAAATAGACTATCTCACAGTGCTCTTGATTTCAAAACACTAGAAGAAGTCTTTACAGGAAAGAAGCCTGAGGTAAGTCATCTTAAAATTTTTGGGTGTCCTGTGTACATCCACATTCCAAAAGAAAAGAGAACCAAGTTGGATCCCTCAGGCAAGAAGGGATTGTTTGTTGGTTAGTGTGAAACTTCCAAAGCCTTCAGAATCTACATACCAGGTTTCCATCATATAGAAATAAGTAGAGATGTAACTTTTGATGAGGAAGCAGCTCTCAAGAAATCCAGAAAGTGTCAACTTGAAGAAGTTTATGAAGAAGATTCATCTCCCAGAATCTCAGAGACTATTCACATCCCTGAAGAGGATGCACCAGAAGATCATGACATGCTGGAACTACAAGAACCCCCTGTTACAGAATTATCTAGGAAAAGAAGACCAGCATGGGCTAGAGACATTATTCAAGGAGCTGAAAGATATGGTGCTCCTGAAGGCTCCACTAGAGAAAGGAAGAAACCAAAACTGGTGTCCAACTATGTGGCCTTGATGTGTGATCTTGTGGATCAACTACCTACTAGCTTTGAAGAGGCTGCTCAGAAGAAAGAATGGGTAGAAGCAATGACAGAAGAATATCAGTCAATAATGAAAAATGATGTTTGGGATATAGTCCCCAAACCAAAAGATAAAAGTGTGGTTTCTTCCAAATGGATCTTCAAAATAAAACATGCTGCGGATGGAAGCATTGAAAAAATACAAAGCAAGATTTGTAGCCAGAGGATTCTCTCAGAAGGAGGGAATTGACTATGAAGAAACATTTGCACCAGTTGCCAGGTATACTTCAATTAGAACTATCATGGCACTTGCATCCATGATGAAATGGAAATTACACCAAATGGATGTTAAGACATCTTTTCTGAATGGTGTAATTGAAGAAGAAGTATACATAGAACAACCACAAGGGTTTGAGGTCAATGACGGAAGGACTCATGTATGCAAACTGAAAAAGGCATTATATGGGTTGAAACAAGCTCCCATAGCTTGGTATGGAAGGATTGACAGTTTCTTAACTAGCATGGGCTTTACCAAGAGTAAAGCTGACCCAAACCTTTATCTCAAAGTAATGGATGATGAACCAGTTATACTATTGTTATATGTCGATGATCTATTTCTAACTGGAAATGAGAAACAAATTATTGAAAGCAAGAAGAAGCTTTCTTCAGAATTCGAGATGAAAGATCTCAGATTAATGCACTACTTCTTAGGCTTAGAAGTATGGCAAGAACCAAGAGGAATCTTTCTAAATCAAGGTAAATATGCTGTGGAGATTCTGAAAAGATTTGACATGTTGGAGTGTAAACCCATGGCCACTCCCATGGACTCCAACTTGAAGATTTTGGTTAATGACTCATCAGAATTAGTGGACCTAACTCTATATAGACAAATCATTGGGTCACTAATGTATTTAACAAATACTAGGCCAGACATATGCTTTGCTGTTAATACCCTAAGTCAGTATTTAGTAGAACCTAGAAAGGTTCATCTAATAGCTGCAAAACATATAATGAGGTACCTAAAAGGTACATTGGATTTTGGTTTACTTTATCACGGAAGTCATGAACTCAAGTTACATGGTTACTCAGAATCTGACTGGGCAGGTAGTGTCTCAGATAGAAAGAGTACTTCAGGAGGATGTTATGGTCTTGGATCTGCCATGATCTCATGGTTCAGCAAGAAACAATCTAGTGTGGCCCTCAGCTCTGCTGAGGCAGAATATATAGCTGCCTGCTCTGCCAGCTGTGAAGCAGTATGGCTTCGGAAACTGCTATCTGGAGTGTTTGACTTAGAAATGGATCCCACTGTAATTATGTGTGATAATCAAAGCTGCATCAAGATGACAGAGAATCCTGTGTTCCATGATAAGTCAAAACACATAGAGATCCGTTATTTTTATATACGAGATATGGTACAGAAGGGAGATGTCAAGCTCAAGTATGTGAGCACTGAAGATCAAATTGCTGACATCTTGACCAAACCTTTGTCTCGAGTGAAGTTTGAATACTTCCGAGACAAGCTTGGTGTAGTTCAAAAGGACCCTCCTCGAAAGGGGGAGTAGTATGATCTCTGATGACAAGTTTGTCTCATCAATGATGAGGCTACCTTATCACTACACCTAGTTACTTAGAAATATTTAAATTTAGGACTACTATATTTAGAAATACTTAATTGTACTTATATACATGCTTTTGATGATAGATGTATACATGCTTTTGATGATAGATGTATTAGTGAGAATACATGCTTTGATGATAGATGTATACATGTTTTTGATGATAGATGTATACATGCTTTTGATGATAGATGTATTAGTGAGAATACATGCTTTGATGATAGATGTATACATGCTTTTTATGATAGATGTATTAGTGAGAATACATGCCTTGATGATAGATGTATACATACTTTTGATGATAGATGTATTAGTGAGAATACATGCTTTGATGATAGATGTATACATGCTTTTGATGATAGATGTATTAGTGAGAATACATGCTTTTGATGATAGATGTATTAGTGAGAATACATGTTTTTGATGTATGATGTATACATGCTGTTGATGCTAGATGATGATACATGTATTGATTAAAGTACTTGTATAGATGAGGATACTTGCACTTGTATTGATGAGAATACATGTGGGGATTGTATCATCCTTGAACACTTGTTCTAAAATGAGCCGTAGACAGAGGTCTCCGAGAAAGAAGAGGGATTGTATCATCCTTGAACATCTGTTCTAAAGAGAGCCGTAGACATGATGTCTCCGATAATGAAATCCTGAATTAACAGGTAGGGGATTGTATCGTCCCCGGACTGATGTCCCAGAATAGAGCCGTAGACATGATGTCTCCGATAATGAAATCCTGAATTAACAGGTAGGGGATTGTATCGTCCCCGGACTGATGTCCCCGAATAGAGCCGTAGACATGATGTCTATGATAATGAAATCCTGAATTAATAGGTAGGGGATTGTATCGTCCCTGGACTGATGTCCCAGAATAGAGCCGTAGACATGATGTCTCTGATAATGAAATCCTGAATTAACAGGTAGGGGATTGCATCGTCCCCGGACTGAGGTCCTAGAATAGAGCCGTAGACTGGGTCTCCGATAATGAAGTCCTGAATGAACAGGCAGGGGATTGCATTGTCCTCGGACTGAGGTCCTAGAATAGAGCCGTAGACTGGGTCTCCGATAATGAAGTCCTGAATGAACATGCAGGGGATTGCATCGTCCCCGGACTGAGGTCCCAGAATAGAGCCGTAGACTAGGTCTCCGATAATGAAGTCCTGAATGAACAGGCAGGGGATTGCATTGTCCCCAAACTGAGGTCCCAGAATAGAGCCGTAGACTGGGTCTCCAAAAAATGAAGTCCTGAATGAACAGGCAGGGGATTGCATCGTCCCCGGACTAAGGTCCCAGAATTGATCCGTAGACTGATGTCTCCAAGAACTGAAGATCGGATTGTATCATCCATGGACCTATGTCCTAAAGGGAGCAGGATTGATCATCCTGGAACATGATCGTGTGATGACGATGCTGATGATTGTGTGATGACGATGCTGATAACGATGCTAATGATCGTATGATGACGATGCTGATGATCGTGTGATGACGATGTTGATGATCGTGTGATGACGATGTTGATGATCGTATGGTGACGATGTTGATGATCGTGTGATGACGATGTTGATGATCGTGTGATGACGATGCTGATGATCGTGTGATGACGATGCTGATAATGATGCTGATGATCGTATGATGACGATGCTAATGATCATGTGATGACGATGCTGATGATCGTGTGATGACGATGCTGATGATCGTATGATGACGATGCTGATGATCGTGTGATGACGATGCTGATGATCGTGTGATGATGATGCTGATAACGATGTTGATGATCGTATGATGACGATGCTGATGATCATGTGATGACGATGTTGATGATCGTGTGATGACGATGCTTATGATCGTATGGTGACGATGCTGATGATCGTGTGATGACGATGTTTATGATCGTGTGATGACGATGCTGATGATCGTGTGATAACGATGCTGATGATCGTATGGTGACGATGCTGATGATTGTAGTGATATCAACACAACTAACATTGATGTTACAGTAACTGGTTGAGTTACTGATGAAGATGAATTGAAGAAAGCTTCCGATGATATATAGATGTATCATGTATGATAACTCCTTGCTCCTGCAGATGTTGTTATAATATCCTTCTCGTTAAGGGGGAGTGTTGAATATTGTAACTTCAAAGAATATTATATTTGTACTTTATTATTCCGGAGATGTTTCATTCCTCTGAGGTAACCCTATCATGTATCTGGAGATGTTTATTCCTCCAGGGGTTTGTATTAACTAGGGTTATTAGACCCACCATGTGGGGGTCGGCCCTATAGTTATATTTTAGGGGTTATTAGACTTCTCCAGGAGAGGTCGGCCCCATTAGGTCTTTTAGTCAGTTGGAGGTTAGTATAAATAGAGGAGGTGAACTCCTTATTAGATCATTTCACTCACTTGTGAAAGAGTGCGCACTTGTCTGGGAGATCTGCTAAGGAGTCAAAGGAAGAAGGAGCACATCTTGTATTTTGGTTGATCATCTTATTGAGGAAAGCTTTGCTGGGTTTTCTACCCCATGAGGGTTTCCCAGGGTATATTCTGTGTCTATCTTGTGATTATGTTTCTTTCAGTGATCTTGCATGTCTATTTGGTTTAAACTTAACAATATCTGAGAAGAGATGTGGCCGATATGCTCATTCATGCCAAGATGAATACAAAAAGAGGCCAAAAGGGCCTATTTATCATAATCATGAGGGAAAGAATCCAAAAGATCCAAAAACCTAACCCAAGAAGATGAACCGTCAAAATTTTGCGGCCCCAAAGTGGTTAGTTGAACAATCAACTTCTCAGGGTCATAACTTTTGCATACGATCTCCGTTTGGGGCACTCGATAGCCCGTTGGAAAGGTCTATTAAAGATTTAAAACTTTCAACTCACAAAAAATGTATACTGTTGAAAACCATTCTGTGAGAATTATATATAGGTTTAATACCATGAAATAATTCTAATAGCCAACAATCTTGAAGCAAAGAAGTCCTCACAATAATTATTCAAAGATATGCAAGAAGAAGAAGAAGAAATATTGAGAAAAAAACATAAGAGAAGTAACTCAATTGATGGAAATATCATATCATATATTATTCCTCAATATGAATACAATATATAGTACATCTCAAGAGAGAAAATAGAATTCCTTAAAGGAAAGTTGTAAAGCACAAAAAGTAAGGCTTACTAAAAACATAAAAAAAAATCCTAGGTGGCAAAAGTTGTTTCCAAAACTGTCTAAAGGCTCATGAATTTGTTGAATGGTATGGCAGCTCATGAGTGAGGTAAATAGAATGTAATGATGGCTTTAGGAGAGAATAAATTATGTGGAGGTTTTATTGGTCAAGTGGCAAGAGTTTCTAAGTGAACTAGCTTTACCTTATCCACTAGAAAGTAGAAAACATAGGATACAGCTATATAAATCATGAAAGTGTCTTTCTAATTCAGGAATAGAATAAAATTAAATAGAATCGAAGGAAATATTATCCATAATTTGTCCAAATTCGTTTTTGTGACTTAGGATGGCAAGTGGTCCACTAAAAGACAAAACTGGCCCTATTTGGCTAGTCAAAACTTAGGAAATTAATCTAGATGACTAGTAAAAATATATCCCAAGTATAGATGGCTTTTTTAAATGTTCCAACACACCCCTTAAGCTTTACTTTATGATGTAAAATATAAAAAATAGAGGGCCCAAGCAACAAGGCTAACTGTCACCCCAATACAAAAAATTATTATTCCATGTAGGTGAGGAAAAAAGTAAATCCACTTGGGAAGAAAACCTCGCCTCAAGATCATGGAATACACCATAATAATGCTCTCCAAACTCGAAGCAGGTGAGAACTTGGTCACGTGTCTGGAGGAATATTCTTCTTGGGAAGAAGTGGAATGTGCTCACTAGACTTGAGCTTGTTGAGATCATATCTAAATGAGACTTGATGATGTCCTCCATCTTCTGTGCAATAGGTGCCAAAAATCATGTAGTGAATTAGAAGCATGACAGAGAGAGTGAAACTAGTCACTCCAAACTACAATTTTGCCTCCATAGAATTAAAGAAAAAACCAAAAAGAAACCCAAAGAGAGGTTATGAGTGTGAATGTGCTGTAACAATTGGTTGATGATTCGAATTAGAAGACATATGAGAGAATTGAGATATGTCTCCAACTTCTTGAAAAACGTGTTGGCAATCATGTAGGAACCGAAAGGAGCATGGACAGAGGAAGTGAAGGTGCAACCAACAACATCAATTGTCTAATGTCTTCCAAATAAATATAGATAACATTCCTGGATACCATTTACCAGTAAGGGATCCTCAATATCTAAAGTGTAAGAGGAGAACAATGATGAGAGATGGAAATATCTGATTTCTTTTTCAACAATAAATTTCTGCTATTTGATCTTCAGTACCTGCAAAACAAACTCTCTGAAATATATACTGGAATACTAATTTAATTTAGAACTCCAAGGCTCTTATACCATGTGATAATTCTATATAGGTTGAATACCATGAAATAATTCTAATAGCCAAGAATATTGAAGCAAATAAGTCCTCACAAGAATTATTCAAATATATGCAAGACGAAGAAGAAGAAATATTGAGACAGAAACATAAGAGAAGGAACTCAATTGATGGAAATATCATATCATATATTATTCCTAAATATGAATACAATATATAGTACATCTCAAAAGAGAAAATAGAACTCCTTAAAGGCAAGTTGTAAAGCACAAAAAGTAAGGGTTACTAAAAACATAAAAAACCCCTAGGTGGAAAAAGTTGTTTCCAAAACTATCTAAAGGATCATGAATTTGATGAATATGGTATGGCAGCTCACAAGTGAGGTAAATAGAATGTAATGATGGATTTAGGAGAGAATAAACGATGTGTACGTCAAATTGGTCAAGTGGCAAGAGTTTCTAAGTCAACTAGCTTTACCTTATCCACTAGAAAGTAGAAAAAATAGGATAAAGATGTCTAAATGTGAAAATCTTCACAGCAGATCTAAGAGCTAATGTAAACCTCACAATGAAAGAATTTAGGAATACGATTAAGAGTGGTCAATGCAGTAAAATGAGCAATAGAATAATAATACAGTAGAACTTGGATAGAAGCAAAATAACTTCACACACACTAATTCATTAATCACAAATGAACAAATAAATAATACAATGAATGAGGATTCGAATGCCAAGGTGGCAATTCAAATTAGCCTTCATGGAGTGATCAAAAGATCACTGGAGTGTCATCGGAGCACAACTAGAAGTCTATCTCATCATCAATGGAGTCATCAATGCTCAAGTAACTGTCAACCATCAGTCAAACTGAGTCTTGTAGGTGTAACTAGAACTAACTGAATGAAGGAAGCTCAGTGGAGGGTGCATGAGGAGCTAACTGGAGTACGAATGGGTAGTCAAGTCTCACTGGAGGTCTATCGGAGTGATAACAACAGTTAGGAGTCAGTCTATCCTTAAATCAAGGCAACACAGGTGGCTAACTGAAGTGAACATGAGTGGTAAGTGAGAAAAGGAGCCCTTCTCAAGTGGAAGGTGAGAAGTGGGTGCATCACTAGCTAGGAGGGTTCAATCGGAGTGGAAATAAGCTCTTGAGTGCTAGAAGACTAGGGAATAGGTGCTAGAGATATAAACCTGATGACTGAGCAGCATGCAGGAATGCATGCAAGACTGAAAATGCTGGTAGGACTAGGATGGAGTATAGGAATATCCTAATAGCCCCCCTTAATCCATCCTGGGCCCTGGTAACTAAGACCAATGGTCACCCAATATAATGAATAATAATAGTCAATAAACCGAGGAAATGGGGAAAACCTCATGGGAAAAATATGCCCCCTCAAAATAGACTGTAAGGCACACACAAAACTAAATGCTCCAAACTCAAGCAGGTGTGATGCTTGGTCATATGTCTGGAGGTATCTTCTTCTTGGGAAGAAGTGGATCATGCTCAGATAGCATGTGCTTGTACTTGCTCTTCAGATCGAATGTGATGAGAACAAATCCAAAAGTGTGAGGATGATCCTTGAACTTGTGATTCGAATAAGTTGATGTAGGATCAAATCTATGAATGTGAATATAGTCTTTTGTCTTCTCCTTCGAACCATCATGGGTGATATTATGCAAAAAAGAACCATCACATGATTGCTTGAAATCCAAATCAAATTTAAGAATTGAAGAATAGTTTCTTGAGATCTCCTTTGAACCAACAGAACGGGTGAGATCAAAACCATCATATGCATGAGAAATTATCTCAAGTAGTGATTGCTTAGAATCCAAATTAGATCCAAGACTTGAATCATGGTTTCTTGAGATCTCCTTTGAACCATTAGAGGTGAGATCAAAACCAGTAAATGCATGAGAAATTATCCCAAGTGAATGGCAATGATTTCTTGAGATCTCCTTTGAACTAGTAGAGGTGAGATCAAAACCATGATATGCATGATAAATTATCCCAAGCGAATGGCAATAGACATAATCTTCAATAACCTTCTGAAAGCATGAAATAATGATCATATAGTAGTACATAAGAGTTGAGTGATCAAGGAGAGCGAATGCATTACCTCCAATGGCTGATTTGACCTCCGGAACATTCAATAGATCATGAAGCAAACCAACAGTCTCTGGTGCAAGAGAGGATTTAGGACCTTCTGCAATTTCTATAGTGTGAGTTGGCATAGAAGTCTAAATAGAAGAAATTTGGAGCATGAGTGTAGAATATGCAAGTTCTTCTTCTTTGTGGACAACTTCAATATGAGATATGTTTGATACTGATTCATGATCAATGAGATCATCAAGTAGGGCGAATGCATCACTTTGCTTGCTCTCGAAAGGTTTTGGACCAATCCCTTCATCCTGTTTGCTGAATCTTTCATCCATATGGGCCCATAGCTATTTTGGAGATTCATAATCATCAAAATCAAGGAATTGGATTACCATGCATTGAGACATAGCAAACAACATGGTTGCACTAACTCTTTCACCTTCATTTAACCAGTCATACTCTTCTTCAGAGGATTTGAAATCTCTTTCAAAACAATAATCAAAGAGACCATGGCTCTTCAAATATGCTATCATTTTTTGTTTCCATTCATCATAGGTGAATGGAAAAAGAGGAGGGATTTCTTCTAAATTCATGGAAGCTATAGAAGACCTGCGAAAACAATAGAAAATGTGTGCAACTGTTGCACTCGAAATCTTGATATTAACCTACAAAAAACTCTTTGGAATGGAGATAAACAATACTCTCAACATGCTCTGATACCATGTGAAAATAGTCATAGCATATCTAAGAGATAACGTAAACTTCACAATGAAATAATTTAGTAATAAGATTAAGAGTGGTCAATGCAGTAAAATGAGCAACAAAATAATAATACAATAGAACTCGGATAGAAGCAAAATAACTTCACACACACTAATTCATTAATCACAAATGGACAAATAAATAATACAATGCATGAGGATTTGAATGCCAAGGTGGCAATTTGAATTAACCTTCATAGAGTGATCAAAAGATCTTTGGAGTGTCATCGGAGCACAACTAGAACTCTATCTCATCATCAGTGGAGTCATCAATGCTCAAGTAATTGTCAACCATCAATAAAACTGAGTCTAATTGAGTGTGGTAGGTGTAACTGAGTGTAACTGGAACTAACTGAATGAAGGAGGCTCAGTGGAGGGCTCATGAGGAGCTAACTGGAGTCAGAATGGGCAGTTAAGTCTCAATGGAGGTCTATCTGAGTGATAACAACAGTTAGGAGTCAGTCTAGCCTTAAATCAAGGCAATACAAGTGGCTAACTGAAGTGAACAGGAGTGGTAGGTGAGAAAAGGCACCCTTCTCAAGTGGAAGGTAAGAAGTGGGCACATCACTGGCTAGGAGGGCTCAATCTGAGTGGAAATAAGCTCCTGAGTTATGGAATACTAGGGACTAGGTGCTGGAGGTATCAACCTGATGACTGGGTAGCATGCGGATGCATGTAATGCATGTTGCATGCAGGAATGCATGCAAGACTTAAAATGCAAAGGATGAAAATGTTGGTAGGACTAGGATGGAGTATAGGAATATCCTAACACTAAATCAAGAAAGTGTCTTTCTAATTAAGGAATAAAATAAAATAAGACAGAATCCAAGGAAGTGTTATCCAGAATTTGTCCAAATTCATTTTTGTGAATTAGGATGGAAATTTGTCCACTAAAAGACAAAACTGGCCCTATTTAGCTAGTCAAAACTTAGGAAATTAATCTAAATGACTAGTAAAATATATCCTAAGCATGGATGGGTTTTTTTAATGTTTCGACACATTTCCCCCACCCCCTGAATTGCCAAAAAATGTTGTTTAGGACCTCAAAACGGCCCAAGAAGTTTAGGATCTGAAAAACCGTAGTAATATTTCTATGGTTTTTCAGGTCCTAAACTTATTGGGCCGTTTTGAGTGAGTGAAATAGTTGGGTGGCCACTGATATCCATATGGATCAGAGGGGTATATGATATTGAATATAGCATAATATAAATGTTATATATAGTATATGTAATATATTAAATATATATATATAATTGTATAATATGTGTGTTAAATATAGTAATTAAAAGTATATATATGTATAGATGTGAACGTATGTATTTAAGTAAGTGTAAAAATATTTGGAAGTGTTTGGATGTATTTGGGAGTATTCGAAAGTGTTTGGAAGTATTTGGAAGTATTATAAGTATAGTGTGATCATAAGTATTATGTTAGTATATATGTTATAACGTGTACCTAATATGATATCATTGGATTAAGTAATGATACCGCTGTAATTGTATGGATATTATTGTATAACATAATAATTATACAAGTGTGTAGAATATATAGGTTATATGACTAATATTTTGTGTATATGATTAGTAATAATATGATATATGATTGAAGAATTACAATATGTATGTAGAAAAAATGGACGTATGTATAGAAATAATACATAGTAATAGTAAGTATGGTGTATGGTATGAATGTATGATGGTGTGTTGTATAGCTAGTAATTATTTTATACATAATAATAGAATATTTTGGTGGTAGGATGTTTGGTTGTTTGAGGTGACTATGTATTTACTTTGGTCTATAGTATAAGTAGTGTGCTACATGTAAATAATTAGTAATGTAATGTATGGTTAGTATATGGGTATTAGATGGGATTGTTGTCAATGTATAAGATTTATATTGATGGAATATGTATGCAGGAAAGATGTATGATTGCGTATGTGTTGAGTGTTTACATAAGTGCAGTGTTAGTAGTGTTTCTATGATGTTGTTGGTTGCATACATGTATTATTAATATATGGATATTATATATATCGTCATGTGCTAATAATTATATATAATATTATGATCAATAGTAAATATTTGAAATGATTGCTATGGTCGATGTATGATGTTTGAATGGTTGATTATGATGTTTGATACTATTGGTTGTTAATGATTGATGTTGGTTGATTAATGGTTGATACATGTACGATATTGTCATTATTGTATGTATGGCTATTATTGGTTGTTCTTGGTTGTTATGATTATTGTGTGTATGATTGATGAGCGATGGTTGATGTTGAGTGGATGATGTATGGATGATATTTTAATTCATATAGTTTCTATTGGTTGTTATTGTCATCATTGGTTGATATTTGTATGATTGATGTACTTGGGTGATGTTATTGAGAAACTAATCAATGTTTATCAGATGTGGGATATAGGTGATTGTTAAATATTAATGTATTTTGATTAATGTATTATGATTGATGTATTATGATTGAAGTATTCTGGTTGATGTATTTGATGTATTTTTCTTCCGGTTGATGTATTTTGGTTTTGGTTGATGTATTCTAATTGATGTGTTCAGGTTGATGTACTTTGGTTGATGTATTCTGATTGATGTATTTTGATTTCGGTTGATGTATTCAGATTGATGCATTTAGGTTGATGTACTCTCGTTGATGTATTCTCATTGATGTATTTTTATTTGGGTTGATGTATTTTTCTTATGGTTTATGTATTCTCATTGATGTATTATGTTTTATGTACTATGATTGATGTTTGTATGGTCAGTTGATGCATGTATGGTTGTCATTGGATGATATTGCTGTTGATATATGATTTACATATTACTAATATATGATTGAGATCTTATGAATTGATGTATTATGGAACGACGCATGTATGATTGATATTGGTTGATGTTAATGGTTGATACTAATTACTATTAGTTGATGTATAATGGATTTTTGAATGTTCTCTAAAGAATATTTATGCTTGTCTAAAGATGAAAGGTAGTATGTTTAACTACTAGTCGTTATGGCCCTTTTTGGTTTCTTAGTTAGATTGGAATTGTTGTATATAATTCTACTTACTTGTTACATTAAGTGCATAAAATGTCTAGGTGATCTTCGTGATCTTTGCTAGAAAAATATCTTTGTGATCTTCATTAGAAAGGTATATTTGTGATATTTGTTGAAAGTTTTTTTGGTGGTAGCTTGGTGACATTTCAAGTGTAATTATCTGGTAATATCCTGGTGGTATTTTGTATATCTTGTTGAAAAGTATGTGTTAACCGTGTGAATGTTTAAAACGTGATTCAGGTACCTTTATTGAATATGTACTTCATGTATCCTTATATATCCAATACTAATACAAGTATCCTTGTCAAAAAACTATCCTTGTGATCATTGTTGAACGTATTTTGCTAGGCTATCCTTGTGGTATATCAAATACCTTTGTTGAAAAGCATCTTTGTAAAGTATCATGGTAAATCTTATGCATCATTGTAGGGGAATTATTTGGGTCAGAAATCATGTAAAATCATCTTGGTAATACATATGATGTGATTGAATGATTGGAATGCATTTCATATATCTTAGATGCATTTCATGTATTTTATTGATAGAGCATATGCATTTCATGTGATTGTTTGGCTCAAATGCATTTCATGAGATTGAATGGTATACTTGATGCACTTCATGAGATTGAATAGTATCACTTGATGCACTTCATGAAATTGATTGATACACCTGATGCATTTCATATGATTGAAATTGATTAGAATAATATTATGGTAGATGCATTTCAAGTATTTTGTTGAATAATTATCTATATCTCATGTACTTTTTATGTAGTAATGTATTTCGTTTCATTTATTTTATGTATCATGTATCTTGAAGATGTATTTTATATATCTAGATGAACAGTATATATATATATATATATATTTGTTACTAACCATGTGTTGTTGGAATGTGAAGAAAGTATCCTTGATGAAGAATATCATGTATCATATATTTTTATGCCTAATGTTAATCATACGGGTGATTGAAAATATGATTTTCAGGTGGATGTATCCTTGTTGAAGTTTTAAGGCCTTGTAAAGAGGTTTGAATACCCTGTTACGGGGATTGAATATTGGTCATTGCTTCCTTGAGTCCACTCTACTAGTCTTGGTTCTCCCATGGGTAGTAGAGAGAGAAATGAAAGTAGGTGGTAGTGGGAAGTATTGTGGTTAGAAAGATGTTATCTTTCTAAGGCATGTATGTGAATTTTTGTTATATTACATAAAGGAATTATGTAATATGCATCGAGGATGATGAATGGTTTAAGGGAAGGAGGATGTAATACCCTCTCGTTTAGCCCCTAGACATATGTTGTGGTTATTATTTGTGTTGTGATGTGGCACCAGGTTCTGGTATTATGGTTTGCACATTATTATTATTATGTTGTACATTATTAATTAATTAATTAAATAAAACAACCAGATCGACCGATGCCACAAAAGAGAGTATAAAGAACCATGATGTTATGAGGAATGGGTTGTGGCAAAAGTGTTACCTTTGTGTTTGTGTCTATGTTGATGTTATACAACCTTATTTTTTAATTTTTGGACCCTCTTGGCTATGTACCCTCACGTGTTATGTTACACTTTGGTTTCATTTATTCTGGGATTCATTTTTATTAGTGTTAGAGTGATTCTCTCTCTCTCTCTCTCTCACCTAGTGCGCCCTCTTGAGTTGGGTTAGTGTGTCTCTTGGTGTAGCCCCATGATGTGTAAATCCTATTTGCTAATTTTGGAATGTAACTCTTATGCTTGTGCCCCTCTCTCCCCCCAATTCAAATTTCTCTTGGGGAATGAGATTTGGGTGGATGGGAGCTAGTCTCTCTTATTGGTTATGAATGCTCCTAGATATTTTTTTCCTATGGTATTGGTGTGATTAGTTTTGGTTTCTCTTAACATGAGGTTTTGCTTGTTGGTATGCCCTTGTTAAGCCTGTGTCACTATGGAATTTCCACTATTTTGTCTTGGAATTTCCTCTGGAGATCCTATATTGGAAGTGATGTGGAATCCCATTTCCATTGGATTTGAGGTTGGACTGATATATTTCTGAATATTTTTCCCTAGAACCACTAGAATTTCTTTGGAGTGGAAGTCGAGGAATAATTTCCATTGGGTTCTGGTTGGATTGATTTGTCCTAAAACTTGTGTCTTGGAATTGCCACTGAAGATCCTCGATTGGAAGTGATGTGGAATCCACTTTCCATTGAATTTTGATTGGACCAATTTCAGATGGGTTTTGTGGTTTAGAGAACTCTTGCTTGTGGCATCATGGTTATGTCTTGTGGGTGACCATTGCAAAGTGATTTTTGTCTTGCATTATGTCTACGACTGGGTGGAATGTGGCACAATTGATTTAAGTTGTGTATTTTGCAAGATAAGTACTTTATTTAATGTTTATTTGAATTAATTGTATATGATATGATTCTTATATGGTTTCACATAAAATTTATGATAAAATATATGATCTAATTATGGAAGAAATCTCTCATAGATTTTAGTTACATTATGCTACTAGTTTTTGGGAAAAATAGCTAACTAGTTTTTGGTATTTTGTGAGCAAGTGCTTGAGAAAAATATTTATTTGGAACCTATGCTAAAAATATGATAATTGTTCCTCTTATATTTATATTATGTGTACTTTTATTTTGTATTATCTTAGGAATTATTGGAAACACCTCTCTATAGTGTTTCTAGCCTCTATTCGAAAACTAGTTCACCGATTGGGTTGTTTTACGTAGTTTTGATACTTGGCATTCGAAATGTTTGAGAAAATTAATGAGTATGATAAATGATCTTATATATGATAATTACACTTGAATTTATGAATAAATGTGTGGAATAGTTCCTATATATTTCTAGATTTTCTTATCGAAATCCTAGTTTTGTTTCCATTCACTAGCTCCTTCGAAAGAATTGTTTTAAAGCATTTATGAATTTGCATGAGAAGTGTTTGACGAAATTTTTACATGAGTTATAAATCTGATAATAATGATAATATATGGTAATTAGAGTTGTAGTGGATATTGAATGACTTTGCAAATTTTTTATGCATTTATCTTACTTGATTCCTCAGTTTCTAGCCAATTTGGAGAAGTGGATTTAACTAGTTTGTTCAATTAATAAGAGGAATTTTTATGAGAAATATACAACAATTTGGATGTGGTGGACCTATGATATGATTTCTATGGGCTACATTAGTCAATACTTTTTTATTTTTTTGCCTTTGGAAACTAAAAATGGAAACTAGCTTCAAATCGGTGGAAATTTCTAACTAGTTTGTAGATTGAATCTATGTTTTCATAATTTTTGGAATGTGCATCCATATGCTCTATTTTTTGTACTTTAATTTTTCTGTATAATTCTATTTTTCATATCTTTACCCTCACCTCTGTGTGCACTGGAACTCGGTACAATTGGTTGGGTTAAATTTCTAGCAGTGTTTATTAACTAGTCGCACTGATTTAGCTTGAAAGAATCATCGTTTATGTGAAAGGATATGACCTGCAAATGAAAATTTATTTGTATGTATTTTAATCCTTAAATACATGTATAATATCTATAGGTTAATTTTTTTGGTTCATTGGCATGGTTGTGTGTTGAATTCATGCAAGACTAGTTGTTTGTGTTAAATACTAGCTAACTAGTCTTGTGGAGTCAATTTCGTAATTATTTTGTTTAATTAATTGGAAAATTATAATTAGGAATTATTTACATGATATTAGGTGTTAATTATCCATTAGTATTGATAAATGATGATTATGTGATAAACAAATGAAGTTATGTTAAGTGTCACAACTAGTACACTAATTACTAGCTGTTAACTGTGACTAAGAATACTTAGCATTTAGAAATGGTTATCATCTCTTATATGGATTGGATTGAAGGTTTGATGATTTTAGATTATTTTAAGAATCCTTCCCAGTCCTTAGATCAAATTTTGGATGTGTTAATGAATTTATAATTATTGTTAATCATTGGATTTTGTGTCACAATTAATTTTGAAAAAATAGAAATTAAATGTTTATGGCTTATCTGATGCACTAAAAAGCAAGTAATTAGCCTTAGAGAGTTAATGATAAGTGTCAGAATTATAGATCTAGATAAACTAGCTTACCTATCTAAGTATCCAATAACATATCAACATAACTAATAACAGAAAGAGAAAAATAAAAAGAATACACCAGATATAGGTGATTCACCCAATTGGGCTACGTCCATGGGGAGGTTGTCTTATATTATCTCCTTCAATCTTACAAAGAGAGAAACTCCAAATAACCCCAATACAATATAACAGAGAGCTTGTGAGCACAATAGAATGTGTTGGTATAGTATGATGGAATGATAATATGAGACTCCCTTCACCCTATTATATACCAAGAGATGTGGAGGAATTACTCTCACATATTTCATGTGGGATAATATAATTATCCATAATAACACCTCTTTATATAACAATGGGTATCAAGAGTATACTTTACCATAATGAATATGGTATATAATGTATTACTCTTTTAAAAAATATTGTGGATAACTTCCAACATAATACGAAGAAATTATTACCTTCCAAGGAATATAAAATATATTCCAACACTCCCCTTTAATAGTGGCTGGGAGAAAATCCCACACTGATGTTAAGGAAAGAAGGAGTGATTACTGCTCCCCCTTGATGAAAACTTCCCTCATACCAAGCAAGGAATGAAGATGCACATACTTCACTTTTCTTAAGGATTTGGTGAAGATATCAGTTTCCTATTGCTCGGTAGGACAATAATCAAGAGAAAGAATACCATTTGCGATGAAACCTCGAATATAATGACTATCAAGGTCGAGATTCTTTGTATTGGATTGATATACCAGATTACAAGAAAGCTAAATTGCATCTTGACTGTCACATTTCAACATAGTGGAAGATTTCATAATGAGACCAAGCTCACTGAGAACATGCCATAACCAAATTGCATCTTTCGATGCTTCTTTGGCTGCTCTATACTATGTTGCACACGAAGATAAAGAAAGATTTTTCACCTTCTTTTTGAACGAAGAAATTAGACCTGAACCAAATTGAAATATATAACGAGAAGTTGACCATCGATCAAAACTGTCACCTTCCCAATCAGAATCTGTATAACTAGAAAGTGAAACTATAAGACTTCTCAAATAAAAGAAACCATAGTACAATGTCCCTTGTAAATATCTCAAAATTATCTTGGCTTCCTACCAATGAATTTCATGAGGTTGTTTCATGAACCGAAAAACCATACTGACGGAAAAAGAGAGATGTGGTCTTCTATGAGTTAAATATATCAAACTTCCCATGAGCTGATGATAAAGAGTAGCATCAATAAGAGGGGTGGTGAACTCAACAATTAACTTTACACCGACTGAAATGGCGTAGGAGGAGGTTTACTATCACTGATATGGAAATGAGCCAATAAGTATGTATCATACTTTGGCTAAGAGAGAAAAATACCATCTACCATATGCTACATTTGAAGACCCAAGAAATAGTGCAATATATCGATATCAGTCATTTCAAACTGCTTTTGAAGATCACTTTTGATACTTTGAATTAATACAAGCTCAGTACTGGTGATGATACGATCATCCACATATAACACAATAATGAGTATATTATCACCAAAGTTATTAATATACAAATTTGGATCAGATATACAATGCTTAAAATTATTATTCAAGAAATATGCATCAATTTTATCATACCAAGCCCTAGGTGCTTGTTTGAGACCATATAAAGACTTGTGTAATTTAAATACTAAACTTGATGATTCAACAGAAATAATGTTAGTTTTTCATCATTTAATTCAATATGATCTAGGATATTAACTGAGAGAACAACATGTACACCATATCAAACATAAGAGACAAGAGACAAGAGACACAAAGCATTTCACCGTGGAAAACCAAGAAGGTGAAAAAAACCACAAATTCCTCAGATATAGAATAAGCACCAATACAAAGATCACCAAGATGAATACCCAAAAGATAAATGTCTGCAGCAGCTACTCCTCCTCCACTTGTGTGCACTCCTCCTCTCTCTCACTAATGTGAAGTAAGTGAATGAGTGAATGTGTCAAATGCGAGAGTCACACTCTATATTTATACTTTTACTTTTACTTAACCTTTACTCAACTAGGTCAGCCTCAACTTAACCACTTAGCATAATGATGACTGGGCCGACCCCACTAGGGTGGTCTAATAACCCTTTAACCCACATGACTCATATAGGGCCGACCCCACCAAGGTGGTCTAATAACCCATCAAGTATAAGTTACGACACTTACAATATAACTTGTGATACTTGCAAGTACAAATGATGACACTTCCAATCGGAGGAATAATAAATCTCCATTGGGGATACAATAAAGTACAAATGTAATACATACAATATACAACTGAATATCTTCCAAAGTTACAAATACATCAACACTCCCTCTTAACTAGGAAGGTATTCTCTTGACACAGGTCATCAATACATATTGGTACAAGTCTTCAATTTTGGAGCTGGATCATCATCACTAGATCACGAAACATCATCGTCACTGCTACTGTACTTGTCATCTCGATCACTAGTGCTATCTCTCAATTCTTCTCGTCATAGGAATTTCTACAGAGCCAGCTCTTTTTCATTCTGGTTGTAGGCTTAGCCTCCTATAGGTCTTCAACATCTCTACCCATCATGTGGAATGTGCATCAACAAAACCTCAAAAGAGCATCCCAAGAATTTTATGAGCACATAGCTCAACCCATCGGATCTCCTAGGATCTTTTACATGTGACCACCACAAAACCTTGAAAGAGCATCTGAGCTCAAACTATGAATCTCCCAATATCTTTTACATGTGGTCAGGAAAAACCTTAAAAGAGTGTCTTGCAACCTGCAAGATCTCTAAAGAGCTTCCCAGGACTTTTACAAGCACACAACTCAACCTATCAGATCTCCAAGACTGATCACATACCTCCTGCAGCAAAACCTAGAAAGAGAATCCGAGCTCAAACTATCGGATCTCTCAAGATCTTTTCTATTCTAACTGTAGCAAAACCTCGAAAGAGTATCTGAGCTCAAACTTTTAGATCTCCCAGGATATTTTCTATGCTACCTACACAATCTGTCCATGACTAGCCTATAGCAAAACCTTGAAAGAGTATCCGAGCTCAAAATATCTGATCTCCCAAGATCTTTTCTATGCTAACTGCACAATCTGTCCACGACCAACCTATAGCAAAACCTCGAAAGAGTATTCGAGCTCAAACTATCGGATCTCCCAGGATCTTTTCTATGCTACCTACACAATCTATCCACGACCACAGAGTATCATCCTGATACTCATGATCATACTGATCATCATCATGCATTACATCATCCTGATATATATCATCTGGAGCATCATCCTGATGCTCATGATCATCCTGATCATCGTCACAGCATCACCCTGATGCATATCATCTGGAGCATCATCCTGATGCTCATCACACATGATCATCCTGATCATCATCACAGCATCACCCCGATGCATATCATCTAGAGCATCATTCTGATGCTCATCATACATGATCTTCCTGATCATCATACATAGCAGTAACCGAAGCATCGTACGATGCTCATCACACAACGCTTACATCCACAGCCATGGGAAGGATCCTCCTACCACCATGCTTGGAATGGCTCCTGCAAATGTGTCCCATCACTTCTTCCTTGAAGTATCTTCTATCTGAATAACATCAAGCCTCTCTCTGAAGTACTCTAACTTAACTTTGGCTAGTGGTTTGGTCAACACATTTGCAATCTGCTCATTTGTCGCAACATACTGGAGTGTCACTGCTCCTCTGTAGACCATATCCCTGATATAGTGATATTTGATCTCGATGTGCTTCGACCTGTCATGGAACACCGGGTTCTCTAATAACTTCACACAACTCTGGTTGTCACAATAAGTATAGGTAGCATCCAGCTGGAGATCAAATAAATCAGACAGTAGCTTCCTTAGACATACTGCCTCACAACTAGCCGAACAACCTACAACATACTATGCTTCGGCTGTAATCTGTGCTACAAAGGATTGCTTCCTACTAAACCAAGAGCTCACACATGATCCCATACTGAAGTAGCACGACGAAGTGCTCTTCCTATCTACAACACTTCCTTCCCAATCTGAATCAACATAACCCTCCAGGTTAAAATTTTGATTCGCATCATACTTGATCCCATAATCAATTGTACCCTTCCAGTACCTCAAAATATGCTTTACAACAATCAGGTGAACATGTCGAGGATCTGTCAGAAACTGGCTCAAGGTGTTCACCGCAAAGCAAATATATGGTATTGTGTTCGTCAGGTACATCAAGGACACAATCATCTGACGATACAAGGTGACATCAAATGACTCTGATGAAACATCACTCAATAGCTTTAGGTTTGATGCCATAGATGTGGCCATGGCCTTGCAGTCCATCATCCCGAACCGCTTCAGGATCTCTACTGCATACTTCCCTTGTCCAAGGAAGATTCCATATGCACTCTGCCACACCTCCATACCTAGAAAGTAATGCATCATGCCCTAGTCCTTCATATCGAACTCGGCAGCAAGCTTCCTCTTCATGTCAGAAATCAATCTATCCTCGCCTGTTAGAAACAGGTCATCCACATATAATAGAAGTATCATTGGATTGCACTCCTCAACCTTGTAGTAAATGTTGGAATATGCTTTACTCTTGGTAAAGCTCAAACTGGACAGGAAATTGTCTATCCTGTCGTACCATGTCCTAGGTGCTTGCTTTAAGCCATACAAGGATTTCTTCAATCTGCACACATATGACTCCCTGTCATGTGTCTCAAAACCGAGTGGTTGTTATAGATACACTTCCCTTTCGACTACACCATTCAAGAAAGTTGTCTTGAAATCCATTTGGTGTATCTTCCACTTCATCACTACAGCCAGAGCAAATACTGTTCTAATGGAAGTGTATCTGGATACAGGTGCAAAAGTCTCTTCATAATCTATCCCTTCTTTCTCGGAGAAGCCACAAACCTTTCCTTCTATTTCTCTATGCTGCCATCTGCAGCATGCTTGATCTTGTAGATCTACTTGGAAGTCACAATAGACTTCCCTTATGGTCTTGGGACCACATCCCAAACATCATTCTTCATGATCGACTAGTACTCCTCGAATGACATCCTTCCATTACCGCACCCCAGATCCTGGGAACTTCAGTTTCTTCAATATATTCAATAAGTAGTTTTCTTGCACTTCGTTGCTGGAACAAGAGTCATTGTTGAGTCTTTGTTGCTTGTTCTTCGAACAAAAGTCTCTCTTGTAGGTGATGGTACACAGTCTTTCCTACAAGATAAGTTCAATTGCATGATTATAAACATCTCATAGATTTCGGAACAAATTATTACACATAAAGATATATGTCATACATTCATGCAATTATCTTAGCCAATGCTTCAATACAACATTTATCCATATCCCGTAACTTTCTAGATGCATTTTATCTCTACCAGAACATTGTTAAGAGTGTGCACAACTCCCAACATGTCAGCAAAGAGGTTTCATTCTAGATAAGTAGCAATGAAATGTTGTACAGTAACATAGGCCACTTACCTATTACTTTCATATTAGTAGTATCTTGTTCATTAATGCAACTTTTCTAAAATGCATAATAAACATCCTAAATCTAGGAACATAAGTACAACATCATTTAAGTAATAAGAAAGGACAATTAAAATACTTATCTTTGTTTTCTTGTTGGGTGGAATCCCTCTCAAACTTTGCTTCCTTACAGGAATTACAAGAGTGTGCTCCCTCTTGATCTTTGCTTCCTTGCAGGAACAACTGGAGTGTGCTCCCTCTTGATCTTTGCTTCCTTGCAGGAACAACTGGAGTGTTCTACCTCTTGATATTTTCTTCCTTTATGATATATTTTATGTCTTTGAACTTCTATCCATCCTGGACCACTATGCATGCTTAAGTGTCCACTAGTGTCATCATTGTGTTATCCTCAATATCTCATACATAATCATACATTCATTAGTATAATCTCAATAATATCAAAACATTATGATTCTAAATAATCTTAAACATGCGTGGTCATGATCATTTCATACACAGGTAATTTATCACAAGCATTAGTATTCAATGATTTAGGGAGGACTTCTTTTATTCATGCATATTCTTATTTGACCATAGGACTCTTCTAGTTTGTCATATCATTAATTAAAGTAAGAAGCATAATATGCATAAACCCATGATTACTCAAACCTATAATTTCATGAATAATCATTATCAATCATACAAAGGTATACTTATATGAGATCCTAACACAAGGTAGGATTCTAACTTGATATAGGAAAACATACATGGATTATCATGCTTGTCTAACATACCCAAACAATGTCTTCTTTGTTCTCTTATAGACCTTGTGCTAGCAACCTGCATATCTCATAAGTTAATAATTGTAGAACCAAGTTATACATACATTGTAAGTAGAGCTTCTATGTGATCCATGACTATGGATGAGTCTTTGTCTTCATGTTGCCATGGTCATATGTTCTTTATCTAGAACTTAATTTGTCTTTCTTGATGTACCCTTCATGTTAGTGGACAACATCATCCTCATACAATACCACAATGTATTAATACAATCATAAGTGCCATACCCCTAATCAATGAATGTCTTCTATCATTCGCATGCATTCATACTTTTACTAGGGTGATAAGACAAGCCTAAAATTAATCAAGATTGTACTAACCTCAATAACATGAAAACATGTCATAAACTTAATCATGAACAAATTTCAAAACATACCTGTATCTCCTCAAGTCATACCTGTCGGGATTGCTTGTAGTCTTCTTATGTAAGTCCTTAGCCTCATCTCCCTCTGGAACTGGAATCTCTTCACTTATGTAGGTGTCCAAATCATTCTCTTCTAGGATTAACCCAATCCACTTTGATTTGATGAAGCTATATCTCGAGCTAGCTAGGGTTTGATAGAGAAACCCTAAAAATCCAAAATTTGAATTTCAAGCTTCTGATTGGATGAAAATATGCGCCTTTCTGAGCTTATCAAGCTAGTATACTTCAATTTTGAAATCTGCAAAATTTGACCCCTGAAAATTTCCTTTGAAACTTTTCGATCTGCAATTTCTGATTTTGTGGTTTTCTCGTCAAAATCCTGAACTAGGGTTTGATAATTCCTAGGGTTCTTCCCAGCCAAAAATTTTGATCTTGTGCTCTAAACTTCAATTTTTCTAAAGTGCATCCAACTGTGGTCTCAAATTCCAAAAATTCCAACTTTTGCAGAAACCCTAATTTTCCACCTTTCCGATCAAAATCTCGAATTAGGGCTTGATAATGCCTGGGGTTCTGCCTAGCCAAAAAGTTCGATCTTGTGCTCTAAACTTCAATTTTCTTGAGTATCATCCAGCCATGGTCTCGTATTCAAAAAATTATAATATTCTCTGAAACCCTAATTTCCCATAGCAGTGACAAACCAAAAATGAAAGTGCTTAGAATCCAATTATGTTTGGACAGAAATATATTCCATATTGTTTCTGATGTATCTATGAAATTTTGGATCCTCAAGGTTTGAAACTTCATCCTATGTTAGACTGATCTGTCATCTTTCCAACTCCACATATATGATCTCAAATGGATTCTCTAAGAGAGATATATTCCAAGTGTCGCAACGTGACTTGTTTATGGGATGAAACAATACAATGAACTTTTATGGTGTGCCACATGTCACTATTTCAACTTTGGATTTCAAAACCCAGACCTGTGATACTACAGTCCGTTCTCTAACTATCACTTTTTACGGAATTCCATTTGGAGCTTCCTAGCCCGATATATGACCTTTTTTCCTATGTCACCTGGTTAGGATTACATTCTGGAAGAGGCAGAAACCCTAACTTGTACGGATCATATCTCACAAAGTACAATGAATCTGAGGTTGTTCTTTGGATACAAGGTACATGGACATTTCATCTTCGACCTGTAAAAGTTTCAGATCCTGAACCTTCGCTAAAACTGAGTTATAGAGAAAGTGCCACGATGACTGACTGGTTTTTACTAAACCAAGCCCTAACTTCCAATTTGTTGCAAGTGCAACAAGTGTCATAAATGCCATACCATGCCTTCCTTCATGCTAGCTCTGATACGATGTTAGTTTTTCATCATTTAATTCAATATGGTCTAGAATCGTAATTGAGAGAACAACATGTACAACATATCAAACATAAGATACAAGAGACAAGAGACACAAAGCATTTCACTGGGGAAAACCAAGAAGGTGAAAAACCACACAACTTCTTTAGAGATAGAATAAGCACCAATACAAAGATCACCAAGATGAATCCCCAAAATATAAATGTCTATAGAAGCTACTCCTCCTCTACTTGTGCGCACTCCTCCTCTCTCTCACTAATGTGAAGTGAGTGAATGAGTGAATGTGTCAAATGAGAGAGTCACACTCTCTATTTATACTTTTACTTTCACTTGACCTTTACTCAACTAGGTCGGCCCCAACTTAACCACTTAACATAATGATGACAGGGCCGAACCCACTAGGGTGGTCTAATAACCCTTTAACCCACATGACTCATACAGGGCCGACCCCACCAAGGTGGTCTAACAACCCATCAAGTATAAGTTATGACACTTACAATATAACTTGCGACACTTTCAAGTACAAATGACGACACTTCCAATCATAGGAATAATACATCTCCTTTGGGGATACAATAAAGAAAAAATGTAATACATACAATATACAAGTGAATATCTTTCGAAGTTACAAATACATCAACAAATAAAACCAAGAGGTTGTTGCATATAAATGTTTTCATGAAGATCACCATTTAAAAAATCACTTTTAACATCCATTTGGTGTATTTCCCAATTATAATATGCAACAAGAGATAAGATGGTTCTTATTGTATTCATTTTAGAAACACGAGCAAAATTTTCATTATAATCAATACCTTCAAGTTTATTAAAACCTTTTGCAACTAATATAGCTTTATATTTTTCAATCTGTCCTTTTGGAGCAAACTTAGTTCTATAAACCCATTTACAACCAACTAAATTCTTTCCTGAAGGAAGAGGAAAAAGAGACCAAGTCTTATTATTCATAAGAGATTCATACTCAACAGACATATCTTGTTTCCAATGAGGTTTACCCTTAGCTTAATCAGAAGAAGTAGGATAGTTTGTGGCCAAAACTTTGGTCATAAGAGCAAAGTTAGATCTGGTTCTATGAGTATCAAAAAGATTACCGATCTCACTACCTGCAGATTCAAGAGTTTTTCGGTCCCAAATAGGAAGATTAGAAGGAAAAAAAAAGTCACTTCAAAAGATTCGGGACATTCGGATGGAAAACTTGAAGAAGAGGGCGAACTAAGATAAAAAAAATAGGCATAGAACTAGAAGAAGGAGTAACAGATATAGGAGTAACAGGAGACAATGGAATATTCAATGTAACATGAGGTTCTACAAACTTAGGTGGTGGAGAGACTTTAGTAAATTGAACATCTCTTCTGATTATGGAACTTTAACTAGAAGGATCAAATAACCTATAAGCCTTGGAATCCTCAGTGTAATCAATGAATATACACTTGTGAGACTTGGGTTCTAACTTTTTTCGTTTGTCATCAGGAATATGAGTCCAACATTCACAACCAAACACCTTAAAGTTACTAATATATGGTTTCCTACCATTCCATTTTTACTTAGGGGTAACACGCTTAACATCTTTTGTAGGAACTCGATTTAAAATAAAATTAGCACAATTGATGGCTTCAACCCAAAATTTCTCGTGTAATCCTTTAGAATAGAGCATGCATCTATCCATTTCAACTAAAGTTTTGTTTTTCCTTTCAACAACACCATTTTATTTAGGTGTGTAAGGAACAGTATTTTGATGTTGAATTCCATGTTTAGATAAAAAGGCTTCAAATGCTTTCTTAACAAATTCCCCCCCCATTATCAGATCTCAAAGTCTTAATCCTTTTACTCGAATCATTCTCAACCAAGGATTTAAATGCTTGAAATTTAGAAAATGTTTCACTTTTATTTTTCAAAAACTAAACCCATGATTTTCTACTAAATTCATCAATAAAGGTAACAAAATAGAATGCATGGGATATAGAAGGAACTTCAAGAGGACCACAAATTTTAGCATGAATTAATTGCAAAATTTATTTAGCACACCAAGATTTACCCTTATAAAACATTTCTCTATGATGTTTACAACCTTCACAAACACTGTTAGTAGGCAAAATATTAGGCAAACCATGTACCATTTTAGTTAACATTTTCATTTTACCATAATTCAAATGACCCAATGTTTTATGCCACAATTTACTTAGTTCATCAGCATGAGAAACATAGGACACTAGTACAAAATGAGAAATTAATGACTAAAAAAATGACTATAATTCAACTATAAACAACTATTTTTGAGTCGGTGACTAATAGTATCCGATTTCCACTATCTTATCTCTAGTAGTATTTCACTAGTCATTAATTGGTTGACTTATTAGTCATTGATAGTGTTATCTCCCAAATTGACCACCGTCTTTTTGGGTGATAGAATGGGTAAAATTTCTATTTCTGTGAGTCTTGGGTTTCAAAATTCGAAAATTTAAGCTTTCAGCAGTTAGTTGAGCCGAGTCATCATGTGAAGTCTCATCTGTTAAATGATTAATGCATGTCATCGAACAGCCAGTCTTGTGGAGAGGATTAGTTAGATTAAACCTTGCCTCTATCCATTCATTGAGTTAAACGCCAGCTAGTGTGTGACTCATAAAACAGTCGCTGTACTCTGCCTGTGACTCAACTTACAGAGGAAACATATCTTCTAGTTGCACAGATCATCTCCAGGTATTAAGTGACAGTTCATCATTCCATGGTGAAAAAAAATCTCCCACTGAGGACAGAGTTAGAAGGGGTCTGGTACCTTAAGTCTCGCCCATAAGTGGCCGATTTTTTCAAGTCTGCAAGTGTTTTCGAAGAACAACAAAGATCGGCAAAGAGGAATTTTCTGCTGAAATCGTGTGATGTTGCGGGGAAATTTAGACGGCCTTCCCGAGCTCCAAATCCAAATCTAAAAGCATCAATGGATAGCTTATGTTCTGTAGATCAAAATCGACTATTTAAACATGCAAAACGGACATCGGACGGCTGAGAAAATCAATTTTTTCCAAAAGCAGTTTTTTTTTTTTTGTTGGAATTGTACAGGCTTTCGACAGCTTAGGCGAGCTACACAACGCTCATTAGCTGCCGAAAAGGCCAGCTTTCGACAGTTAACTCACAAAACCGGCAGCACTGTTAGTTGCCGAAATCCTGTTTTTGGCAGTTTTTTCTATTTTTGCCCAGATGTCAATTTTGTTCAGTGAAATAGCGTAAGGCCAGTCAAAAGAGGTGGATTATGAATTATTTCATCAATATCTTAAAGCTTTTAAGCGAGATCTATGTCAGTTGGGCATTTTGGCTAAGATTCGACCTTATTTTGAGGAATAGCACTAGAAGTCAACTGCCACATCAATAACTTCAGTTTGCTATGTGCCAGCTCAGCACCACTGAGCCTTTGAAGGCCAGTTCCTCTTCATCAAGCACCAAGCACTAAAGGAAGGAGAACTACTTATTGATATTTCCTTGATTTTAGGGATTAATCCCTATCTTTTTGCATTGTTGTTCTAGTTAGTTTCAGTTAACTCAAACAGATCCACGTTTTTAGGATCTGTAGACTATTTGGTAAAGGATATAAAGCCTAAGAACTCAGACTGTTAAAGGGGCTCAAGTTTGGATACATTTGGGGCTATGTACTTGACACTTTCTTGCTATATGAATCACAGTTTTCTTTGGTCATTAGATATCAGTCTGTTTACATTTTCCATTATTCTACACCCTGTTTGAATTAGCTTAGCTTATGCTCATGATTTGAATGGAGGAACTTCTTATTGCTTAGTGTGACCCTGCGTTATGTATGTACTTGGTTGCATAAACCCTGCATGTTAATGTACTTGGTTGTCTAGGCAATATTCTTCATACCTTGATTATTTACTGTGGTTGATATTTAATTTCTCGAAGCACTGGCTTATTTAGAGGCATGTCATGTTGTCTTACTGCTTAGTCTTCTCAGTTATCCCATTGATCCACCTTTCCAGAAAACACAAAAATATGATTTCTCAAGTTACCAAGCATACTTAGCCATAACCACTAAGTAGTTTCTTGGAGAGCTAACAAATTGGCGCCGTTGCCAGGGAGTGAGGTGAGAAGCTGATCTTCCTGGGAGACGACACAGATCTGGTCCTTGATGATAGACAAGGATCAGACACTTCACTGGTTATAAATCTTCTATCTGGCGACTCCATGAAGGACAAACTCAGTGGCGACTCCATTGTTCAGAATTATGTTGGTGATTCCACTGGTATGACATGAATAGAATCTTAGCCAAGAGGTATGCATTCTGTGATTTTTCAAGCATTGTTGGTTTTCCTAATCAAGTACCTGCTAGAGATGAATGGGAGAACAGTCTTCCTAAATTTCGAGGAGAAGAGTGGAAAGTGCTAGCTGAACATTTGCTGGACTTTCATGACTACATGCACCGGTTGCAGGGAGTGCATGAGGATGTTCAGATCCAGCTCTTCTGTTGTTCATTAGAGGGGATTGCCCGTGATTGGTATCGGTCTCTCCCAAATGCAAGTGTCAGTTCATTGGCTGATTTTCATGCCGCTTTTCATGTATTTTTTAGGGATCATTTTCCAGCTGATCTTCTTTTTCCTGAGTGTTGTCATGAGTTTAATCTTTCGAAATTAGAACTTCAGGGAGAGTATGCAGCTGAAGAGAATATTCTACATTATGATCAAGAAATTGTTGATTCACATCATGATAGCCATGAGGATGTTATTAACATTGTATCAGATTCATTTATTAAAGTGGACTGTCATGATGATCAGATTGTTTCTTTTGAAATCTTTAAAGATGATGATCAAATTTTTATCTCTGAAAATTTTGAAGATGTTGAGCAAACTAACAAGACAACAGCTGACAGTTTCAGATCTGTAGAGGTCGAGGAGGACAGCCTACAAAGTCCGGATTTGCAGGGGCTGTCCAATCTTCAGCTAGAACAGGGGAAGATAGATCACAACACATATGAAGATGTTGAGCAGAGTGACATATCAGCAAGTGACAGTTTCAGATCTGCAGTGGTTAATGAGAACAGTCTACCATTTTCTGATTTGCAGGGACTGTTTAATTTTCAGCTAGAAAACGAGAATCATGATCAAGAATGTGTTAAAGCAGCAGATGTTATGAGCAGCCCACACCTTCCAGATTTGCAAACAAAGACAGATTTCAGCAGACATTCGAAGGAAGGGCAGCAGAAAGGTCCAGACCAGCAGTCTATTGGAAATGTTTCTCCAGCAAATTTTGAGCAACCTTCTCCAGCAGATCTTGAGCAGTTTACACACACCATTGAGATCAAGGAAGACAACCAGCCACATTATTTTCATTTACAGTCAGAACAGAAGCTTAAAGAGGTATTCCATTACTATTTAATTGATCCTATTGCTGATTTTCTGGAATCCACGAAGAATGTGGATATTAAAATATTCTTTATAGAGCAAAGCTGGTCTAATCATCTGTTCGAACCTTTTTTCTACATGATATGGCTTCATTTGTTGTTCGAGTCAAAATCAAAGATGCCTGTAAATCACAATCTGACATGGCTGCATTGGAAATCCAGTGTTACTTGATCATGCTGCTCCTATTAGTTAGTGTAGGAGTAGATAGGAAAATAAAGCTCTTCTTATGAGCACGTAGATCATTTTCAGTTGTTGTTGAATAAGCAGAACAGGCCGCATGAAAGTTGCAGGTGGGATACAGGTTTGCAGAGGGACCAGCGCTGATGGCTCAATGACTCCATGCCCAATGCTAAAGGCTACTGGAACTACTTGGTTCTGGGATTCTTCGGAACCTCGCTGGGAGGATTCCATCCCCGACTAGGAGCCAGATGTTATCTCCCAAATTGACCACCGTCTTTTTGGGTGATAGAATGGGTAAAATTTCTATTTCCGTGAGTCTTGGGTTTCAAAATTCGAAAATTTAAGCTTTCAGTAGTTAGTTGAGCCGAGTCATCATGTGAAGTCTCATCTATTAAATGATTAATGCATGTCATCGAATAGCCAGTCTTGTGGAGAGGATCAGCTAGATTAAACCTTGCCTCTATCCATTCATTGAGTTAAATGCCAACTAGTGTGTGACTCATAAAACAGTCGCTGTACTCTGCCTGTGACTCAACTTACAGAGGAAAGATATCTTCTGGTTGCACAGATCATCTCCAGGTATTAAGTGACAGTTCATCATTCCATGGTGAAAAAAAATCTCCCACTGAGGATAGAGTTAGAAGGGGTCTGGTACCTTAAGTCTCACCCACAAGTGGTCGAGTTTTTCAAGTCTGCAAGTGTTTTCGAAGAACAACAAAGCTCGGCAAAGAGGAATTTTCTGTTGAAATCGTGTGATGTTGAGGGGCAATTTAGACGGCCTTCCCGAGCTCCAAATCCAAATCTAAAAGCACCAATGGATAGCTTATGTTCTGTAGATCAAAATCGACTATTTAAACATGCAAAACGGACATCGGACGGCTGAGCAAATCAATTTTTTCCAAAAGCAGTTTTTTTTTTTTTTTTTTGGAATTCTACAGGCTTTCGACAGCTTAGGCGAGCTACACAGCGCTCATTAGCTGCCGAAAAGGCCAGCTTTCGACAGTTAACTCACGAAACCGGCAGCACTGTTAGCTGCCGAAAGCCTGTTTTTGGCAGTTTTTTCTATTTTTGCCCAGATGTCAATTTTGTTCAGTGAAATAGCGTAAGGCCAGTCAAAAGAGGTGGATTATGAATTATTTCATCAATATATTAAAGCTTTTAAGCGAGATCTATGTCAGTTGGGCATTTTGGCTAAGATTCGACCTTATTTTGAGGAATAGCACTAGAAGTCAACTGCCACATCAATAACTTCAGTTTGCTATGCGCCAGCTCAGCACCACCGAGCCTTTGAAGGCCAGTTCCTCTTCATCAAGCACCGAGCACTAAAGGAAGGAGAACTACTTATTGATATTTCCTTGATTTTAGGGATTAATCCCTATCTTTTTGCATTGTTGTTCTAGTTAGTTTCAGTTAACTCAAACAGATCCACGTTTTTAGGATCTGTAGACTATTTGGTAAAGGCTATAAAGCCTAAGAACTCAGACTGTTAAAGGGGCTCAAGTTTGGATACATTTGGGGCTATGTACTTGACACTTTCTTGCTATATGAATCACAGTTTTCTTTGGTCATTAGATATCAGTCTGTTTACATTTTCCATTATTCTGCACCCTGTTTGAATTAGCTTAGCTTATGCTCATGATTTGAATGGAGGAACTTCTTATTGCTTAGTGTGACCCTGCGTTATGTATGTACTTGGTTGCATAAACCCTGCATGTTAATGTACTTGGTTGTCTAGGCAATATTCTTCATACCTTGATTATTTACTGTGGCTGATATTTAATTTCTCAAAGCACTGGCTTATTTAGAGGCATGTCATGTTGTCTTACTGCTTAGTCTTCTCAGTTATCCCATTGATCCACCTTTTCAGAAAACACAAAAATATGATTTCTCAAGTTACCAAGCATACTTAGCCATAACCACTAAGTAGTTTCTTGGAAAGCTAACAGATAGTCACTGATTAAGTCATTGATTTAGTCATTGATTTAGTCATTGATACTCACTGATTTAGTCATTGATTTAGTCATTGATACTCATTGATTGTCACAATTAATGACCAAATATTCGACTAAATAAACTACTAGATGATAACATATTAATTAATAAGCTAAATACTACTAAATGTTAGTGGCACTATAAGATACTGGAAATTAGCTACTAATAGTCATATATATGCGAATTTAGTCATTTTCTTAGTCACTAATTTATGATCGGGTATGGAGGAATCGAACCACTAATCTCCTGCTTATAATTAGGCAGGTGCTCTACCATTGAGCTAGCACCCTTTGAGAAGTTGTTATTGCTTGACAATGATGATATTCAAACACATTTTGCATGGGAACAAAATGAATGTCAAACATATTCAAGAATAATGCTTCAAGTACTAAAATAATTCTAAGATATAGTAGTTCAACTGTGACAATGATGAAAATTCAAAGAAGAATGATCTTACAAACTACGCATGAGTACAATAATCCATAGCTATACAAATTATCACGAACAAAAGCAAGCTACTTCCCTTCACAGATAGAAAAGAATACAAGATCCAACTTGCAATAAATTTGTTTTAATTGTCTATCAATTGTTGATCTCTCGACAGCTAGAGACGTTTTCCTATCTGAGATCCAAAATACATACAATTATCTTCAACTTCACTTCTAGCCCATTTTATCCAAGGGCATAGTATTATAATAATAATATATAAACCTTTCCCTAATTACTTGCAGAAAATAAAAAAGATTGGCAACTAGACTTGATGTTTTGATGATGTACTTATTCAGAACGAAAACATAAATTAATGGTTTCTTCTTAAATTTAAATAAGACCAGTAAAATTTTATCAGGAATGTTTCTAGCGTTGCATTCAAGCAAATCGATTAAGTGCAAGTCAAATTATGTATAGCTAAATTCTACCCTCTTACATCCTTCCTTAGAGCAACTATAGGATACATTAAGAAATTACAAGTTGACACTAATTTAACCTCCACAAAATTAATAATTTCACATATAGGGAGATAGGGTTGACTCTAAAATTGACCCAAAGGCCATTTTATAGTGAGATAAGTTAAGTACCATTCTTGCATCATTGAATTTATTCAGTTAATAAAAAAAAGGTTGGATAACATAAGCATATTATTTACCCAGTTATTAATTATTAATTGGTTGCCTATTACCATTTGGTTAGGCCCTCACCTGGACTGCATTGAAGGCTCTCTTGAGATATGAAAAATCATCAAGGTCTCAGCAAACATCACAAATCTGCAAGACAAAATTGTAAATATGAAGAATGATTTAATCATGAAACGTGATGCCAAGAAAGAAATCAAAATGGTCCATCCAACCATTCATAAGATATTGTTCTCTGCATAATGTATCAACCTTTGCTAATAAAAATACACCAATCCAACAATAAATATTTTAGCATTTACCTGGTCAAAAAAATGAGCAAGGGAAACCGCCTAAATGGTGCTTTCCTTTAGCCAAATCAATATGGAGTAGAAGTACATCATCTACTAGCTACATAAAAGTGGATTATGTTAGTATGACAATTATGAAGACTTAACAATCTTAGAGTTGCTTTCCAAATCCATTTGAAATGTCACCTTCAAGTCTGGTTTAACACTCTTTGAAATATCCAGACATGTCACATAATCACTGATTACTAGATTGCCAGGAGATTTGACAGTCTCTCCTCCAGCTTGTGCAGCCATTGAAAGACTATCTTTGCCACCGTCTATTGTTATCCCAAGTTCTATCATTGCATCCCAAAGAGCATTAGCTACATCATACATGGATGCACCTTCTCCATCTAGCTTTGCAGCATACATCCAATTCCCACTAGCTTTGACATCATTCAGTGAAGTAACCTGTAAATCATGTATGATGTGCTTCTTTATAAGACCAAATATCTTTATTAAGGAAAACATATGCTTTATACTTTCGTTATGTTTAACAATGGCTCTTTTCACCTAAGATTGCAAGAATGACCAACGGAAAATTGGAAAGCTCGTCTTGAGAAAGCAAAATTTTGACATGATATACTCACCTTAGCCCAAACAAGATTTGTCAGAGCCTCCCCCACTGCTAGCCTAGCCATTGCCTTTGGATTCAGTAAAACCTGGATATTTAAAAATTCTGAGATTGTTTTGATATTGTTGAAACCAAGAATTGTTTAAGTACATTGAAAAGACATCTCAGAGAGATTTTGCTCATATCCAAAAGTCATGACCATCTACTACCTTTACTAGTTTCTCTCCAATTGCACAGGCACCACCACTTAACCCAGTATACGTCTGCATGAATGAGACATATTGTTGTCATATATTAACATTAAAAGAAAGTATACTTTAGTTTAAAGACAATAGAAACTCTTCTCAAACCATAAGATGATTAAGGCAGTAAAGAAGATCGAAAGAAAATATAAATACAAATAGGTGAGAAGCAATAACAGCAACATCTGAGCAATAACAACAAATATAATACAAACCAACCTGAGCAATAACAACAACATCTGCGAGTGGAAGATGCAGAGGACTAACTGTCTGCTGATGTGCAACAAGATCTATGACACAACGATCAACCTGCAAAATGGCCATGCATTCTTAAAAATATGCTTTAAGTTCAAGTAGAAAGTCCAATAGCAAAGGAAACTACCAAAGCAAGTCAAAATAACTAGTCAAGAGATGTTATTTTACAATCTTGGGATTCTTTCTCAAAATTGTTAAAAAAAAATGAAACATGAACTCTCAAGAAACTTGACCTCCTACCTTAGTTGTTAAGAAAATATTTGAACACATAGGTGGAAGATGAAGAACTCGTCTGAGAGAATCCAAAACTGTCATTCCTGGAGCAATGCCAAGTGACTCCAATAGTGGAACTTTCCATATAAATTCAAGACATTTTCGTGGCATATCACCAAGTACTTGCAACTGAACTTATTAAAAGAAGTTCCTTGTTGAAAACAAACATTGAGGGCCTACTCTTATGATGATCATTAGTAAACCTTGATCATGTTGTATATGCATATGCCTTTGGTTATTTCTTTTATTCAATAATTTAGTTTATTTTATAATTTAGTATCTACTTTTGGGTCCCATTGACCTACTTTTGTGATCATTCATGGACATTAATAAAACACAAATATTATGTACAATAACTTCAAATCAGCAAGAAGGAATTCTCAATAATTATGGGTAGTATGGTGTCATTCCAATAATCTTTCTCACAAAATTATGAGTTTGCAATTTAGACCTAGCAGTAAGGCATTCCTAATATGAATCCCAAGCAGTCTATCGCAGCAAGTACCTATGTGGAAAATGTGCCCTAAAGCATAATTCTATCAGCCTTTTTTTTCAAGTTTCCTGTAGCACATTTGGAAGTAGAATGTGAAGATAATAATTTTAACAGAAACTGTAATTACATTCTAGGCATGTTTATGGACCTTCAGTTCAGCAATAAAAGTGTGAGATCCTTCTCTAATGAAATCTGTTACCACCCAGTTTGCACAGGATGATCAACAGACATAAGACATCAGCCAACCAGGGAAATCATGATAGAGTATTTGGATTCAGTGAAAATCCATAAACCAATGTCCTTGACCAACCAACTCCATTTTCCCTACAAGTATCACCAACTTGATGGAGTATTTCTGTAAATTCATTGGATTCAGTTTCTGTTGCTATTAAACAAAAAGGATATAAAAGCAATATGCATTATCCTGATTCCTACTAAAGCTACAAATGCAAGACTTGAACAACATCTTAAATAAAGCACAAAGGTTAAGAAAAAGACATTGTGAGTTACATATGTCATATACAACAACTCATACATGGGAAAGGAAAAGAAAGACTCACATCTTGGTATACTTTAGCATCAGTTGTGTCATCAATAAGTTTTTGAACATCATCCAAGTTGATCTCACTTTGGAGAGCCTTAATAGCATTGTTTCATGTCTTTAAACTCTCAAAGACAACCTTTTTCTTTCTTGTTAGTTCTATGTTTTCCAGCTGCAACCATATTCATATTGGATAGAGGTCTTTAGCATTTCAACTAGATTTATAAAACCACCATGCATGCATAGGATCTTTTCACCTATAACAACAGCAACTAGAAGACAGTTGAAACAGTCCGTAAAAAGTTTCCATAATATAACATTGAATATGCACTTGCATTCATCATAAAAGCCATATATGCGATTGATTGAGGCACATTCATGACTTCTCCTCAGAAGGAAAAAAATTTCTGGGTATTTAATTTTGTAAGCGAGGAGACATATTGTCTCTAGGCTTTGTTTGCCCCAGTCCACATAATCCCCCAAGAATAAGTAATTTGATTTTGGTGTTAAACCACCATATTCAAAAAGGCGTAGAAGATCAGAATACTAGCCATGAACATCACCTACAAGAGAAATATGTAAAAATTAAAATAATTGGACAATGGCATGCAACCAATGCTAATGAAAGAAAAAATCCAAAGAAGTGCAATAACTTCATATTCACATTTAAGTTCCAAGACCTGTGCTAGAAAGAATGGTACATAAATAGATCCTTTGTTTGTGAACTTAATATGGATGAAGGAACCATGATAAAAGTAGACAAAATCCTATCAATAACTCAGGGCTGCATTCTGACTCATATTTGGTGCTCTAAAAAAATCACAAAATATCTTCATTCTAAAAGAATTATAAAGTAACATCAACATCAAAGAATCACATTGCTGTGTAAACATGAAAATAAGACATATATAAGATATGTTGTATGTTAAATGACGCTTCGCACATAAACTCTGTGTTCTTGTGGAGCCATACTTAAAACTGAATAGACAATACAAAATTATAAGAAATGTATCTCATGATATTTTCCCAAGGAAAATTGTAGGATCCCCCTCTCTTTCCCGGAATATTTGGATGAAGGTTGGCTTAATCGTCAATGACAATAGTAGGTAACGAGTGAACTGTGAGACTCAACTAGACTAGAACCAGAGACCTCATGATGAACTTTGCTTTGAAATGATCCATTTGACTTCAAATCGATTCAGCTAATGTAGTGTATCTCATGGTTTATCTACAATCTTCCATCGATTTCCTCTGCCTCTTTTATTGGAGAAGGGAATAGGTCTTATTTTAATTGTATACCAACCCCTTAACTTATTTCCCTATTCATAGAAGCTAGTTTTTTTCAAAAGTGAAATGAATCAATTTGAAAATAATCACCTTACTAGGAACAAAATGACCATATATGATTTGTAGATTAATCGTTATGTTATATTACTAGAACCATAGTTGGATTTGGGATGCGTCCATTTTTCTTTACCCCAACAACAAGGATATGGTAGGGAATGTACTCTAACATACATAAAATATATAAATAACATTGCATAATAATAATGATAATGATAATGGTATTAAATAACCCAACCATGACCAATTAATTGCCCATCTTTTAGTGGTATTAAGGGTAATGTTGTTGACATTCCATTGCCTATTGAGGTACACCTAGATGTCCCTTGAGAGACTGAAACATCCTAGGAACATTCCCAAAACAAGATGTGGACGGGCTGGGAACAATGGGAAAGTGCCCATCCTCTCCACTGCTATTACAATCCTAAAAGGGATGCCCCCTACTCACCAATAAGATCCCTGCAATATGGCATCCCTGGGTACGGGTTCCATGCCAAGATTTAATAGGGTACACTGGAAAGGTAACCTCTATCAGAAGTACATACTTTGTGATCAATAAGTGTACATGATCAAATGTCTACATATCTAGGAAAATTGTTGGGCTGTAACATTGGCATTGTTGAAATTGTTCGGAAAATAATACTCTGCATTGAATTTTGATATGCTCTCTCAATTACCATCTCCTTCCTAAGTTCCCTTCTCTCATAGCCTGCTTATGCCACAGCTTAGAGCTGGCTAAATGTGGAGATTAGATAGATCCAAGTCAACAAGAAATCCATGACTATGCCTTTGCCAATAATATTATCGAATAACTGCTCAATTGCTATCTCAATCATTGGCAAATGCAAAAAATGTTTGGATAGAGTCATCTTTATGGATTTTTGCTATACATTGAAGAAAAATCTTAGAGCATGGAAGAAGATGCAATGTGCAATTTGATATCTATTGTCCGCGCATGTCATAAGTCATAGATAGGAGAAGGCATACACAGTATGCCTAATCTAGAACAGTCATTTATGGGCTTAAACTATCATTGTGATGCAAGGAAGCCAGAAGTTGCAATGCTTGTCAACTAAAAACATCATATGCTAGCAATGATTAGTGGCTAGGGTAGGTCTTTGGATACAAACTATAAAATAGTGTAGAATCTCCTAGAATTCCTATAAGTACCACACGCATAACCACACATAACAGGTAGCAAGTAGAGTTCAAGGAACATGTGAATAAGATAAGATAATTTTACTAATGTTTGGAAAATTACCATAAATAGGTCAAGGGGACTGCTAAGTACATCAGTATGAAAATACAAAAATGGGAGCACAAATGATGCTCCTAGAAAATCATGATATAATCAAATCTAGCCTATGCTGAGAATATCCAAAGCCTAAACTCTAACAACATGGATAAGGGAAAGAAAGTGAGAATGCAGATACGTGCAAGCACTGTGGAGAACTGAAGACCAAAAACATTGAACCTCCTGGGGGGGATGTACTGGGGGATGATTCTGACTGGCAAAATTGGTTGTGCAAACAAACATGAAGTTATCTATCCAAATACAACAGATCATTACTGGATTTTTGTTTCAACACAAAAAGATGAATAGGATGATTTCAAACTTTCAATTGCCTAATGTCACTCACTAGAAATGTTAGCAGATCATTACTGGCTTTTAGTTTCAACACAAAAAGACAAATAGGATGCTTTCAAACTGGAAATTGCCTAATCACTCAACTCTTCTAATGTCACTCACCAAAAATGTTAATATGATGTGAACTGTCATGTCTTGGGTGGAAAATACCTTCCAAAATGTAGTGTCCCCTCCTACCATACAGCAGGATAGAGAGGACGTGGTACACAATCCGGGCAATTAGCCCCAAAACGTTGGAATTAAAATCATTGATGCAAAGACCTGTATCTATGCATACTATGGAAAAACGACTGTAATCAAATCAATGTTGTTGATCTCTAACACACATTCAAGATTCTGTGACAGCCATGAAGTAAAGATCTGTGCAGAACTATACAAGATCATATGGAAATGCATAAACTTTTAAAAACACAGCAGAAGCAATTTCGTTTAATACATTCACATACATTCATAACATTCATCAAATGATAATTGCCAATTTACACAAGAGAATACTTATCTCAATAAGGCAGTCCCAAGCAACTGGCTATGCAACTGCAACGTTCCACCCAACCATAGGCCAGTGTGCTCCTTAATCTCTCAGCACCACTGCCACCCCCGAGCTGGGCATGATCTCTACAAGGAACCAGGGAACAGCAGACTCACACATAGCCAAGCATACACCAAAATGAGCCAAGCCAATCTACAATTGGGTTTATCAGGCTGCTAGGAGATGGAAAGGAAGAATTGCTAAGCTAGTGAGCTCAACTACAGAGCTATGGGTACCTCTCTCAGATCTATCTAGCTTGGCACTCACAATGCCTACACACCCAACACCAGGAAGTATTCTCTTCACTGCCATACAGTCCCTCAAGCCATACCTTCCTCTCTAGTGCTCTCAGGGTGTGCATAGAAAAGTAGCCAGCCCTCTTAATCTTCTTGAGAGGATACTCCCTACACTAGGTTTATCAAGCCAATTCTGTCCACTACCATTCCAGTTTCTTGCTCATGGGTTCCAAACAAAACAGGGATGCACCTAACAGCAACCTACACTTGTTGAGCATGAGAAAACGTTTCCAACAGCGGGATGCATGAGATGGGGTTTCCTGGACTTCAGAAAAACGTGGGTAGACTCAAAACGTATTGGCACTTTGGAAATTCGACTGGGGAAACAAAACCCATTCCAGAAAAACGCCCTAGGGCCAAAAACGCCCTCACCCTCGATCCCAATTCGCGTCCCTCCTTCCCCAGCTGTTGCACAATCCAAAAACGAGTTCCTGGGCATGGAAAAACACAGGGTTATGGTGAAAAACGTGAGGATAACTTCCTGTGAGCTCAAGCTGCGTGAGAGGAAGAACGTAATGCATGAGGAATGGCCTTGGGTAGCATTTCGTGGGGGTTTTCTTGCCCAGCAAGCCAAAAATACGATTTTCAGGTTGGTAGCTTGCCCATGCACGAAAATCCGACTGCCATACCTCTCCCATCCCAAGACATTAACTGCCTTAACCAATTTCTTGGAAAAAATAAATGATTGGGTACATGAGACAAAATGGGTAGTTGATGGTTTATGGGTTTCCCCATTGACACATGGATTAACACCATTGGCTCAAGGTTTTGAATAATTTCCCTCCCTTTTCCTTGTAAAGTCATGCCCCATCTCTTTTGTTGCATTGCATAGCCGGTTGTGGGTTTTTCCATTAAAATTCGTATTTACATGGTGTCTTATTTACATTGTGCCCATCTCGCACAAGAACCATGGGCATCTATTTTTAATTGCCGATTCATGAAACGCTAAATCGATGGTGGGGCCTTGGCCTTGAGCTCCTCACCATGATTAAATTACAATATTTACATCATTTACGGTTTAATACAAAGGGGGTCAAAATGGGGACATTACACAAAATATTGGAAAATACCTTCCAAAATCATTTTTTTAATCCCCTCCCAATATGCCTTCCCAGTTTAAAAAAGCCCCTATTTTCACTAGATATTGTATGTGTCAATTTTTTTCATTAACATTTTTTATACCCCTTTATATTTCTACCTAGTATATTGATATGATACCCCTCTTATGACTCCACATGCATTCTACAATGCACCTTGCTTATTTCGATGTATATTGTGGATGCACATTACTTCACCCACAATTCAATTACTCAACCACATATCATTATGATTTGCAGCATCTAATGGTCTAATGAAGATATAGGAGATCACTTCTTGTATGTTACTAGAGCTAATGCACATAGTACAACATTTAGATTGCATGTTGCAGTTCCCCAATCGCTGACTAAGCCTGTTGTGGGCTAGGTATCCAAGCCCCAAGGGCATGTAATAAGCTTTAGGAGGCTGACTAAACCTCCCAAGGCCTGTAATAGGAACGAATGGTTGGGTATTCAAGTCCCCAAGGCCTATCGAGGGCCTATAATATGCCCTAGAGGCTTAGAGCCTCCCAAGGCTGTTGGTAACAACTGGATGAGTGCTATTGGTAACAATTGGTTGTCAATGACCACTGTCTTTCGACTATGATCGACTGGAAACCCACTTCACCATGAAACCCCTGGCCTCAAGCATGCCTCAAGTCGCGATTTCCCTGCGTACTGGTAAGCCCTAGCCTTGCCTCAACCCGATTTCTCATCCGACCATGATCCTGCCATCTCCATTTGGTAGATATTTGTTATCCCTCCCATATAAAAAACACCCCAAAGTATTCTTTTATTGTTACATTAAATTAAAAAAACCCTTTGCCCCTTAATATATAAGCAATATAATTTTTAGGTTTTCATGAATATTTAATACCGCAATATGAATGAACGTGATATTATATTTCCTTCGAGTGAAGCCCTTGTGAATCATGCATTCCCCAAGGTGGTCTTATGTGTGGCAATACTCATACAATATGGACACCAACATTGAAATTCAATATGTTTGCACTTAGTACTAAAATTGTTTCACACTGTTTGCTCAAAAGGCAGTTGTATATGTTAATGTCTCTTTTCATCATGATCCTAATTTTTTTTTGTGCAATGTTTCTTGTAGTTGGTAATGCCCCATAATGCCTTAGGTCTCATTAAGGTTATTAATGCCTATTAATATTTTGTAAGATTGTCCTTAGTTTGTTATTTGTTGGGATTAGTGCGAGCGCTTTTGTGGATGTCCAGAGGACTGAATCCCGATTACTATAAAAACATGGCAAGAAATAGTCTCAATGTTGTACCTTGTACCCACTCAAACCTCTGAGGCGAAATACGTGTTCACATGAAAGAATGTGTACTGATCCAAGATTCCAAATACTACTTCAGGTTGCAGCACCTATTATAGCAGAAAATCTACAAGAAGAAGAGATGGTGCGCATACCCTTGGTCACACAAACCACACTATTGAAGCATAGGTTGCTCTCACACTTAAGAGCACCTTAAATCCCAAAGGAATCCCCCTTTTTGAATTGATTTTTATTATTTATAGCTTTATAGCTAAGTAGCCAGGTTACTCGGGTACTGGGACGGGTACGGGTACGAGGATGCCACTTTTTGAAATAGGGTACTTGGGTACGTCGGGGTACTGTAGACATATATATAATTTTCAAGTTTAAATTATAATTAATATATTTACTATTAAGTTCATAAGTTTTCAACAAGTAACACACATTTGACATTGGTATTGCACATTAATTCAAATTACATATATGATATTGATATTGATATGAATCATTAGCATAATAGCATGATATTCATCCATGAGTCCATGAGTCCATTGTCATACTATATCCAAAATTTGACAAATGGCATTTGCCATAGTTCCGAACATGAAATCAGAAATCTGAAATACAAAATAGCAAAATAAAACTATATAATTATAGCTAACAGCAATACTGATACATAATTAATATAATCATAATAAGAAAATAAAAATTATAATTATTATAAGAAAATGAAATCAGAAATCTAATTAATTAATATAATTATTATAATAAAATGAAATATGAAATTTGAAATAAAAAATAGCAAAATATAATTATAAGTTATAACTAACAGCAATGCATAATTAATATAATTATAATAAGAAAATGAAAATTTAAATAAAAGAGATATTGTTGATTGTGCAAGCAATGAACTAATATACTCATGAGTCACAAATGAACAGTGGCCTCCAAAATTGACAGCGACATATGGATAGCAGACTCCAATATTGACAGCAACGTCCAAACTTGACATCGGCGGATGGACACACAATGGACATAAAATAAAATGCAAGGGCTACGTTGAGATATTTGTGAGCCATATGCTTCATTTTAGGTTTGTGGAAATGGGCCCCACCATCCACCTCGCCCCGTATTCACTTGAAAACCATAATAAAAATTGCATTTCAGGTCCACGGGGTTAAATTCAAGGCTGGAAGTACCCGCGGAGTACCCAAAACCGCGGTACTTGGGATTTTTTGAAGTACCAGTACCCTCAGTTCATTAACCAAGTACCCGGTACTTGGGTGAAGTACCCAGTACTTACACGGTACTCCTAGAGGTACCCATTTTGGTACCCGGTACGGCGGTATGGGTACCCGATAAGGCGGTATGGGTACCTGATACTGATACGGGTGCCCAACCCCCTGGTACGAGTACCCTAGCTACTTAGCTTTATAGTATGCCTCATGATGGATTAATATTGCAAAGGTTGTATATGACCATCCCATTAAAACAATTTTAATAAACTCCTCAAAATTAGCTACATCAACCAAGACAAATTCAAGGTTAATCTCCTTGAGCAATGCACTTAAACCTTAAAATAATAATCTCTAGCTTGAAAACCTTCTTTGTGTTTTTCTTCAAATGTGGATCAACCTCCACATCATCATGTCGTTGTCCTTTTGGGGAGTGCCTATGATTTATGATTTGAATTTCTTTTAGGATATTTGTGGTTTTGGAAAAGACACCCTTCAAGTTTTCATAACACGATGAATGACCCATTTGAAAAATGTATTGAAGGAACAACCAACACTTTTGTATCTTATAGAAGAGAAGGCATAATGATTGGAGTACCATGTGATGTGTCCAAGGTTGAGGATGTAAAAAATTGTTGTTCATGAATGCAGTTCTATAGATGTATGGATGAATAATACTCGCATGAAGACAACTTGTTTTTGGTCCTTTTGTAAGCACAAATTTGGCTATGCAAATTATGAAGTTTAAGGAAAAGGTCTTACTTTTACCATTAATGATGTTGGTTGATGTTTTATGCAATAGTATAAGGACACATTGTTGGATTGCTTGAGGAAATATAACAACAACTACAGTGTTGAGGCTTGTCATGATCCAAAATAAGAAAAAAAAGTGACTTGTACTATGTTGCTCTAAATGTTTTGAAGCTGAAAATGGGTCTGATATTTCTGGAAACGTCTTTCATACAGTGGTCGGCAAGAAAGTGCAAATCAGGTAGCAGTTATCGCTTCAAAGATAATTGCTTTTATATAGGTATTTTTAACCACTGGATGTTAATATCATACCTATAAGTGATTTTTGAATGGATAACCTCAACCACCAAGTAATATTAATGCTATGGTAATGGTACTTTTAGGTCCTAATCTTATGTGAAGAGCTTTGAGAACCCATAAAATACGGTGTTTCATATTGTTCTGAACCATTTTCATATGTTCAGGTTCTTTTGTTGGTTTTGGAGATACTATTGGCCACTTTAAATCATTTTAAAACCATTATCCCAAAATCCCAAATGTTCTTTAACATGCCACTTACAAATTTGGCTTGAAGTTTTTATATGTATTAATGAATGATTAAAACAAAAACACTAGATTGTTCTCAAATCACTTGAATAACAACTTTGCCTCCAAAGTAATGCAATAATTTCTTGATTCAAGTTATGCAAGTTTCTTTTGATTAGCTTCATAAACTGGAGGATGTATCTCTCCTTACATTCTTTTCTATGAATTTCCAAGTTTCAAGAAGCTTTACCATTTCATTATCAAACATGCTGATGTTTCTAAGATTCTCATAGGATGATAAAATTCATTTATGAATCCTGGTGTAGTCGCTAAAATTTAATATTATCATTCTCATTAATAATTATAAATTCTTATGCTTAGCTCCAGAATTGCAAGAAGTAGAAAACACAAAGAGTTAGCAAGTCAATTTTCATCTAAGAATGTGAAAAAAGAAAAAATAAATGAAGTTCGATATTTTCTATAGATAGGCTTGAGCAATAAAAAAGTTTAAGTAGGTGTACCATATAAATATATCACTGGGTAATACAATTGTGAAAGCGGGGATACCATCAAAAAATCACCTTGAAATTTCAGGGAGTCTATGGCAAGAAATCTTCTTAGAAGACTATAACTTGACCTGCACATGGAAACACAATCAGTTGAATATATAAGTATGTTTAATCCCGCTATTGCAAGAGCATAATTATCAATACAAATGCACAAAAACTTTGATTTTCCAAAAGAAGGAATCAAATTCATGTAAAATCCTCACCTATTTGCATTGCCGACAAGAAATAATAAAGAACTCTAATACGATTGTTCAACATTTTTATGGCACTGTGAATTCTCGTTAGGTGTGTAGCCACTGCAATTAGAAAACTCTTAGCATAAGTTCTAGAAACTATTCTTCCATGTCAATTTCAATATAAAAATGACACCCATCAAATCACTCCCTAGTAAGACACCCATTGAGTAGTATCTGAGCATCCATCTTAGGGTTTTAGGTGTGCAACGTGATCAACAGAAATCCACTCCTCCTCCACACTCTACAGAAAAATGTAACCTTATATTGTGACATCAACACACAAAATAAGAGGACCTATTAAAAATTATTTATATCGATAATGCACTACAGTAGGGTACACATTGAGGGAAGGCACGGGGGTGTTGCATTAACTCACAGAAACACACTCAGATTTTCAAACTCAGAAATTTCACCTGTAGGACAATCACAACTCACTATAACAGCTCAGTGTAATCTTCAGCACAGTCACAGCTGACTGTTTTAGCTAACAGTCATCTACAGGACTATTACAGCTAAGTTCTAGGTGAGTTGCAACTGACTGTTACAGCTAACAACAATCTACAGCATAGTCACAGCTAAATGTAACAGCGGACTGTTTCACACAATAGTAACTTACAGGACTGTTTCAACTAACAATAAACTACACAAATGTTTCAGCTAACAGTAAACTACACGACTGTTACAGCTGAGTGTATCAGCTATGTTTTGATAACCCCTATGTTCATAACACTTGACTGTTACCCTATTTCAACAATCAAACACATTTAAATCAGACATAAAAAAAATTCTTCACACTTGCTACAGCAAGAACAACTACAGAATAATTATGAGTTTACAAAATCAAATAACAGAGTGTAACAGAAACACACAGAAACAATTCTGGGCTTAGCATCAACTGAACATTGTATTCCACTCTGTTTCTTTCATTTCTCTCTATCTTTCTCTATTACAAAACCAATACTACATCGGTATTTATACAACATGAGATCAGTCTGTCATTTAATTAACTTGACCTTTCACAAAATTTGTTTGTTCATAATTTAATTAATTCTCTGCCCTTTCATGAGCTACAACAAGAACGGTGGATGTCCCTACAATATTTGACAGGCTGCTGGAGAGATAGATGTGCTGCAACAGTAAACACGCAGCTCCTTTTAACATCTGATCATCCTGAACATGTCAATGAATAACTCTTCAGATTTGGCTCTTCAAAAATCAATGCAATACTCAGCCTAAATAATCATTCGATCAACTGTGGCAGATGGCTGCAACTGCTTCTTCAGAAATCATTGTGATGTTCTACCCCTTTCAAACTGTGACAGCAAGACATAATCAAACGGTGTGGCGGTGGCTATCTCCTCAGATTTTCGGCGTCCACTCAGCAGGGCAGTGGTTGTCTTTTCCAAACTATGGCGGTGAAGGAATTACGGCTCCCAACATTATCCCCCTTAATTACTTCACCCAAAAAATACATCAAACACAAACAAGTAATGTTTTTACAAAACAACATTCCAACTATAACGCCTGCTGGTCTAAGTCTCAGCAAGACTTACATCAATGGCTAAACAACTCAAAAATTTGTTTCACATTCTTTGCTGCAACATACTAGTGCAATGTTTCTTCAACTCTTTCAAGAACATTTCTTTTTCTTTCGACTCCAAACTTTGAAATATGTAAACTTTGTTTTATGTTTTACCTTCATCTTCACCTTGATCCTCTTCAACTCGCGCTTGTCTTGTGGCTTCATCCATCTCCCCACTTTGAATTTGGATCTTAATAATATGGACTCATTTTGCTCAGTAGCTCCACAATGCTTGTTCTTCTTAGCTTCAGTTAGCTATTCATAACCAACAAAATATAACATTTCATATTTTTCATCGTTTGCTTCAGCACTAAGTCCATTGTATTCAACCTTCTTGGGTTTTGGAAACCAATCATCATTCATAATTTTTATTACATCATTCTCAGCTTCAGCTGCAACACGTTCTTCAACTTGCTTACCATCATTCAAATTTTCAATGTCCTTTATGCCAAGGACTTCAATCCAAATTTTCTTCTTTAAATACTGTAACGTGAGCATACAAAAATCCCACAAGCTATCTTTGACTTCACCAAGAGTAATTAATTCAATGTCATTCTGTAAACACATTAATTGATAATAATGCCTGATTTCTTCAAGAATCCATGACATGAATACCTTTTCAATTGATTCTTCAACCAATCCATCTTCGCTACAATTTTCTTCATTCAAATAAAAATCATCATCATCTTCAAAGGATTCTCCTTCCTATTCGATTGGTTTCTCATCTGCACATTCAAACATTTTATCAACATTATATAAATTATCATACTGTGAACCATATTTGTTCTTTTCATTTTGTTCTTATCTGAGAGCTGTCATTATCTCTTCATTCAAATCTGCCTCTGTTGCTGCAACAAGGAAATCAACATTCTCCATCTTTGCTTCTGCAACAAGACTAACTTCTTTATCATCATATCTTGGCTTTTCAAGCCATTCTTCCAAAAATTTCAATTCTTCATCAAGGACATCATTCTTTATTTCAGATGCTCTGTTTACAATAGAACATACAACATTCTGCAACTATTTTTCTATCCCTACTTCTACAATCACTGAATCATTAGCCTTTTTATTTTCAGCATCATTATAGGTTCCTTCTGCTTCAATCGCTGCAACTTCTGTGCATTCTTCAACAATCTTATCAAATTCATCAACAAAACTAAAATCATCAATATTTTCAAAAAACTAACAAACTGATTCAAGCACTTCAACATAGTGCACTTTATCTTTCATAACTTCTGATGTTGCTTCACATATTGCTGATATGGCAGTCTTCATTCTATCATGATGATAATCTTTGACCATTACTTCTTCATGAGAAATTTTACCAATACTGGATGCTTCACTGGCACCTTCTTCATAGTTGTCATCAACAATAAACATCGTTGGAATATTCAAAGAACGAATTGCTACACTGGAAGTTACATCACCTTCAATATTTGACTTACAAGCCAAGACTTCATTATTTTCTTCCTTTGTACCTGCACAATCACTATCAAACAAATTATTAGAAAACATCTCATTCTCTTTTCTGTCCTTTTCTGCACCATTCGATATCGCTGCAGATTCTTCTTCAAAAATATCACCAACACTTTTTCCATCAGTAGATACATCATTTTCAGAAATGTATTTTTCACCAACAACTTTATCATCTTTCTTATGTGCACCAAATGGATCAGTGCAACACTCTTCATTTTCTGCAACATAACTACTGTAAATTATTTCAAGCCCAACTTGGCTTTCGACTTCTACAACATCTTCAGATTTATCTTCTTGATTCATTGTACCTACATGTCCACAATCATCAGATTCATTACAGAAATTTAATACCTTCATGGGCGTGTCCTTCAAGGACTCTTCTTGCAAAAATACTTCTCCATTGTCCTCACACTTGAGGAATTGATCATATTCATCAATATTCTCCATGTTAACCATTTCATCATGGTCACAATTCACTTCAGTGACATCTACATCAACATTTTTATCAATGGAAATTTCAACTTCTTCAAATTCTGTTGCTGCTACACAAGATACAACAACCTCATCTTCTTCTTTAGTTTTAGCAACATGTTCATCCACTGGTATATTAACACAACAATGGAATTGACTATTTTCTGCTGCTTTGCAAGCTTATTTGCTAAAATATTATCAGGCTGTGACTTAGCCATATATCTCCCCCTTACATCAAACTTTCTCTTCAAACTTTCCCAACCTTCTCTAGCTGTGTTTGCTTCAGCAATTACATAAAAAATATTATCATCCAGAGCTTGTTGGATGTAGTACAACACAAATGCATCATTTTCCTCATCCTGAGGATTCTTAACTCCATTCACAACTAAATACCATAAACTTCTATCATGCAAGAAATTTTTCATATTAACTATCCAAGAATCATATGCTATACCTGAGAAATATGGTGGTGGATAATAGATGTTGCTCCATGAATCCTCTAGCTTTTCTTGAACTTCATTTGCTTCAGTATCCTCTCCCTTCTCTTGAAATTCCTCTGCTTCAGCAGGTTCCTCAGTGGCTTCTCCTAATATCCCTGCTACGGAAAAACCAACTTCTTTTGCATTCACAATATTCTTCTTCATTCGTTTAAGCCTTCTGCTTTCCCCATGTCTCTGTCTTCAAATAAACACTTGCACACAATTTAAGTTTATTTCCAAGACCTCTTTCACTCATATGAGCTTCAACTCAAACCAAACAAACTTTTCAAAACTACGAAATTCAAACTGATCTACCATTAAACTATATGGGAGCTCTCAACTAGGAAGAATGTCTTCCTTTCAACTACTCAACCTCTGTCTGAGGGAACACCAACACATAATCAACTTCTTCCACAGACTACGACCATCTCTTCTCTTCACAAAAACCACAACCAGGCTTGAACAACATAACCAACAAATGGGTGACACAAGACACACTTGATTCAGACTTCAGCTGCTAAATGATGACTCAACCTTTACTCGAGGGAGAATGAGAGCTCTCTTTCAACACAGAATTAAATAGAACTTACCTCTGCTCTTTCTACGTAGAAGGAAGGAGTCACTGGAGTATAAAACCCAACAACAAGATCTCAAAACAAAACTCAAAAAGGTTCAACATACAATCGTACGGCTCATTCATGAAGTGAGCACAGAACCAACTAACAGAAATTAAAAACACTCAGCTCTAATACCAATTGAGGGAATGCAGGGGGGTGTTGCATTAACTCACAGCAACACACTCGGATTTTCAAACTCAGAAATTTCACCTATAGGACAGTCACAGCTCATTGCAATCTTCAGCACAATCACAGCTAACAGTAACAGCTGACTATTTTAGCTAACAGTCATCTATAGGACTGTTACAGCTAAGTTCCAGGTGAGTTGCAACTGACTGTTACAGCTAACAACAATCTACAGCACAGTCGCAACTAACTGTAATAGCGGACTGTTTCACACAACAATAACCTACAAGACTATTTCAACTAACAGTAAACTACACGACTGTTTCAACTAACAGTAAACTACATGACTGTTACAGCTGAGTCTATCAGCTATGTTTTGATAACCCCTGCGTTCATAACACTTGACTGTTACCCTCTTTCAACAATCAAACACATTTAACTCATATATAAAAATAATTCTTCACACTTTCTACAGCAAGAACAACTACAAAATAATTATGAGTTTACAAACTCAAATAACAGAGTGTAACAGAAACACACAGAAACAATTCTGGGTTTAGCATCAACTGAACATTGTATTCCACTTTGTTTCTTTGATTTCTCTCTATCTTTCTCTATTACAAAACCAATACTACATCGGTATTTATATAACATGAGATCAGTCTGTCATTTAATTAACTTGACCTTTCACAAAATTTGTCTGTTCATAATTTAATTAATTCTCTGCCCTTTCATGAGCTGCAACAGGAATGGTGGATGTCCCTACAATCTTTGATAGGTTCCTGCAGAAATGGATGTGCTACAACAGTAAACACGCAACTCCTTTTAACATCTAATCATCCTGAACATGTCAATGAATAACTCTTCAGATTTGGCTCTTCAAAAATGAATGCAATACTTATCCTAAATAGTCATTCGATCAACTATGGCAGATGGCTGCAACTACTTCTTCACAAATCATTGTGGTGTGCTGCCCCTTTCAAACTATGATAGCAAGACATAATCAAACGGTGTGGCGGTGGCTGACTCCTCAGAGTTTCGGCGACCACTCAACAGGGCAGTGGTTGTCTTTTCCAAACTATGGCGGTGAAGGAATTACGACTTCCAACACACATCATACCTCTATAGTGTAGCTTGACTTCACAAAAATCAATGATGGAACTCCCTCGATAATATGCAACTCTGTTCAATCAAAGAATAATCCATGGATTAGATATACATAATAAGAGAAGAAATGAATAAATAAAACTTTAATCAAATGCATAAAATTCAGTTAGAATGAAGCAATATGTGTCATCTTCGGATCTATTAAATCTTGGTTGCAGAGTAACACACATTGGATGACCACAAGCCCTTTGCAAAATAAGCTGCTATAGATGGAGAGTTTAGTCAATGTACATCCAATTGAAATGGTAACATCACACAAAAATAGGTTACTGTGCATTTGTGTACAACCAATTTGGTGCATCAACAAAGAACCTTTGGAAAAAGAATCTACTATGGATTATAAAGCTTCACTTGTAAATACAGAGATTTGTATAGCATGTGTTAGATATCCATGTATCATTGTCATAAAAATTTAGTGCTTAAATGCACTCACTAGTACGTAATAAAAGGGCACACAAAATCATTGAAAAATAAGAGGATTATGGTCTGGAAGCTAGTTGTGTTGAATGAAGGTTGCTTAAGGTCATGTGGAACCAAGAGATTTGCGAGGACCATGGGTATTCCCGAACCTCGAAAAACATTTTTGTTATAGAGGAGTTTATTCAAGAGGAAGTGAAGGCCTTTTTATCCACTCTAGGTAAAAAATTTCAGGATCATCATGGTGGTTGATGACTTTCACAAAAAATGATCGACGTTGGAGATGATGTTACATATATCTCTATCACATAGAATTCTTATGGCTTTCCTTGATAAGTTCCTAATTATGGGTGGAGCAAGGGAATTCCCTTCTGATCAACATTGTTGCAAAGGTGTACAATATAGGAGACACGTTTAAAGAAATGGTTTCATCCTACAAGATCTTAGAGGATAAGAGATAGCCACCTATAAAGGATTTCACACACATACTAAATAAAATCCTTGATACTCTACAACACTTTGATAGGAATCCATGACATAATGGTCTCTCAGCGTTACTGCCCAACAAATTTTGATATCTTTTACGTATTTCAGAACATTCTAAGATTGGGATATGTATGTAATGAAGTGTATGGATGGGGATGATTACAATTGACTTATCAAGTTTTTTTGGACTTGAAGACTGAATGTTACAAGGGAAGAACTATTCTCCTCTGGACTGTAATTTTTGAAATATTTTAAATAAATTTTTCTTTTTCTATTATAAAGGAGGGAAAAAAGGGTATGCTTGACATCTAAAATTTACTTCGCAATATAATTTCCTTCTACATTATAACTGAACCTGTATCAATGAAATGATTAAGCATTGATTGATCAATTTAAAAGAAAACCATGTAACAAGGTGAAATCACTTCGAAACACCCTGGTGGGAATGCAACAAGTGCAGTGTGAAAAAAAAAAAACATGGCATCGGTGACTATATAGTAGACCATGCCCATCTAAACCCAGGTCTAAGATACACCTCAAGTTTGTAAATCTCAAGATCCAATATTTATAAGCATGCCATTTGTGTAAACTCCAGATATACCCCCTCAAGATTTACAACCTCGAGATACATATTAGAACTATGTTTAGATGGGTCTGGGCTAGCGTTAATGTCCATTTTCAATGTACCCAATACACTGTTGCACTGGCAGACAAAGAGTTGATGGATGGCCACCACCCCGAGTTGGGTTGTAGGATGCATGTGGAGTATCTTATGAAATTATTTAGCAATGATGTCATGTGACTCCTTCAGGTTATTGACAATGTGACTACTAGTTAGTAAAAATGCTGGCAATGCCACTCACTAAACCAACTTTGAGACACTTGGACTTTAGGTTGCTTCACAGAACTACAATTGTTGTGTTAAATTAAATTTTAAGCCAGGAAAAATTCAATTTCATATTTATTGAGGTTAATATTTAACAATATCCTAAAAAAATTACAGTATCCATATATGACATGATTGTATCCTGGGAAAGCAAGAAAGCCAGAATGAAATGCAATTGATATAGCTAGAGATCATGTAGAGCCCTATATTTTAAGTTAAAGACTCTAATTCAATGAGGTTTTCTATGTTATAGATGAAGATTAAAAAAAATCATAAATGAAAACAAGGATGGAATACTTCCATTGATCAATAAACACTCTAGTGTCCTTATCAGAAGCAGCATCATAAGCCCTCACTGGTATTCCTCCTCCAAATGGGATCCCAGAATCTGTCGTTGATTATTTCTCTCCGATCCCAGATACAAACTAAAATCGTGGCCTTGTATCTTGTAATGTATCCATTGGGTTGTATACACCCCCTGTAACATGCCAGTATCTCATCATTCCCGTAGGTATGTCTGTACCCATCTCTTTTTGTTCTTTTACAAGATGGCCCCGAAGAGATTCTTCACCAATCTTGTTTGTTGAATTAAAGAGCATTATGGGGTGCACAAGAGCTTAAAATAAAAGGCGTTGCAGTCTAGAACTTGCTTATTCAATCCCTTAAACATGGAAGGTATCACCTAAGGTAGTGTTGAACACATATTGCTATCAACTGGAGGAGGTTTCAATACGCAGACCAATTATACCAGTCGTGGGGAGATTTTATAGTCGAAGGGAGGTTGGACATTTATGAGGACATAACACATAGACCATCGATAGATAGCATGTCCATAGATCTCAAATTAGAAAATTACTAGAACAAGAACTCTCAATAATGTGAGAAATATATACCCAAAATATACAGAGAAGAGTAGAGTGATGAGAATGCACCTAATTGCGTAGATATAGAAAACAATTGGAGACTTGGATAGGCTTGTTTATGGATTGGCACCACCTAGTTTTTTTCTCTTGGTTGTATCCTCTAGAATTAGAACCTTATAAATCCTAGATCTACATAAACCCTATAATATTGAGCTTCGACCTTCAAACCCTAAGCCCCTCTCAATGCAACACTAGTGATGAAAACCCCAAAGAGTCATATATATATATATTTCAAATACTATCAAATACTGATAAGACTGTGAAAAAATGAGATTCTGCACATAAGTACAAAACCCATGCGAGGTTGAACATTCATACCTTGTCATGAGTGGAGCTCCAGTCGTGCATTTTTTCCTCTTTCCCCTTAGCTTTAGATGAGTAAGAGATTTTGTGGAAATCCATATTTCCTCCTTTTAACAATATTTCCCACTCTTATCACATTATCTAAAAGACTAATACTATTACATATTACCTTAAATATTAAAAAATAAAAAATACCAATTTAATAAGTTAATATATAATATTATTAACAAGATTAGAATTAAAAAATTAAGAGTTTAGAACATTAAAATAATATTAAAAAGGTTAATAATTTCAAATTTAGAAATTAAAAGATATAATAAGCCAAAATACAATTTTAAAAGATAAGAAATTAAAAGATTACAAATTTAGAAAATTAAAACATTAAAGTGAGATTAAAATATTAATAATTAAAATTTTAAACCCACAATTAAACCATGACCTCCAGGCTCCAACCATGTTAATCATAAACCATGATCTATAATGACCTCTGACTATATTTTTAATCATAAACCATGACCTCCAACTATGTTGATAAGCCATGAACTCAACTTTGTTAAATTAGATCTTCAACCATGGTATAAACTTGCAATTTCATTATCATTAAGTTAATCAACATTATAATAATTAATCCGTGGATGCAGGTGGAGACAACTAACAAGAGGAGATTATGATGGCACATGGACATTCGAGACCGCCGCATGTAGGATGGATGGAGCTCTAGTCTGCATGTAAATGAATTATATCAGCCACATGGGAAGGTTTTATGAATCGGAAGGGCAGGGAGAAGGGAGGTACGGTAGTAGTTATTGCAATTAATGGCGAAGTTGGATGCAAGTGTGGAATGTGTTTTTATGTCCCATTTAAGGATGAGCCTTGGTATTGGCATAGTTAGGACAATGGATGCATTGTCCACAAGTATGATTCCCTCGTCCTCATCTATGAGGTCATCAAGTTGACGACTCATGCTATATCAATACTTGGCATTATTGCTTATCTGTTGAAGGTGGAAATTATAATCTCATTAACAACTAGTTATACTGGCTGGAAGTGCAGTGAGGAAGACATGTATGAGCTAGAGAATGTTGAGGTGTCCATCCATGGAAGGCTCAGGGGAGGGAAGAAAAGAATGATCTAAGAGCAGTCGAGGGTGGCCCGGGAAACTTGGGACTACATGGCCACAATTCCGAAGGAAATTAGGGAAAATACCAACTCCGTGGAGAAGGATTTATGGGCAGAGCTACAGATTTTGAAGCCAACTGAGGAATTTTCTATGCTTGAGCATTGGATTTTGGACCCTGGGTCCACTCAGGCCCACTTGTTGTTGTTTGAATGGGTTGTCTCCATGTTCTGGGTAATTGGCCACCTACTTTAGGAGTGCGAACTGAAGAGTTTGGGGGATAATATCCTTGCTCACGTATGGAAGGAGCATCTAATGGATTCATGGCTCATTCACATGAAAATTGATGCAATCACCCACCACTTGGGAATACCATTTCTTCCTTTCTTGAAGGAGGGGGGAGCTCCTCATATTGGTGTATCTGATGGGATGCATGTGGGTGAGCGGGGAGTTGTCTACTAAGCTTCAGATGGCGTGGTAGCCCCAACCAACCCTTAGGATGATTTCCAGGCTGGCATGTCATTGAGATTTCAGGTGCAATAATTGGAAGCATGTCTCTATTTGATCCTTTTGGCTGTAATTAGCGTTGATAGTCTATCATATGAAACATATCGGTCCTAGTGCTTGGGTAGAAGTCTTATACAGTCATCACAGCTATAGTGAAGTATTTAGTCTCGGTTCTCTAATATAGGATGAAATTTTTGTCTGGCTTAATGCTTTGTATGAGGTGGAGCTGTTGGGATGTGGGGAATAGCTTTTTTGGACGACATTGTCTGTAGTTCTGTGTTGAATGCTGATCCTGAGCAATAATGGCTATCCAATGTAATCTTATTTTTTCCAGGTAATATATGAATTTATAAATTATAAAAAAAACTTATATTAGAAACCATATCTAGTGTTCTAAACTTAAAAAATATGAGCACCACATCCCACTTCCAGGCCAAATATCCCCTATGGAGGGCCAATATGGTGGTTTGGGACCACACACATGGACCATGACCCCCATAATAAGATCTCTAAATCCATTTGCATTGTTAAAATTTAGTAAAATATTGTATAAATTCATTATCAAAATTGTAATTTTCCATTGTCAGTGTGACACAACTAAAAATGACTAACATAAATGACTAATTCACATTAATCGTTGTTAAATAGTCATATTTATATTCCCATGACTAAATTAGTCATTTATGTTAGTCATTTTTATTTTAGTCACTTGTTATCTAGTCATATATTTTATCCCTTGACTAAATCAATCGTTTATCTTAGTTGTTTTTAGTTGGATTACTTAAAATTGCTCAATTTTAGTCATTTATCCCTTGAAAAAATAGTGGTGACTAACTTTTTTAGTCGCCTAGTCACTTATCTCTCATTTTGTACTAGTGGGAATAAAAAGGTTGTCTCTTAGTTGAAGTAAAACCAGCAAATTTATATAAACCACCGGTATGATCAAGAGGACTAGAAGAAACTAATTTAAATGTATGGTTGATATTTTTAAGAACATATTTATCAGGCCAATTTTCAAATTTATATCCTTTTTTACATGCACAATAAATAGAAAATAAGTTGATGGGCATGTGTTCAACATGAAAAAAGTCTTCCAAATGACCATTAGTAACATTAAAATTTCCATAACCAATTACGGAAATTTGTTTGCCATCACCTATAGATACTTTTTTATATGTATAGTTATTATTGTCATAAGATGTAAATAATGAAGCATTACTAGTCCTATATTTAGAAGCACCGGAATCCATTATCCATTCCACATCAGAATAATAACTACTAGACGAAATAAAATATGCACATAAAGCTACTTGTGATTCATTAGAACCTTTCTTTTTAGCCTTAGACATTAAACATTTATTTTTAAAGCAATTATTTTTGGAATGGTTAGTCTTACCACAATGTTTACAAGGATCATACACTTTCTTCTTATTACTAGTTCGTGATGTGCATTAGAAGCATGACCAAAGTTATTAGTATGATTAGAAGTGTGTGAATACGAGCCTTTATCATTATTAAATATTTTATTAGGATTCTTATTATGTACCATAAGATCTTTATTGGGTGAGACTTGTCCTGAAAAAATCAACATTTCTTGCTCATTTCTCAATCCTTTAAAAAAATCATCAAAAGTAGGTTTTGTGGTTGTTAACACCCAAACATTGTTCACCTAGCTCATCTCCCTAGTCACATAACCCATTTACCACTTTTTCCTAAATTTTTGGCCTCCAAAACCCAAAAAATCCCTAAATTGGTAACCAAATGGGCACAAAATCATTATTTCCCTCATCAATTAATGAAAATCCTCCAAAAAGGGATAAAATCCCATTAAAAAGGGTCAAAATACCCCCCCCCAAAAAAAGAAAAAAGGGAAAACATCAAAATAAAATTAAAAAAAGAGGGAAAACATTAAATACCACTAGCCAATACTATTGGTTGCCCAAAACCATGGGTCAATACTCCACCACCAAAAATCACTATAAAAAGGTGTTGGAGCCCCCCCATTTCGCATCCGTAATCAACTCTTCATACCCTCATGTTGCCAAAATTCATGTGGAACTTTATCCTATCACCCTGAGCTGATGTTCCCCATTCAGTTGAGTCTTGGCCACCTTTTGAGCATTTGGAGAAGATGAAGGAACTCTGGAGACCCAACACACTATTCTTCGTATAGTTGTGAGGTCCCACATCTACTCACCTTCTGAGGTAACTTTTATTGTAAACCCTTGTTTGCACAATAATACAAAAAATAGTTCATGGGTTCTGATCTATTTGTTGTTTTTTACTGTAGTAATTAGTTAGATTTATTTTCATTTTTATTTACAGTCATACATCATTATTTATCTATATTTGGATCTATTACTATCAGTTCCATAATCCTTAGTAGGTTCCATTTTGCACAGGATGGTGTGAAAACACTAACTATAGTGGTACTTTGAGACAATTCAAGAGCCCTATTCCCAGCTTGGATGAACATGTCAAAACAAGATGACAATTTTTGTTCTACAAGAATTATAGGAGTGGTGTCTATCTCCTTGTAATATTTACCACAATTATTTAATTTTTCATTTAAATTTTTCACTTCAGCAAGCTATAATTCTACTCTTTCAAAGTTAGTAGGATCTAGCTCAAAAATCTTCTTTTCAAGGTAATAAGCATAAAAATCATCAGATTTATCAAATAAAGAAGCAAGAATTTTCCATACCTCAACCAGGCTGTCTTCTGCCTCAATACTTACCTGAATACTATCTCAAACTATTTGAGCAATGAGCCCTCTTGCTTGATCAAATTTATCTTCCCATATAGCCACATATTTAGCATTAGCAGGTTTCTTGTGTTCACCATTAACAATACTCCATAGATTCTTATTCCAAAGAACATCAATCATTTTTCTTTGCCATGCAAGATAGTTAGGACCAACAATTTGAGGAACATAAGCTACTTTTGAAGTCATAATGATAGAAATTCTAACAAGAAAAATAAACCCAAATGCTAAAAATGGCAATAGAAAAAAGGTGAATAACATAAAACTGATAAATTTTACCAATTTGATCTGAAAAAGACAGAAACTTGACTTACAACCCTTAAAAAATCCAAATAAAGTCACTCGTGGGTCTGCCATAGTAAAATTGCATGTAGATCTAATACACGCGGGTTTTGCACAATGATGTCGCAGTTAGATATAATAAATGCATGATTTTCACAGTGAAGACATGTGTATGCCGAAGCACATGTGGGTTCTGCATAGGAGGGTCATGTGTATATTGAAGTACGCACAGGTTTAAAGTAGATCAGGCATGGGTATGTCATAGCACATGCGGGTATGTACACTGAAAGCAATGGGTCTGTAGTTTACACATCGGTTTGCAGTAGGAAAGTCGCAGCTAGATTTGTTGCCTGTGAAGAAAAGTCATGGGTGTCCTGTTTTAGGCAAAAAAAAGTGTCGAGTATTTCGGTGAGGGAAACCTGCACAAAGTCTACCAAAATTGGACGAAAACACTAGATCTAAAAACTAAAAGATAGATCTCCTTGAGAAAAATCCAAAAACATACAGATCTATAGAAAAAAAATCAAGAAACCCTTGAAAAAGTTCTGCAAAAATCTACACAACAAAGTTAGGCTTATATAAAAAAAAATTTAAAATATGCAGAATCATGACCAGATTTTAAGAGAAGCCTAATGGCTACGAGATAGAAAGCAAATATACAAAAAATAAAGAGTTCTTGGATGAAAATAATAGTTATTGGATGAAATCTATAGAAGGTGCTAGATCATAGCAACCAACTCTGATACCATGTCATAATTATAGATCTAGTTAAACTAGCTTTCCTATCTAAGTATCCAATAACATATCAACATAAATAAGAACACAAAGAGAAAAAGGAAAAGAATACACCAGATATATGTGGTTCACGCAATTGGGATACGTCCACGTGAAGGTTGTCTTCTATTATGTCCAGGAATCTCCTTCAATCTTACAAAGAGAGCAATTCTAAATAACCCCAATACAATATAGTAGAGAGATTTTGAGCACAATAGAATGTTTTTTGATAGTATGATGTTACGATGATATGAGACTCCCTTCACCCTATTATATACCAAGTGATGTGGAGGAATTACTCTTACATATTGGATGTGGGATAATATAATTCTCCATAATAACACCTCTTTATGTAACAATTGATATCAAGAGTATACTTTACCATAATGAATATGGGATATAATTTATTACTCTTTTCCATAAGATTGCGGATAACTTATGACATAATACAAATACATTACTAGCTTCCAAGGAATACAAAATATATTCCAACAATATGTCCCTTAGACCCTTTGCTATCCCTAACGGACTTTAAAATGTTCCATTTTGTTTTCAAATGAGGAGTGACTATGTGATTGCATGTATTGTTATCAATATCCTTCTCTAGACTCATTATGTGTAGGTCGCTCGATAATTAGATTTAGACAATATAGATTGTTGGCTTCTGTGCTTGTTTTCAAACTTGCTATGGCACATACTTCAAACATGTTCTATATTTCAATTTTTTGAAAGCTAATTTGCATGAAAACATTTTATCATTGGTAGTATGTCTCTTAAAATAAATTTATATCTTTTCTACCCTTTTACTATTGATTCAAAATTAATTTAACTCTATAGGACATTGATTGATGTCCTTCTATGGATGTTGTATTATTCTAGCTTTTACAAATATGGCTATACTATGGCCTGCTAGTCAATAGCCCCCCCCCCAAAATTGAGCTAGTTATCTGAAACATGTGTCCATATTTTAAATTATTTGGCCTAGTCTTCATGTGATATCCATTTGATTGGATTTTCCTTATGACAGGTACAATGACTAAACTTTCCAACTAGAGGTGGAACATTGATATTGGCAATAATGCCGCTTCATTCTCTTATCATAAATGAATTTTCCTTCTTTCCAATTTGGCCATTGTTTCTTTCTTTGTGTTGCAACATGGCACCAATAGAAGTAACAAAATCATTTCATGTCCCAAACTTGCCAATAGTAGAAAATGTTTTCACAATAAGTGAATCAAACTTTGAATAAATTGATCATGCACTTGCATCCTCATAGCTATTCTGATTACGACATTTCCATTATCACTCAGGAGCTTATTTTTTGATTCCCTAGTTGTATTGCTCCATTTCTAGTACAATTTACTAGAAATAAGAGAAGGGATAGTCAACCATTTTAGAAATTGCTTGGGTCATGGAGACCCATTTTCTATTATCTCAATGAGAACGTAGATCAATTTTGAATTCTTGCATAGCCTGCATAATGTAAATGATGTCGAGATGTACCTAGAAAGAATGGCCATTTTGACATCTTCATCAAATACAAATAGTGTAACTAGTTTATGGGGAGACATATTTTGTATAAAATGGTTCTCAAAGTGGTTATCTGTTTCAATTTAAATTTGTTCATTTGAAAAAAGAAAGAAATACTTGCGTTTCAACTCTGGAAAAGAACAATACAAATACCATTTGCTTTTTCATGATAGGAATCCATTGTATGGATACTCTGAACCAATATTCTACTGCCATTCAACTATAACTATGCCAAATCGAAATATTTCAAGTGATTCATGCATATATCCATAGATCATATCCATAATTGACATGCATATGTTTCCACTTAATCAAGCGCTTTCATAACAAAGTCTATGTTTGTGCAAGTGTATTCTCAGTGATTGCCATGATTCATTGTTTGAATCCATTTGCAATTTTGCACCATCTTTTGATGTCATCTCTTTGAGAAATACAATGGCACAAACCTTCTTTAACTAATATGTAGGAAATGACACGAGGGAAATAAATACATTAACCTAATATCTCTCTAGTAGCATTCTTTGATACAATCACTCAATTGTGAATTGGCAGGTTTACATTATCAAATTCTCAATGCTTTATGTAGAAGGAAACATAGAAGGAGGTTCTTGCAATCTAATGGTTGTGTGAAATGCATCATGTTAACATATGCATATGGAATCTTAAAACACATGCAATTTTCGTAAAGTTCATTCCATATGAACCCTATTCAAATGTCATTAATCTATTGAAATGTTGTACTATCCCTAGACATAGCCACTACCAACCATTGGTTTTGTACCAACATGACAAGAAAGCACATCCCAATAACTATTCTTCGCAACCCAAATCTTCTACTCTATCCAATGCAAAAAAAATCTTGTAATCCAGATTCCAGAAAACTATCTCTCCATGGATTTGAGAGACACACTAAATTTAAAGCTCCAAACATTTAACCGAAGCAAGTATTCCAAAGAACCTCAAAAGAAAAATAAAATCACTTACAACAAGAAAATAAAGAAAAATTAGAAGGGAGGATACACATACTTTACCTTATAAAAAAACATTTGATTCAATGCCCTCTTCCTAACAATGCACTATCATAAACAAAGTACCAAAAAGGATTTATCATTTGAAAGGCTTCAATTCAATGTCAACAACAAAGAGACCATGTTATGATAAACATAATACCAAAAAGGCTTCATAATTTGAAGCAATCCATAAGAAGGAAAAACTCAATTCACTATCAAAGGAAAATAGATTGTTCAAGGGCAATAGATTCAATTGAAATATATCTAGAACCAATTCAAGGCAGACCCACCTATGCATGTACAGTTTGAAAACGTCTACAATTTCAAAAAGGCATTCATTATATTGACATTTCTATACTAAAAATTATAGCATCTTCAACAGATCATGCACATTCTACAGCAGGAAAGCGTAGTCAACATATATGTAAATACTATAAGAATGCAATTTCTAATGGAAAGATACCTTTGTTTGCAAGTCCAACACAAATTCGAAAATGAAAAACTTGATTTTGTTTCATATTTAACACCTTTAGAGGAAATATTGGTTTCATCAATAATGACCTTTGCATAGATAAGACAACTTGGATACAAAAAATCTCAAATTGACCTCACAGGCACAATCATAAATGTGCCCACCAATTTGAACATAATGCAATTAGAATTTCCAAGAAGACCATCTGACAGGATGACAATTGTTGTAATGAGAAAAAAGAAAAATGGAATATAGGAATGTGTACTTGTCTAGAAATATTCAACTAGTGCATGCCATGATTGCTCTAAAATGCTTATGTGAGACATCATTGTGCAAATTTGAAGTCATTTTCAATAACAACGAGTGGGAATAAATTTTTGAACTATACCAACAAAAAAACAAAATTAAATTCCAAACTTGGAACCTGTAGATTCATATGATAGTGAAGAAAAGCTAGAACCAGTATCTAAAACATTAGTGCATGGGTATGTAAAAGCACATCTTATTGATGACCTTGAAAATCAGATCATACAAATTGCACCTTCTAAAGGATTAAATCCATTGGGCATTTTTGAAAACAGGTTCTTTGAGGAGCTTAACTTCCCCTCTTTGTTCTATGGCTCTACTCACCCTATTGATGTTGTAAACCACTTTTCTTATCAACAAATAGATCAATGGGAACTATTACATGCATCGATATATTTCTCTACACATATTAGAAACAAATTTTTAGGGAAATACAGAAGCTAATCAAATAGGTTTCAAATTCTACATGGATTTATATTCACAAAGGAAAGCTAAAAGGAAACAAACTGACTGTAAAGAATGAAAAATATCACAAGAGTCTTGAAAACATATTGAAATCACCAATTGCATACCAATCGCTTCAAAGCATATGGACATCGCTTGATTATTTTGAAAACATTAGGAAAAATGTCTTTGCAATGATAAGACAACTTGAAACCCCTATAGTCTTTGTCACTTCTACTATTGTGGATCATCTTTGGATGCCACTAACCAATGCATTGCAATAGAAAACAATTGGTGTTGCATATAGTCTTGGAAATAGTTGCTCTGATCCGTATATTGATTCAGTTATAAGAAACCATTATGTCATTTTCATTTGGTACTATACACATAGAATCTTGGCAATGTGCACATTAATTGAAAAAAACAATGAATTGTTTGGATACTTAGAGGACTATTTCGTTATTACCGAATTCCAAATTAGAGGAAATGAACATGACCACGTGTTTCTTTGGATATGAAATGCATCAATCCATGGACAAAGTTCTGAAAATGAGATTACAACATTTGTTGAAAAATACATATCTTATGACTCAAGACTTTTTTCTAAAGATCTTATCAAAATTCAAACATATCACAATACAAGAACTTGTAAAAAAAAATCTATTCTTGTAGATTCAATTTCTCCTTACCTCCAATTGATAAAAATACTGTTTTGAATCCCCTTGATGGCAATATAACAATACAAAAAAAAGAAAGAAAAATAAAATTGATCATTATTACAAGAGAACACTTATTCTATAAACATTTTCTTTGACAAATTTCTGCATGACCTCCAATTATCCATAGAAGGGTACAGTAGTCTCTTGCACTCATGCTACTATGCCTTGTTTTACTGTTAAAAAGAAATCCATGTGACATTTGCATAAATGCATTTGCAAAACAAGTACTAGAATTGTGGCATGCTAACACATATGTACAATTCATTTTCAATTCCTATGCTACAACAACATATTGCGGCTCCTACATGAAAAAAATCGATCACACAATGAAAACTACTTTAAAAAATATCAGAGAAGACTGTTACTCAAACAATAGTAGAAGAATTGAAACAATACAGAATTAGGAATGCACTACTTAATATGCAACAAGTTTCAACTCAGAAAGATGTCCACATTTTTCTTTCTTTTCCTTTGTACTCTTTGTTAACACCCAAAAAGTGCTCACTAGCTCATTCCCTTATTCACATGACCGATTTGTCCAATTTTCCACCATTTGAGCCTCTAAAACCATCAAAAGGTCACCAAAAAGACCACAATACACCTTTTTCTCCTCAAAATATATATTTTTCCTCAAAAAACACAAAAAACCCTGAAAAAGAGTCCAAAATTCCCAAAAAATATTAAAAGGGAATAAAAATATTCAAAATATTCAAAAAAGGAAAAAGAGGGAAAAAGGTACCTAAACCATGTTGGTTAATACCATTGGTTTCCTCAAAACCATAATGATATTCCCCATCACCAAAAACTATAAAAAGGTGATAGGGGCTCTTCATTGCTCATCCACATTTCATCCTATCCTTATGCTGCCAAATTCCCTTTTAGAGCCATTGCCTCCCATTTCGGGTTTGAATACCCCCATTTCAGCATCTTGGAGAAGAGACCATTGGAGCTTGGAACACCTCAACCTTGGAGCTACTCAACACCAAACATCCTCACCTTTGAGGTAATACAAAAAATCTATTATTTTTCTCTTGTTCTTCCCATAGATCTCTCGTTATTGATTTAATTATTATTTATTTACACATGCTTATGTTAATGTTAGATTAGATTTATAATTGTTTTTGCTTTTCATTCAAAGACTACTATTACAAGTTAATAGGTGCATCCTTGCACATGCTTGGTTGAAAAACCAAGCAACAGTTTTTGGCGACTTCGTTGGGTTTCGAGCTTTAAATTTTTGCAATTTTTACTTTAGATCTTTGTTTTTTACTTGTTTTTACCATTCCAATTAGCAGATCTGCCATACTAGACAGCATATCCATTGTTTCCCTAGCTATTGGCCCTTTCTGTAGCCTTTAACAGACCGAAATTTCACTTTTCGGTTTCGTTTTCGGCGATCATTTTTCCATTTCCGCATCATGCCTTTTCACCCGATAGTCGTGCGGCTCATCACGACCTCATGGCCTTTTTCCGTGTTGTACATCGCGGCTTTGCGGCCTTTTTCCACGCTGCACATCACGGCTTTGGGGCCTTTTTTCCACGCTACACATTGCGGCTTCGCGTCCATTTTCCACGCTGCACATTGCAGCTTTTTTCCGTGCTGCACATCACGACTGTGCGCTTAAAATCCACGATGCCCATTGCGGCTTTTGCCCATAAACCTATGATGCTGTGTTTTTTTGCTCGGCCCGATTTTTAGAAAAAAATTTGTTGCATTTTTTGCCCATTTACCCTATTTTCTAGCATTATTTTTTCTGCATTATTGTAGCAATAGTGAATCTTTTTTCTATTACATATGCTCAATTAAAATCTTTTTAAAAATTTTCAACAAGTGAAAGAAAGATTTTTAGCACTTTGTTTAGATCATAGATTTCATTTCTTTGCAAATTTCGAACCATCTTTCCGATTTGCTCAATAGTTTTTCCCAAGCAAGCACTCAGAAATCCATTTATTTCTTGCAATTTTTCCGATATTTGATTTCCTTGAAAAAATTAGTTTGAAAATCTATAGGTTTTGAAGTATTTTTGTTAAAGCATTTACATTTCATAAAAAAGCCTTTTATTTTTTGCAAATTGAAATTGTCTTGTTTTTAATTTGTAATCAATCGCCCGAGCGAGGAAAATTCATTTTCAGTTAAATAATCACACTTACACCCAATCTGCCACATTTTTAATTAACCGAGCCTTAAAATCTACCTAAACTCAACAAACACTTTAACCCCACTTGGGGAAAACTTAAAGAATCTTGTAGCTAGGTAGGATTGGGGGGATAGGTGTTCCAATAACACCCCTCAATTATTTACATCTGAGACATAGTGGTTGTCTTTTAGGGTCCCAAAAATCCCTTATTATTTGTTGACATGGTTATATACCAATTTATTGAGAAGGCCTCTCCCTTAGGAGGGTTGAAGTAGCCAGACTGGTGCCGAAAGTCTGAGTGGAATACCGCTATCCATTCAGTAACTGAAGGATACCTTTTGCAGTTCTCGTTGTACCACCCTTATGGGAGTATAGCAGTGATAGAACCAAACTGCAGATTCACCCAACTGAACATGTCATGAATGAGGTATCTTAGTGGCCAAACTTTTAGGATTGTCTACCCGGTGTCCCTCCCAGTAGGGGGATATCTAGCCTTTAATTCCACTACTCATATTGTCTGACTTGGATTTCATCACCTTGTAGAGGATATGTTTTCGTTGAGTCATAATACCACTTCTACTTAGGTGTTTGCATGCTCCATTACCTCTTTTTGGTCATAGAGTCTACCTTTTTTCTATTTTTAGGAATTGTTTGCATGTTGATTTCCTGACCACATTTTTTTATTACTCCACTTACTATAGCACAGCTGTTATAGTAAGTGTTTTTGAGGTTGATTTTTGGCCTGAGTGCCATTTATTTTTTACGCTCCCCTCTTGCACACACGGTTGCATTAGGGCTTTACATCTTTCCACTCACCACCACATGGTAATCCTTCGATAAAATTGTCACCATTGATTCCTCAAGACGTTCTTGGCACTTCCAGGGAGACCCCCCGCAGTATGGTTCCCTTGACTCCACATGTCATCATAATAGAGCCCCATCATCCAATTCTGACGTGCCTCATTTCACATCAGATTCTGAGGCAGAATCCAAAAATCCCACATACACCGCACCCACTAGCCCTATGGATGATTTTTCTTCCAACCCTTTCAACACAGGGACTGTTGGTGGAACATCTTCCACCATCCCACCTATGACATTGGCCACCACTCCCACAGCTAATGTTGGTATTCCCAACATGGGAATTGCTTCCACTCTAGGCATGCCTAATATGGGAACTACATCTACTCTAGGGATGCCCAACACGGGACCTACACCTGCTATAAGTATACCTTTGACTAGAACCAATTCCAGCATACCAAACCCTGGGTCTACTATACCCAATCCAAACCCATCTATAACTCAAGCTACACTTGGGAATACAGGCTTCACCCATACACCTTTCATTGGGGGATAGATCCCCTTCACAAATCAGATACCCTTCAGGGGCAGTGGCCCACACCATAATGCTACCATTAGCACATATGCCCCAGCCTCTACATCACACCCCTTGTCCAGTCTGCCATTTATGGAAAGTTTGAATTTGCTAGACTTGGTAAGACTAACTAATGATCCTATTAGACATGACCCCACTTCGCCCCCCATGCCCACAAAGATCCCCTCAGACATCCCTAAATTTGAAGGGAAGGCTAGGGAAGACCCCCAAAACCACATCATGTCCTTTCACCTATGGTGTTCCTCAAACTCCATAGTAGATGATTCCATTCGTCTTTGTTTATTACAACAAACTTTTACCAGCCCGATAGCCAAATGGTACATCGAGCAACCCCATGGGACACACCCTACATTCACATCCCTTTCCTCGACTTTCCTATAGTTATTACAATTACCTATCCGCTATGATGCAGGAGTGGAAATACTACTGTCTTGTAGACAGAACACCGCTACACACATCACTAATCATATCCATGTGTGGTGTAAGCACTGTAATCTCTGCAACATAAAGCTTGATGACTGTATCTTTTTGGATTGGTTCCTCAAATCACTCCTCCCTCTCATAGCCAAAGACGTAGCTTCTGAACAACCCCAGTCGGAAGAAGAAGCCATTCTAAAAGCACAACAATTTGATCTGATCTACGCCTAGTGTGGCTACTTGTATACCATCTTACCTGGTGCTCCCCACGGTGATTCCTCCTGAACTGACGCACCAGGGGCATCCCACGCCACCGATGGCATCATTGGACAAGTTGCATCCCATAACCAACCCTTTTCTATTATGCGCAATAATACCGGCCTCAATCTTTCATGGGCCACATCTCACTCCAAAGCTACAAATTCGTATGCTCCCATGGCCCACCCCGACACCACTCATGGACCCTCATGTCCACCACAATGTTATGGTCACGCACCTTCAGCCTATCCACCTCCGGTTTCACCCCCTATGTATTATCATCAGCAGGTCACACATGCTCCTATTCACTCACAAGCCCTAGCAGCTTATTACCCACCACGGGCAATGCTTGCTGCACCACAACCTCCAGTCGCTCAAACTTATCCTCCAAACAACAACAATGCTGCCCCCGCCAACCAAAACCCTGATCGACCACCGAAACAGGGTAAGAACCACAATTTACAAACAAACCACCCATGTTCCATATGCAGGGTATACGACCATTACACACACACTTGCCCCCATTTGGAGTGAGCGCACCAACTGTGGTCTAATGATGCCCAACGCCAAGGGCACACAGCACAACCAGTGCCACCTCCTCAACCACAACCCATGGTGTTGCAGAATCCATTTCCCACATAAGGAGTGGCGAACACTCGTCCGTTGGATCCTCCTCAAGGAACCAAAATAACAAATCACATACGTTACACACACAAACCAACCAATGGATTCAAGTAATCATCATCTCCTTATGATGTCATCGTCCGACATGAATCCCCAAATGCGTCGAAACCAATATGCCTCCGCTGCACCTAAAAATGTTCTCCCTATGATTGAACAACCAGTTTAGAACGCACCTACATCGTTCATCTCCACAGTCAGACCCGAATTATACTCGGAATCACCTATGACTTCGACATTCCAATCCATTCAACCCCCTTTGAAGATAACTGAGATATCTGATTTGTGCACCCTCTCACATAACACACAGGTACCAAACCAACAACCCTCTTTACTCCCGCAACCACCTTCAGTGCCAACTCACGTAGGATCCACACCAATTCACACTATCCCGTTCTTATTTCAATTTTCAGGAGTTGTCAACACACCATTCATGGCTACACTTAATCTCCCAGGATTAACATTAGAACTACCTGTGTGGTACCTACCTACCCCAACCCCTCCCTGACACCGAACGTCATTTTACAACCAGTGCAACCCATCAATACTTCTAACTGTCCACCCCCTGGTGTAGCAAACATCCAGAACTAGCCACCTCCAACAGGGGCCACTGCATCAACATCTAGTAATGCTCCCCATAAACTCCACTACAATGGGGGCATAGGCCCACAAACCTACACCACTGGACCCACAACCCACACTGCCCCACCAACTCCCAAGTTGGCGAAGAATCCCCCAACAATCCGTGCTCCCCCCCAAGTGATCTTTGTGCGACGATATAGGCCATGCTACCCATCAATGTCCACAATTATTGGCACTTCAAGAACACATGCAAATGTTGGATGATGACACTAACATACCAGTTGTCAAACTTGAACTGCCCCCTCAGCCTTGCGATAAATCATTGCGTACCAATAACCCTTGTGCAATATGCGGCTGTTGGAGAGAACTTCCGCAGCATTTAGGAAGCTGCTAATTTTGGGAAGGATAACTAATTTTGGAAGGAAAGTACCAATTGTGGCGGTAAGACAAAGATATCGCCGTAGCGCAAATTCCGGCGGGAATCACGGCGATAGGTACAGAAAAGTTAAGAAGATGGTACAAAGAAGAGGCCGAAGGGAGAGCTCAACCACCGCAATGAAGGCGCCGAAGATGAAGAGAGGGTTCAGCTACCCTCATAAAGACGAAGGACTACAGACAGCGTTGCTTGAACCAAGAAGAAGCGACGGGCCGATGCATTAAAGACTAAGGACTGCAGGAAGCGGCGACAAGACAGAAGGCGGCCATGGAAGTACAGCCAGTTGACTGTAAGTGGTTAGGGTTGAGTCACTGTTGGGATAAGGCCCACAGTTTTGTAACTGCGATGAGACCTTCGGGCCATCTATATATAGTAGTCTTTTTATAGGAAGGGGTTGGCCACATAGCGATAGGGACATCAGGTAGATGCTAGTCAAGTCTTCTGTTGTTGCAAGTCTGAACATCCCTGAGAATACAAGGGCCGACCTGTTGAGAGATAGTGCAATCCGCAGGGGTTGCGAGAGGAAGAGAGTGCACTGTAAAGGCAAGAAGAGAAAAGAGGTCTATAGAGAAGGGCTCCCACTGAGGTGGAGTTTCCCAGAAGACCCCTATTGTAAAGAGTGGAACGGAGCTGTGTTTATTCCCCAGAGTTGTAAACAAGAAACGCAGTTCCCCTGGGCGTAGTCTTGGCTCTGGGAGTGTCAATGTGCTCATCTAAGTAGCGCTATTGTAATTGTGTAGCCATTATTCTCATTTCACGTGTTTATGATATATATGAATGCTCAATCTGTTATAAGTAAGGTACATGGTCGTCAGTTAACTTCTGAATGATGTATAACAAGTGCGATAATCGTAGCTAACCTCTTTGCGAACTAGATACTTGTTAAACAGAGGTTAATGTGCGAGTAAGAACTGAATATGAGACATGAATGGTTTAATTAGACTTTGCGCAAAGTAATGTTCTACTCAGTTACGTGTGGCGAGATATCAAGGGCCGACTTCAATAGTGAGGGTTAGGCCTGTAGGCTGAATGCTGTAGCTAACTGCAGTACCAGGATAAGGATAGCTAAGACCACCTGTTAACCCAGGAAGCGGCCATAGTTCGCTTGCCGCAGGAGCTAGAAGAGCAAGATATTGCACCTACGATATCTTGGGTATCGCTAGACGGTTTCACCTAGGGAAAGACTTATCGCATTCCCTGCGTACTGCGATAAGACAGAGGCGTAGCCGGAGTAATGGAATGAGATAGACAGCTTCTGTGAAAGGGGTTAAGGAGGGTTTACCCACCCTGGATGCCTGGGAACTTGGCTGAGGACACTTGAGTCTTCTGCCTCCCATTAGAATCACTTCGGGTGAGACCTCAGGTCGCTTCTGCGACCTGTTGCCGAAAGGGCCAGTGAGCTAAGGGTTCTGTTGGTCTAAAAGATTACCGCCAGCCCGGGTCTGCCCAGAGAGAAAGGATAAAGGATCAACAAATGGTTCCGTTGCCGGTTTGAACACATTGAGCTGATGTTCTGTTGGCATCCTACCAAGCAAGAACTTAACCAGTGGGTTGAGTCAAAAGAAAGAGAGTTTGCTGCAAAAGAAAACAAGAATCCTAGACTGAGCACTGAGGCTTGGCTACAGAAGCACATTTTTACAGATCTTCACGAGATATTCTTCGTAACTTATGCTATTGAGTTATATGGTTGGTTATCAAAGCTTGTCGACAACAGCGGTGTCAAGAAGAGTCGAGAAGTTGTCTGGACAGCAGAGCTGATTCAGACCTTGAAGGGTGCCGATAACCCCATCTCACGCGCAGTAGACTTCTGGCTTACGAGTCTGCTGGAAGGCTTCATCACAGAGTTCGCCGTTGATCAGAGAAAGAGTTTCAGCGCAGCAGAACGGTACTTCTTCAAGGGTTATCGCGGTAAGTACCTAAATTCTCTAAGTCTGTCCATTAAGCAATTACTATATGAAAAAGGAGTACTGGATATACTCTCAGATGAATAGTAGCATGATATTGTAATGTCAGTAGACTCTGAAAGTGATTACGAGCATCTTGGACATACACGTAGTGGTAAAAGATATAGAGTCAACGAGTCATCTTCTTCTGAAGAAGACAGTTCAGATCACCCGAGACAGCAAAGTCAGAATCCTAGGACTCCTCAAAAGCCAGTCGGAACTCAGAATAATCCCGCAGGAACCCCTTCCAGTAGCTCTTATACAGCGAATACTACCGCTACACCCTCCACATCTACACAGCCGAGTGGTAGTCATACAGCAAACCAGAACCCACCATCTAGAAGCAGAATGGGAGATGATATGAAGCTACCAACATTCAAAGGTACAGGGTCGGAGGACCCTGAGCAACACTGGTTCTTATGCGAAGCCATATGGACCATTAAGCAAATACAAGATGATAATGTCAAGCTTGTCCAGCTGGCCACCACATTTAGAGAAAGAGCATTAACTTGGTATATGAAGTATACCACTGGCCATAACAGAACGCTAGCACAGGTTAGAACTGCTATGATTAAAGAGTTTAAAAAACCTAAATCCGAGTCACAATGCATAGCAGAACTTAAGGATATTAAACAATTGCCTACGGAGACGGTTTGGGATTTTGACCAGAGATTCAAGACCCTCATTGATCAGGTAAGCTTTGAGCTTGCGCCTCAACAGCATAAAGAATGGTTTATCGCAGCAATATTACCACACATCAGACTTCCGCTAATGCAACAGAAATTAAATACACAAGATGAAGCATTAGAAATGGCAATGAAACTAGAGGCTTCACCTCTAGCAGAAACTAGCACCGGTATCACTAATCTGCAAAATCAGCTAGCTAACCTCACCTTGCAGCTGCATGAAATTAAGAAAGGAAAGGAGGTTGCGCATGAAATTTGGTGTACTAAGTGTAAAGCGCAGGGACACAGTAAGGATAACTGCCCTGTCTTTGCTGACTACATCGCCAGTGGAGCTCCTAACCCGTTGATGCAGAACCAGGGGCCATGGTGCGAGATTTGTAGAACCAGAGGACACAGTCCTCAGGAATGCCCTCTCCTTCAGAAATATGTGCAGACACCGAAGAACCTATATTGCAACTTCTGTAAATCTGTGGGACATGACGAAAACAATTGTAGAGCTTATGAGTTAATGATAGAAAGGAAGCACGACCTCTACAGAGTTCAGTCAGAAGCATCCGGACCAGTAGTACGTGCACAAACTGATCCGAATCAGGGAGGCCGTGGAGGAAATTTCAGAGGCCGAGGACGCGGAGGAGGCTATGAATCTGGCCGTGGCCGTGGAACTATCACCTGTTATAACTGTGGAGGCACAGGACATTACGCTAGAGACTGTCAGAACCCTACTACAACGTGCAAGTATTGTAAATCTTATGATCACACAATAGAGGAATGTCCCATACTGATAGCTAAGATCAAGGACGCCAAGCCAGCAACCAATCAGACTATCCAGTTTATCGCTGCTGAGCAGAACGAAACTGAACCACGGGTCAATATTGTAACTCGCAGTGGCCTCTCCACGAGCAACATATCGCAGGACGTGGAAAAAACGACAGGAACGCAGTGGGTGCGCAAAGCTCCAGGAAAACCTATCCCACTTGATCTACAGAAGAATAAGGAGGCATTTCAACAAACTAAGACTTCCTTTGCTGAACAGACACCGCCCAGATCACTATTATTACCATCTCAGGGTATACCACGGAAACCACCGCAAGATGTTAGTACTACGCAGATACCACAAGCTAGCACATCTGGCAGATGCGACGAAGAGGAATTGACCGGGAGTGTACAGTCCTTCTTGCAGAGTTGTTTGAAACTTCTAAGAAATGGGAAAGCTGTAGACGAACTTCAGAAAGTTATTGACCAATGTCAACAGAGCCCTTCTGTGAGCAATACACAGCGCACCATTCACCATATAATGGGCCATACAAGGACAGGAAGAGAGATGAGGCTCACAGCGCAGATCGGACTATTTGAAATGGATGAGGTTATCCTAGACTTAGGTTCAGAAGTAAATGTCTTGACTAAACAGACATGGGAACAAATGGGAAGTCCAAAACTAAGCAGATCCCCTATCCATCTCAGACTAGCTAATCAACAGAGAATATCACCGATGGGTCGCCTATCGCATGTCCTAGTGGACATCGACGGAGTTCACACATATGCCGATTTTGAGATTATAGAAATTATTGGTGACACCAAACCCTATCCAGCTCTATTAGGTATTGATTGGGCTTTTGATAACAAGGCTGTTATCAACTTAAAGAAAAGGCAGATGACATTTGAAGATGCTCAAGTCCGGGTTATCGCACCATTAGACCCTTTACAGGGTCCTCGCTACATTGAGCCAATCAAAGCAGAAGAGGAGGTGCATAACATGGAAAATTTGTACCAAATGACTTCTAATCAGACAGACTACATTGACCCTACAGCTGATGGACATATTAGCTGGAGATGTGATAGCTCTTGCACATCAGATTCAGATGTTGGCTTAGAAAATTGGCAAAATAGACTCCACGAAGTCTCTATTCGCAGATGCGCATTCATGACTAAATCACTGCGATGGATCGGGACAGAAAGCAGGTATATTCCAACTTTTGATGGATTAGCAGATGTCAATGATTTTTTGCAGCAGTTTGAACAAGAGATTCCTCAAGAGCAGAGGATGGAGGTTTTTGACCTTGCAGTTCGAGCCACACCTGCAAGATGGTGGTACACACACAAGGAACATATCGCATCATGGTATGATTGTAAGAGATTGATGCGCATTAGATTCTCTAAAGAAAGAGACTGCACACAGCGGAAATATACAGGGGAGAGTGATCCCAGAACACACATTATGAACTGTGAACAGAGTTGGCCAGAAATTCCAGCAGAAGAATGGGTTCATTTGTTTATCCATACACTGGATACAGTTCCACGGAACTGGTATACAGAAATAGAGCTAAGAAAAGGAACTATCTCATGGCCTATTATGATTGAAAACTTTTTGGTCACGTTCAGTTTTGAATCTGAGCATCCAAGCATTGATCGGGCCTTGAAGATCATAAAGACTAAAATATTTGAGGATTGCCCATTACCAGCGGATTCGCAACCCGAGTGGGCTATCCAGATGGAACATGCACTAGAATGTTACAACTGCGCACAAGACTCAAGCGATGAGGATGAAGATCCTCGCAGTATCAATATCGCAGAAACAGAAGGTACACGTGAAGTTGAAGGCCCGCACTTAGAAATCCCAGCTGTAACAGAACCAATCAAGATCAGAAAGAGCAATATTGGCACAGAAACAGACCCTAAGTTTGCCTCTATTGGAGATTATTGGGATGATGAGACAATTGGCCAAATCACAGACCTATTACATGAGTATCAGGACCTATTTCCTACCAACTTTATAGAAATGAAGGGAATAGTGGGTGACCTCGAAGTCATGAGAATACCGCTTAAGGAGGACGCTAAGCCGGTTAAGCAACGCCCATACAGGTTGAATCCGCGGTATAAAGCAAAAGTAAAAGATGAAATAGATAAGATGCTAGCAGCAGGCATCATTGAACCTGTTGAAGAAAGTGAGTGGGTTAGTCCCATGGTAGTACAAGAAAAGAAAACAAAAGGAGACATCAGGATCTGTGTCGACTTGCGCAAACTGAATGATGCATCGCTGCATGACCCATTTCCGACACCATTCACTGATGAAGTCTTAGACAATGTTGGAGGACAAGAAATCTATTCATTTACTGATGGCTTTTCAGGCTATCACCAGATAAGAATCCATCCAGATGACAGGCACAAGACCACATTTGCGACAGAATGGGGCTCCTTTCAGTATACGGTAATGCCCTTTGGTCTTAAGAATGCCCCAGCAATTTTTTCTAGAGTAGTTGTTGCTGTCTTTAAGGAATACATCCATCAATTTCTAGAAGTTTATTTTGATGATTGGACTGTATTTGGACTAGTCAAGAAGCACATAGGAAACCTACGATTAATGTTTGAAAAATGTAGACAGCACCAGATTTCCCTTAACTTAAAAAAATGTATATTTTGTGCGCCTTTTGGTACGTTGTTGGGTCACATTGTGTGCAGACAAGGCTTGATGGTAGATCCTGCGAAGATCGCCATCATCGTCAATTTACCAGCACCTAACTCAGTAAAGCAGCTGAGAACTACACTTGGTCATACTGGGTATTACAGAAAGTTTATCAAAGGTTATGCCAAGATTACCGCACCAATGGAGAAATTATTGAAGAAGGATATCAAATTTCAGTGGAATGAGGAATGTCAGAAGAGTCTTGACGCTCTAAAAGAAAAAATGGTTACAGCACCTATTCTGGTATTTCCAGATTGGAACAAGCCTTTTCATGTTCATGTGGATGCATCTGGCATCGCACTGGGCATTATTCTCACGCAACCAGGCGAAGGGGGTATTGACCACCCTATCGCATATTCGAGCAGGAGACTGTCGACAGCTGAGAAGAATTACACCACCACAGAGAGAGAAGGGTTAGCAATGGTGTATGCCTTACAGAAATTTCGGCACTATTTATTGGGTGCCCCGTTCAAGATGTTCACCGACCATTCTGCATTAAAGTACTTGGTCAATAAGCCAGTGTTAGGGGGAAGAATATGCAGATGGCTATTGTTGTTCCAGGAATATGATTTCGAAATCATTGTTAAGCCAGGAAGACTAAATGCAGGACCTGATCACCTGTCAAGGCTAGACTCAGGTGAAGAACCAAGTAATTTAGAGGACAACTTGCCTGATGCGCAATTATTCTCCATTCAGGTCGCAGATGAATATTATGGAGACATAATTCAATTCCTTACTACAGGGTGGGCACCACCTGAGTTTACCAAGCAACAAAAGAAACAATTAGTGGTGAAAGCAGCAGACTTCACCCTGATTGCAGGACACCTATATAAGTTAGGACCAGATGAAATCTTGCGAAGATGCGTTATGCCCCACGAGAAACAGACCATTCTTAAGGAAGCACATTCGGGCATCGCAGGAGGCCATTTCGCAGGGAAGCCGACCGCTCAGAAGATCCTAGCAGCCGGACTATGGTGGCCTACATTACATAAAGACAGTAAAGAGTTTTGCAGATCATGCGATATCTGCCAAAGGACAGGAAAGCCCTCCAGAAGAGATGAAATGCCGTTGCGACCACAGATAACGCTACGCGCATTCGATAAGTGGGCCATAGACTTCGTGGGTCCTATTAACCCCCCAGGAAAACGAACTGGTGCGAGATATATAATTACAGCAACAGAATACCTCACCAGGTGGGCTGAGGCAAAAGCAGTCAGGAATTGTGATGCTGCTACAGCAGCACAATTTATTTTTGAAAACATCATCACTAGATTTGGATGCCCAGTGACTTTGATGAGTGATCAAGGCACACATTTTTTGAATAGCACCATAGAAGCCTTGACAGAGGAATTTGAAATACAGCACCATAAGAGTACACCTTACCACCCTCAAGCTAATGGTACGGTGGAGGCTTTCAATAAGATATTAGAACATGCTCTTACAAAGATTTGTAACAGTCAAAGGGATGATTGGGACCTCAGAGTTAATGCTGTATTATGGGCTTACAGGACCACGTGTAAGAAACTAACAGGGCACACACCTTTCAGCCTGGTATATGGACAAGAGGCTGTTATGCCTATGGAATACATCTTACCCAGCCTAAGGATTGCTCAGCTTACAGAGATGGCTGATTCTGATACTTTAGAGGAGAGATTGGCACAGCTGCTCAATCTGGAGGAAGACAGATTTATCGCAGGATTCCATCAAAAAGTGCAGAAAGCACGAGAAAAAGCTTGGCATGATAGGCATATCAAGAACAAAATCTTTCAGCTTGGAGACTTGGTACTCCTTTATGACAGTAAGTTTATAAAGTTCCCTGGAAAGTTCAAAACCCATTGGTTAGGACCATATCAAATCCAGCAAATAACAGATGGAGGTGCTATACAGCTTTGTACTATGAGTGGGGAGTTTCTTCCCACCTTGATCAATGGTAGTCGGCTTAAGCTGTATCGCGAAGGCCATGCCACCTCCCAGTCCTAGCCCAGAAAGGAAGCTAGTGGTGCAGATGCTCAGTGTAGTTGAAATGAAGCATCGCACCCTAAGGAGTCTACACCGGGAAATGCATCAGATAAGAATTCGCAGCCAGTTTCCCTGGTGGTTGCGACAATTTTGATATGAGGCGAGTTTTTGGCACTTTCCACTTCCAGACGATGCGATATCTTATCGCAGAGGACAGAAGACAGATTGATGCGATATCAAATTTTGAATTGATCAGAGGGCTAGTCACTTCGCCATCTGACAAGCATTAACTGCACGGCTGACAAATATCTGTTGTACTAAGATTTGGCAGCAGTACGACGATTCTTCTAGATTTGGAAAATCCGATGCGACACCACTCCGGCGCGCAGTTTCCCAGCAAAATTTCAAACGGCGTTTGCAATAAATAGGCGCGGGGTGCTGTCTTGTCTATACATTAAATGCCGCCAACGGGTCCAGTTACTGGTCCGTTGCCATTTGAAATTCCGCCGTAGGATAAATACACGTCCTATTCAAAGCACGGGGCTACTTAGTCATTTTCACCAAAAGAGTTGAGCGCAGCTGAGCCGAGCCAAGCGTATTCTTAGCAGAGTCTGAGCAGGGAAATCAAAAACAGTTGCAGACTCCAATTTGCATTAAGATTAGCAATCATAGGAAGTCCAGAGTACCACAGGGGAAGGCGCCTCGCGCCAGACGAGCCTCTCGAAGACGTGTTGCAGAGATTCCAAAGGGGTGGAATTGAGTACGCTATGACTTCAGTTGTGGCGGAGAAAGGAAAGAAAATTGCTACTGGCTCTTCGACCATATGCCAGTCGCCGAGAACCTTAGCTAATATGGAACGTAGCGAGACCCTGAATAGCACAGAGTCAGAAGAACCGGAGCAGGAACTTCCGGAAGAAGTTACAGTCACTACCATATACTTCCCACCGAGAGTAGAGAATGCGCCAGCGATCGTCCTTCCAAGAGACTTTAAATATGAACTCATACTCCCGCCGCTGGATAACCGAGTGAAGGAAGAAGGTAACTTGTGGGGGAATATGCATGCTGTTAAGTTTACTGATTATAATCTGAGAGATTATACGCTGTACCCACAATTCCGCCGCGATCGTTATATGACGATTCAGAGGAACCCAAGGACACAGCACGATGAGTTCGTCCCCATGGACCATGTAAGCCATTTAGTACCGTCGGGACTGCTCAATCTCTTGGAGATCCCACACTTTGGACGGGGCCCGGAGGTCAATGCAGTGGTGCGGACGCTACTTTCATGTGTGCATGGTGGTTACTTATGGTTGGGTAACCGAATAGATGTCAATGTTGACCTCATTCACCGCATTACCGGTCTGTCGAAGACTGGTTTTGACCCACAGATAAATATTGATGGCGCCACAAAGGATACCAGGCTCTCAACCAAGCAGGTTGCGGAGTATAAGCTGCAAAGAGGAGGTCGCGCCTACGATGTCAATTCAATACAGGATGACGCCTTGCGGTTTACTGTTAGTCTGTTGGCAGGAAAACTCCTTCTCAAGGTGAGGCCGAAGGAGGTCACAGGCTCAGTTATCCGCCTAGCGATCGAAGTCATAAACGGTAAACCTTACAACTGGAGTTTATTTTTGTTAAATAGTTTCTTTCAAGACTGTGCGCAGGCGCAGCAGGACCCACTTCACAGCTTCCACTTCTCGTGGCTGCTGATCCTTATGGCTTTCATTGGATGGAAGGAGCCGCCCCATTCGCAGTTCCCACAGCTGGCACCAGGGGCGTGCAGAGGGTCGAGGTACTCCAATCTTTGGGCGAGTAATCACCCAGAGAAGCACAAGAATAACGCAATGGTATTCCATGAATATTATACGCTATTGCTTGAATCCGTCGCAACGATTCCGCGTGTCGACTCGCCGGTCGTTGATCTTTATCAGTCCAAGCTGGAATTTAAAGTCGACAGGGATAAAACCTACATCAGACCGAAAGGGTTCAGGAAACATAACGAATGGGCCCCCGGCCCATATCGCATGGAAATCCAGCAGGTCGAAGATACCATTAAGAACTGTTTCGACGAGGACATGAAACAAATGTATGATGATCTATCCTCTGGCCTAGTTCCAGTTGATCCCCCAGCTGAGGATCCAGAAGATGTTCAGGAGGTAGATCCTAAAGACAAAGAGAAAGAACCAATGGGTTCTAAGAGAAAGGCTATTGAAGGCCCTTCTCCGGTGCGAGCAAAGAAGAAGAGAACAAAGGCGGTTACTTCCGACGAACCGCAGGCACCAGTCATGACAGAGGATGAGTATGATCTCATCGCCAGCCGAATACAGGAGAAGATGCGGGATAAATTCGCTGCGATTCAGTCATCGCAGGATCGTATGCGCATCATCCTTGACAACAAATTGCGAGAGTTGAAGGCAATCACTGAGAAGACTGCTTCCATGCAGATTCAGCCAGCTCCAACTACAGTCGCCGAAAGTTCGCAGCCCCCTTCGCAGAGCAGAGAAGAAAGCATTGCAAGGGACCGCACGAACATTGTTCGTATACCGCCCGGAAGTATTAAGTCCCCTGTACCTATGGAGGTGCAGATGGTTCATCCTCTTGAGGTGAACCTACCAGAAGTACCTATGGATCAGTTGTATGAAATTTTCCAGCAGATAGGAACGGAGCTGAGGCACAGAGAACAAGTCACATATGAGCAAAATGTTTTGCTGTCTCACGATAATGTGCAGCTCATTGCGCAGCATGAGGCAGAGAGTGCCCAGTTGACGCAATATGTTCAGCGAGAGCAGGATGTCTCTCTTGTTTTAAAGAATATCGCAGCAGAGCTTCCGCAGTGCGATATCAGGCCTGAGTTAGAAATAACTCAAAAGATCAGAAAAATAGCGGAAAGAGCAAAGGCTCTAGATGAAGAGAAGAGAAAGATGGAGGAAGAATACGAAGCAAATATTGCTGCACTAGAAGCAAATAAGCCACCTACTCCAGAGGAAATCCAAGAAGCACGAGTGCAAGCTTTCAGAGTTGTACAGACACAGATGCACTGTCGGGTGGAAGCAGCAGAGGCCATCCTGGAAGATGCATCAAAGGCATGGCTGGAGCTAGAGGAGCTCCCACAGAAAGCCCAGCTCGATCAGCACATTAAGCACTGTGAATATGCGATAGCAAAAGCTGAAGAAGAATACAAGGGCTTGAGTGCTCTTGCGAAGATAAGAAAGAAAGGGGAAATCACACAAATTCAGCAGCAGGTGCAGAAATACAGAGAACAGCAGATCAACCTGGCTAACGAAGTTAGCCCGCATGAAAGCAACATCGCACATCTGGTTGATGAACTGGAGCAAAAGGTGAAAAGCTTCGCCTCAAGTAAAGGAGTCATTGAGGGCACAGAGGACTCCTTGGTAACCGCTGAGCTGCTCAGTGCAGCGCAGGAAGAAGTAACACACATGGATGAAAGTATTAAAGCGCTTAAGGCACAATTCGCAACAATCTCACGAGCAGCAAAGGATAAGCTTAGGCAGATGAATCAGGCTGTTGTTGCAAGTGGCTCGGGGACGAGCCATAAGTAAGTGTTAGGGGAGTTGTTGGAGAGAACTTCCGCAGCATTTAGGAAGCTGCTAATTTTGGGAAGGATAACTAATTTTGGAAGGAAAGTACCAATTGTGGCGGTAAGACAAAGATATCGCCGTAGCGCAAATTCCGGCGGGAATCACGGCGATAGGTACAGAAAAGTTAAGAAGATGGTACAAAGAAGAGGCCGAAGGGAGAGCTCAACCACCGCAATGAAGGCGCCGAAGATGAAGAGAGGGTTCAGCTACCCTCATAAAGACGAAGGACTACAGACAGCGTTGCTTGAACCAAGAAGAAGCGACGGGCCGATGCATTAAAGACTAAGGACTGCAGGAAGCGGCGACAAGACAGAAGGCGGCCATGGAAGTACAGCCAGTTGACTGTAAGTGGTTAGGGTTGAGTCACTGTTGGGATAAGGCCCACAGTTTTGTAACTGCGATGAGACCTTCGGGCCATCTATATATAGTAGTCTTTTTATAGGAAGGGGTTGGCCACATAGCGATAGGGACATCAGGTAGATGCTAGTCAAGTCTTCTGTTGTTGCAAGTCTGAACATCCCTGAGAATACAAGGGCCGACCTGTTGAGAGATAGTGCAATCCGCAGGGATTGCGAGAGGAAGAGAGTGCACTGTAAAGGCAAGAAGAGAAAAGAGGTCTATAGAGAAGGGCTCCCACTGAGGTGGAGTTTCCCAGAAGACCCCTATTGTAAAGAGTGGAACGGAGCTGTGTTTATTCCCCAGAGTTGTAAACAAGAAACGCAGTTCCCCTGGGCGTAGTCTTGGCTCTGGGAGTGTCAATGTGCTCATCTAAGTAGCGCTATTGTAATTGTGTAGCCATTATTCTCATTTCACGTGTTTATGATATATATGAATGCTCAATCTGTTATAAGTAAGGTACATGGTCGTCAGTTAACTTCTGAATGATGTATAACAAGTGCGATAATCGTAGCTAACCTCTTTGCGAACTAGATACTTGTTAAACAGAGGTTAATGTGCGAGTAAGAACTGAATATGAGACATGAATGGTTTAATTAGACTTTGCGCAAAGTAATGTTCTACTCAGTTACGTGTGGCGAGATATCAAGGGCCGACTTCAATAGTGAGGGTTAGGCCTGTAGGCTGAATGCTGTAGCTAACTGCAGTACCAGGATAAGGATAGCTAAGACCACCTGTTAACCCAGGAAGCGGCCATAGTTCGCTTGCCGCAGGAGCTAGAAGAGCAAGATATTGCACCTACGATATCTTGGGTATCGCTAGACGGTTTCACCTAGGGAAAGACTTATCGCATTCCCTGCGTACTGCGATAAGACAGAGGCGTAGCCGGAGTAATGGAATGAGATAGACAGCTTCTGTGAAAGGGGTTAAGGAGGGTTTACCCACCCTGGATGCCTCGGAACTTGGCTGAGGACACTTGAGTCTTCTGCCTCCCATTAGAATCACTTCGGGTGAGACCTCAGGTCGCTTCTGCGACCTGTTGCCGAAAGGGCCAGTGAGCTAAGGGTTCTGTTGGTCTAAAAGATTACCGCACGCCCGGGTCTGTCTAAGAGAAATTATAGAACCAACAGCGGCATTTACGGCCATTACTCACATCACTGCCCTGATCTCCCAGATTATAGAGCAGCTCTATACGAATTCCATAATGCTGACCTAGAGATATCCCCTCTTCTCATTGAGGAAATATATCCCCCAAAATATTCCTCCTCGGAAGAAATTAACACCATTTACACGGTTTCCACTGGAGACCCCTCTATTCGGTCGGCCCCTTCCACTAATCCCTTTGACATACATGTTCAACCCTTTCAAATCGACGAGGAAACCACATGTCCACAACATGGGGGCAGGCCCAAAACCTTGCCTACTCATCATCATCGTGATTCTCGTCGGAGATACTTGGGGCATCCACCCCACAAGGGGAATCCCCCATCATCATATCATCACTTTAATATGCCACCACGGCCCATAGCCTCATGGTATACCCCCCCCGCCAGTGGTTTCTCAATGCCCTGTTGATCCCTCTCTGAGACAACATCTACACAACATTGACACCTTTGAGTTAGGGGGCATAATAGATTAACCCGACCCTGGGATAGGGGGCATGATCAATCATTTTGAACCTTCCCCATCACATCTATCTCAGTATTCCAATGATCCCATTGTTCAAACCAACACATATGTGATCCACAATCACAAACCCCATGCACATAGCATGGGGGCATGTCATTAACCCTGCTGAATTTTTCACATGCTTGATCTCAACCATTTTTGACGTCACATATCACTTGTATATTTGATTTGATTTGATACACCTAGTATTCTTCCCCCACGGGTCATCATTTCTCCCCACCATTGCATCCTTGGCTTGGTGGGCTCACCTTTATTTGTAGCCATTTTTTAACCTAGTTATTTCCTTTGACCATTCTGGAGTCCTTATGACCTCTATTTTTCACACCATTTGCACCATCGGATTCATATTTCCGAGCCCGTGATGATGCTTGAGACCATTTCTCGCTCTCACCACCATATTTTTCAAGCATTTTTTTCCATGCCCCTCGTTGCCTCGATTTACGTGCCACATCGACCGTTGTTCATTTTTGACGAGTTTTATATTGCCGGATTAAGTTTTCCATGCTCGTGATGATGATTGAGATCATTTCTCGCTCTCACCTCTAGATTTTCTGGGCATTTTTTCCCATGCCCCTCGTCGCCTCGATTTACGTGCCACATCGACCGTCGTCTATTTTTTACGAGTTTTATATTGGCGAATTCGTTTTCCGCACTCGTGATGATGCTTGAGATCATTTCTCGCTCTCACCTCTAGATTTTCTGGGCATTTTTTTCCATGCACCTCGCCGCCTCAATTTGCGTGCCACATCGACCATCGTCTGTTTTTGACGAGTTTTATATCATCAAATTCAATTTTTCGCACTTGTGATGATGCTTAAGACCATTTCTCGCTCTCATCCCCATAATTTTTGGGCATTTTTTCAAAATTCCACTTATTTCCTTGGTTTGCGTGCCACATCATCTATTGCCCATTTTTCACGATCTTTATGTTGTCGGATTCAGCTTTTCATTCTTGTGATGATGCTCAAGATAATTCCTCTCTCTCACTAATACCTTTTTTGTTTGGTATAATTTTACCCCTTTTTCGGGCCGAGCAATTCTTTTACAAAAAAGGCACTTAGGGAGTTTCTGTTAAGCTCTTTTCTGACCCCTAAAACAATGAAAAGATTGTCGAGAAACCTTGCTTCCTTTCATGCTCGCTAACAGTATTTTAAAGGGAGTCTACCTGGTATAATTTTTCCCCTTTTACGGTCCTTGTAGACTAATTACGAAAAAGGAATAGTCTAGTCACATCGGCTAGAAGAGTTCTCCATTTGCATCATTTTATGGTTTTTCGGGCCTTGGAGACTAACTTACAAAAAAGAACACCAATGGAGTCTACTTACCGCTTTCAGACTCTCTAAAATCAAAGCAACCACGAGCAATCACTGTCTTGGGCTTGTATAAATCCACAGGACGGTACTCCACCACCACTGCAGAGTCTTCTTATAGTTTTCAGACTCCTTAAAAATGAAAGCACTTACGAGCATGAAGAGTTCTGGGCTCGCACAAATCCATAGGATAGTACCATTTCGGAGCAAAATTTTATCCCTTCTTGGAGCTCATTAAAACTATGAAGAAGGACCCAATGGTGCTTCTTGGCGCCACAACAGATAATGTCTACCCATACGGCAGCTTCCCCATTTTGGTTGCCTTTGTTCAGAGTATTCTGCAATGTGTCACCTTGATACTCCCCCTACAACATCCATCAGATGGACCCCCCCAGATAACTCAAATCTACAATACATACCCCTAAGCTATGATTCCCACTCCTAAAAATTAGTTCCATATGCTGCTAGGTCAGCCATGTCATCATGCTCTGAACAAAGGAAGTTTGAGTCCACCCATTCTATGACCCAAGTCATTCCCCATCCCCACAGTGTGTCAATCCTACCACCAGTACTATCACATATCAGTTGTGTACCTCGCGCTCCTATCAAGGAAACATCATTGCCTTGGTAGTTGCGGGTCTCTCTCTGTCGACACCAACCAAATCTATTCCAGAGGATAGACCCAGAGGTCCCTGTTCCTTGGACTCATCACCATTTATGATGAGTGCCTACGAATCATTTCGAAAGGAGTCCTCAATGCCTCTCCAAATGATTGTTTCTCACATGCTCGACTTCAACACCTTGATTGCATCGTTGAGACTCGTACAGGGTATCGGTCCTTTCAGTTTTATTGGAGACCCCGAATATCACCTGACTCTACCACAGTTGAGAGTCTAATTGAGGAAACAACCAGTTACATTTTCCTATAGATATCTAGGTTGTGCTTGGCGACAGTATTCATATGTACCCTAGTTTTATACTCCCTCGAGTATACAGTTACATATGCTACTCAGAATTGACTCACAATTATTGAGTCCCTACAGATGTTGGACACCTTCAGTTTTAGTAGCTCATCAACCCTTCTGATACCTTATTCAGAATGGTTGTTGCTTTTTTCCAGTGTATCAGTTATTGAGATCAGTCATGTCATGATCATGAGTATGTCACAGCATTGTGTCCCCTCTGGACCATTATGATGTACTAGCAGATTTTTAAGTATTTCTTCAGGACCCCCTTCGTGGGCCTAATTGTTATGGATATGTCTTGATATGAGCATGGGTATGCCTACCTCATCCATAGTCAAAGATTATTCCTCATTCATTTTGAGGCCATGTAATATTTTTTGTTTTTTTGCAGCTTCTAAGGGGCCGTTGTTCTAGTCTCCAATCGGTCTCTTCTCTTCTCCAAATCCTAGGAAAAAGAAAAAAGAACTATGATTTCTATCGTCCATATGATGAGCTCCTACCCTCACACATCAGGGGGTAATTTGTTAACACCCAAAAAGTGCTCACTAGCTCATTCCCTTATTCACATGACCCATTTGTCCACTTTTCCACCATTTGAGCCTCTAAAACCATCAAAAGGTCACCAAAAAGACCATAATACACCTTTTTCCCCTCAAAATATATATTTTTCCTCAAAAAACAAAAAAAAACCCTCAAAAAGGGTCCAAAATTCCCAAAAAATATTAAAAGGTAATAAAAATATTCAAAATATTCAAAAAAGGAAAAAGAGGGAAAAAGGTACCTAAACCATGTTGGTTAATGCCATTGGTTTTCTCAAAACCATAATGGTATTCGCCATCACCAAAAACTATAAAAAGGTGATAGGGGCTTCTCATTATTCATCCACATTTCATCCTATCCTTATGCTGCCAAATTCCCTTTGAGAGCCATTGCCTCCCATTTCGGGTTTGAAGACCCCCATTTCAGCATCTTGGAGAAGAGACCATTGGAGCTTGGAGCACCTCAAACTTGGAGCTGCTCAACACCAAACATCCTCACCTTTGAGGTAATACAAAAAATCTATTATTTTTTCTCTTGTTCTTCCCATAGATATCTTGTTATTGATTTAATTCTTGTTTATTTACACATTCTTATGTTAATGTTAGATTAGATTTATAAATGTTTTTGCTTTTCATTTGAAGACTGCTATTACAAGTTAATAGGTGCATCCTTGCACATGCTTGGTTGAAAAACCAAACAACACTCTTCTTCTAGAAAATTATTATATATTAATACTACACCTTTTAAAAAAGAAAATTTGTCCTATAAATGCCTCGAATCTTGCAACATGAACCAGATGACTTTGAATACATGGCATTCCCTCTTGACACAGTTCTGTCGATGGGGGTTCACTTTGCATTGCTGTCAACAAACATCAACCAAACACCGTTAAGCATTGGCCCATAAAGTTTTTACCCTTTCCAACAACACCTGTAGAGCGAGTGAGGTCTCACCTGAGATGTCTAAGAGGGGATGCAGGAACCAAGTTTCCGCAGTTGGGAGAAGACATGCGCTATTCTACTCTCAATCGACACAAGCTAGAGATTTGCATTTTCATTAAAATATCACATTATCATCCTAATAATCCATGTTTGCATTATCATCTCATACTTAGCAAATTAAACAAATCAACAAAGCATGTTTGAGGAATCTACAGTACATAACATATCTACGAAAGTATCTAATGTGATCTCAAGAAAACATCATATTGCGACAAATAGAAGATAGATATGCATATTTCTCATGGTACAGAGCCAAAACCAAACAATTACTCCATAGATTGATCCAAAAGATCGAAAGACAACAGATGTGAAGATATCATCTCATAGTTCATAATGCATAAAAATGGCCATAGGATTACAATGGCACATAAGGTTCTTCTTATATGGTTCTCCTCTCTGCTATGATCTAAAGCTTACAATGTTATATATATTTATAGGCGCACTTGGTCATTACAACTAGGATTAATGACCCATTGCTAACTAACTTAACTAATTACTTCCGCAAATTTTGGCTTTGCGACTTGTCCTTTGTTCATGTCTTTGACCCTTTCGTCGTTTTGGGTTTCGCACTTGTGCACTCCAACCCCGTGCCAATAGGCCCCCAACAAAAAATTGTGGCTCGCCCTCGAGCCACTTCAGCTGGAAACTGTTTGTGCATCCACTTGCTTCTTGAACTCGTCGTATGTTGCTGTGATTTGATCAACAAATTCCTTTGCTAATGCCTTCAGAGTCGTGCAATCGGTTGCTTCCTGGTCTTTTGGATGCTCACCATTCATCTGCTGCTCCTTCTGCAAGTCTTATTTGATCTTGTGCATTCCATCCATTGCTTTAACTTCTAACTACTCGACTTTCGTCTGTAATTCATCTAATTGCACGGTTTTTCTTCATTGTCTTGTGTGGGATTTGTTTACCCGATGTTGGAGCTCCTTCACATCAGTTTCTTTTGATAGCCTCGCAAGTAGGGGCATCGCCTGAAGTGATCCCCTTAATGCCTCTAGTTGCACTTCTACTTATTTGAGCTGCACATTAAACTGTTGTCGCTTCTCATCCTATATCAAAATTCCCCAAAATTGTGTGACATCTTCTGCTATTGTCTGCACCAATTTCTCCAATTCTGTGATATCTGTTGCAACTTCTTCAATCGTATTATTCCTTTCTTCAATTTGTTCTGGCAGTGTGTCGAGCATTGTTCTATCTTGTAAATATTCATTCTCCTTTCGCATGCCTGCAATGACCATGCCTAATCTGATTGCTTTTGCCTCTGACTTTATGTCCTTGTCAACCTCTGGTGCCTCTTCGCATGTGATGGAGATGGCATGCTCCAATATCCTTTTGTCTTTAATTGCCTTCGTTGCGTCCTCCATGCTTATTTATTTTTCCTCTTGGAGGTGCTAAATCTCTGCCTCAGTGCTCTGCACCTCTTGTTTATACTCAACCATTCGATCATGCGTTATTCCTTCTCATTCGAGAATTTCTTCACTTGCTGTGTGATGAGTTCTATGCAACATTACCATTGGTAGGATGTTGAAATCGATAGTGATTAGGTCATGTTGTCGTAGTGTCGCATCTAGGTCTTCATCACTTGTAGTGATAGCATTGTGTACTATCTGGACTATGTTCGACCTCGCACCGATTTTCACCTCAACTCTATGTATTGAAGCACTTGGTCATAATTCTCCTTGTGGAAGCCTTGTCTTAGTCACTGCATTCATCAATGTTTATAATAGTTGTGATACCTGATGTAAAAACTCAGTCGCATGCTAAGTGACTTTCCCCCGATTGTGTTCCAGCACTATTTTAATTTTCTCATCGGGGAAGCTAGCGCTTGTGCTCCCTTCACCCCAAAACATCTTGTTCTTTGTTCTTGTCTCTTCTCATTGTGCTTCTAATTCTGAATCCGTGGGGGTTTCCGATGAGGCCCCATCGCGACTTAATGTATACAAATGCTCCTTCCCAAGTTCGCCTTCTCCTGCATCCTCTTGTCCACTATCTGAGTCCTTCTCTTGATCTGGTGGATTTGGTCCAGTTATCGACTTCCCATTCTCCAAATCTGACAGTTGATGATGGGGGTTTCACTAGCAAGGCAATATCATATCACATCCATTCATATTGGGGGTTTGAATATTCATAAAAACCTCAAAAATATATTTCCATGTATTAAGGGGACAAGGGGGGTTTTTAATTTGACATAGCAATATAAATATTGGGGGTTATTTTATTTGGGTGGGATGAGAAATAATCTCCAAATCGTGGGATAGATTCATACCTCCAAATCATGGGTTGAATTCATACTCACCTAAAACTTAAGGACCCTCCATTTTTATTTGATATTGCTTATGATCCTAAGTTTTGCATAAATCTGATAATAGTGTACCAATGATAATATTGATGGAAGTCTCTTTGGATTACTGGCCTTGAGAAATACTCATTGAATAGCTTATTTAGTCTTGGTTTGAATTGATGTTATATTTTTTTCCATATTTAAGTTAAGAGATGTAGCTAATTGGGAGTTCTGAAGTTGAACAATTGTATTGTATTTTTGTAGGAATTTGAGTAAAAGATATAACTCTTCATTTTTTAGGTTGGGGTTTAGGTGGGTATTGAGATTCACTCAAACCTTTCTCCATGAAAACCAAGAAAAGTGAGATCAATCTTTCTTGGCTCACTGGAACCAAGAAAAGTTACATCACTGGCACATTTATAATTGTAATTTCAATGCTTATATGCAAGGCATCCATCTTAATATTGTATTGGAACCGATATGAACATAGGTGAAAATCTAAATCCTTATTTACATACCCTATGTGTTATCATTACCATGAAATGATATGATATAAGTTTCACCATCTATGTATCTTTATAACTATTGCATGCTTAAAACCTAACGATGGATATTTTTTCCTCTTCTGTAAAGATAAAAAAAGACTAGATATAACCTAAGAAAAGGTAACTAAATTTTGTTAATTCCCTTGATTGCAAGAATGAATGTAGAGGAAGTGGAAGAAATTCATTACATCTTGTGAATGACCCAAATCTAAGCTATGCACATGATCACATGGTGTTATTGGAAAGTAAGAGGAAATTTTCTATGTTCATTTGAGTTCAAACATCAATGATGTTTGTTTTGATAGTAAGGTGGGGGAGTCCATCCACAAAAGGGTTTCAATTTTGCATTTTTATGGAGTTTAATTTATTAAGCTTATAGAAAACATTAGCTCTCTATGGCTATACTTATATTTACATGATATAAAATTGGTACATTGGCAGGTTTTGGTGTGAAACATCTGCAATTCTCATCTTTTCTAAGCATTGCACTAACTATTGAACTATCAGCCTTTTACATTCTTTGTTAGGATGATCTCTTGATTGGGTTTCCTTTTATGCATTTTTCCTTCCCAGTACTATTTTGTTGGGTCTTCCACTATCCAACGCTACAAATTGATCAGTCACCCCTTCAATCTTGGAGGGATCATTATTAACATTATACAATTATTTTATTTAGCATCATGTTTTCTTATACTAATATGTGTTAGGGCTCATGTTTGTTACAAATTGATAATATGATATAAAGGGGGTATTAAAAATGGGTTGATAAAATGGATACATACAATATCTAGTGAAAATAGGGGTTTTCTTAATTGGAAAGGCATGTTGGGAGGGGGGTTCAATAATCAAATTTTAGGAGGAATTTTCCAATATTTAGTGAAATTAGGGATATTCTTTAATATCATGTGAACGAACCTGCTATGTAACAAATTCATTGAGTGAACCCCCATGCAGTTGATCCTCGGCTACTGAAATTTTCCACTCCTCTGGACACCCTTTAATGATGGCATCTAGTTCCACCTCGCTAAGTATGTAATGTGTCAGTAGCCACTTCCTCTATGGATTTTCCCATGCCTCAATAAGGTATATTATATGAGACTCTACCAATAGCCTTGCAATCCGTTGATACTTCTTTGCTTCCGGCTCAGTTATCCGTGGTATCGCTTATGGATCTATTCGCATCATATCTAGGAAAAGATAGAATTGAATATTGTTATTTTCTTGGCAATCTTTGTCATTGATCGCCCACAAGTTTTGGTATCGTGCTCCTCAGTGAATCTTGGCCTTTTTGGTTTCCATTCCTTGGTAGTGCGATGGTTCCCTCCATCCTGCTAGTGCGATCAGCATCAAGATCCATTAATACATAAATGGATTCCCTTTTTCCTGCACTACGACGGTTTCCTCCATCAATTCATTTAGAAAGAAGAGTGACTAGTTCATTTGCAATTGTACTGCGCATTGTTCCACAGATGCAGTGATGCCATATGTGCATTATTTCGGTCTGTTCTTCCGCACTAACTTGATTTCCAATATCTTCACTCAAACCCTAACAGTGTGGTCATTAATAGTGTCAATTAGGTACCATCTTGAATTTTTCTCCACTCCATACTTCATTTTTTAGCTTCACAACAAGATTTTTGTCATTATCCTTCCCCTAAAAGAATTGAGAAGGATCTAACTCGTCCATCGGAAGTCCAGTGATCCTTGAAATCAAGTCGACTATGACCGGGATTTTCTCATGTAGCCATAAATACACGCCATGGAAACAAGCTAGTAAATGCTTTACACACGCATTTACCTGCATTGATCTCCCAAAGTGTGTAATGTGGATGAGACCTAGTAGTCCTGATTGCTCCAATCCCAACACCCACTTTGCTTGTTCTCTTGTGACCGAGCCTCATTCTCCATGCACGACCTCAATATGAGTTTCTTTTATGCATTTTAAGTATGCCATGAGGTCATGGTCTCTATACTGTAGCTTTTGCAGGTTCTCCACAATATTCCCGGTGCTATGAACTCTTTTTGGTATCAGTGGCATGTTGATTACGTATATTGAATTCTTTCTCAGATGAATTGCTGGTGTCCCTTCTTTGTGTGATGTCACATACCCTGGTATGTCTGCTATTGTTGGGCCAAGGTTCCCTCCTCACGATTTCCTTTCCCTCTCAGCAACGATTGATGTTCCTACTTCTCCTATTATAATTCTTGTTGAATTGTGGGTCTCTCTCTTCGGCTTTTGACCAGTTTCTGCAAGTCAACTAACACTTCTCTTCTTTCTAAAAGAACGTACTGATGTGATCCCTCGTTTCTCATGCATGATTGGTGTCGTCTATGGTCATTCTTTGGTACTTGTGCTAGAAATTAAATGCGCCATCCACTCTCCGTTCGGATCTATTCTGAAACTTCTCGGCTAACCCACTTAATACACAATGAGTCAAATTACCCCCTTACCCTGTATTTATGGTTTCAATTTACTGCGTCTTGTCCATATTGCCGATTTTGAATAATTATTAACAAATCGTACGTTTGATTTACTGAATCCTTTACATGCATTGGTCAATAAATGTACCATTACCCACTTGCACAACCATCTATCGCGGCTTAATTGGTACATTTATGATTGGATTTGACCCATTCGTGTTGTTCCATCCATTGACATGCACCAAACCTCGTCACTTATTCTTTACTCTGCTATTGTTTTGTCGACAGAACCAATGCAGTCAAAAAATTTCCAACTTTTAATCATCTTGATCATTATTTTTTCTTTCTTCATCATTCTTCTTCTTCTTCTTCTTCTTCTTGTGCGAACCCTGTTTCAGTCGCTATGCGCTTGACTATGGCGACAAGGATTCAACTGGCTTCCATTCACTAAATTTGTTAATAGTGTCCCATCTAACCTTTTTAGTTGCACTGCACCTCCGTCAGTAATAAAATTGATAATATAGGGACCCAACCAATGCATATGCAGCTTATCTGGGTACATCGCAAACTTACTGTCATACAATAGTACCATATCTCCGTGTTGGAAGTGCTTTGTTTTGACATGGTGATCGTGCCAAACCTTCTTTCGATCCTTTTCTACCTATTGATGGAATCCTGTAATAAACCTGTCCTCATCAAGTTGTACCAGCTACAAAAACTGTTATTCAATTGCTCTGTCGTCACTCATTCCCGTGGCTTCTACAATGCACGGACTCAGGACAATGTACTCCATTAGCATCACCACTTCTTTTTCGTAAACTAAATTGAATGGATTATGGCCTATCAATCGTTTATAATTCATTTTGTACACCCACAATATCCCTAGAATCTTCAAATCCCAATCATCGTTGTTTGTGTTACACACCTTTGTGATTGCATTCTCAAATAGTTTTTCCAGTGCTTCCATTGCACCATTATTCTGCGAGTGATATGGGGTACTCCTTCGATGCTGAATTTGGAATTATTCCATCATTGCCCTGATAGTTTGATTGACGAAGTGAGTACCTTGGTCACTCATCAGTATCTTTGGTCACCAAAACCTAGTGACCACATTGTTAGGATATTCCTATACTCCATCCTAGTCCCACCAGTATTTTGATCATTTACATTTTCAGTCATGCATGCACTTTTAGGGTTTGCATGCATTTGCATGCATTCCATTCATCAATCCAGCACCTAGCCCCCAGTTAGCCAGCCCCCGAGAGCTTCTCTCGGATCAGTTTTAGCCCTCCTAGAGCTTAGTGCACCCTTACTCCTTGATTTAAGGAAGCCACTCGTCCTCTCTCACCTACCACTCAGTTGCACTTCAGTTAATTCATTTATCTTAAGTTGTCTTCAGTTCTTTCCTTGATTTAAGGCTAGACTGACTCTCAAGTGACTGTATCACTCCGATGGACCTCCACCGAGACTTGACTTCCCATTTTGACTCCAGTTAGCTCCTCATGCGCCCTCCACTAAGCCTCCTTCATTCAATTTGTTCCAGTTACACCTACCACACTTAGTTACACTCAGTTTGACTGATGGTTGACAGTTACTTGAGCATTGATGACTCCACTGATGATGAGATAGACTATTAGTTGTGCTCCGATGACACTCCAGTGATATTTTGATCACTCCATGAAGGCTAATTCGAATTGCCCCCTTGGCATTCGAATCCTCATGCATTGTACTATTTATTTGTCCATATTGTGATTAATTAATTAGTGTGTGTGAAGTATTTTTGCTTCTATCCGAGTTCTACTGTATTATTATTATGTTGCTCATTATACTGCATTGACCACTCTTCTTCTATTTTCTTACTTAATCAATTACTTTCTTGTGAGGTATACATCATCTCTTAGATTTGCTGTGAGGATTTTCACACAAATTATCAAAGAGAAATTTTGTTGTTGTCGCAGCCATACAATCCTTTACTAGGGCAGCTTCAACCCATCGCTTCAAATAATCAGTCGCAGTAATTATATATGGCAACCTTGATCATTTTCCTAGTGGGTTCATAGGTCCTATGAATTCAACTGCCCATTTGTCGAAATCCTGTAATGTTAGTTGAGGTACTAGCGGCATTTCATCCCTTTGCGATGGTTTCCCTGTTCTTTGGCATACATTGCATCTCTTTGCATAATCTACAGCATCTCCATGCATCGACGACCAACATAGTCCAGCTCTAAGTATCTTTCTAGCAGTGGTACACCCTCCATAGTGTCCTCCTGTGATCCCATCATGAGATTCTGCTAATATTCTCTCATGTTCATGTGGAAGGACGTATCTACGAAGGATTTTGTCTAGCCCCATTTTGTAGAGTTGACCTGCAATTAACTGAAAGTCGACAACCCTCACAAATAGCTATTTTTCTTACTGGTATTCAATCCTTCTGGTACACGTCCAATAGTCAAGAACTAAATGATTTTCTCGTAATGGTCATCGACCATTCCAATTCATAATAGTTGCGCATCTAGTAATCCCTCATCAATGCTTCTTGGTTCTTCACCTGACTCAATCTGGGATAGGTGGTCGATTCCTACATTCAAGTGCCCTAGTTTCACAATGATCTCAAAGTCAAATTATTGGAACAATAGCAACCAGCGATAGATTCCCCCCCCCAACATAGGCTTATTGACCAAGTATTTCAATGCAAAGTTGTCAGTAAACATATTGAAATGTCCTCCAAGTAGGTAGCGGCAGAATTTTTGTAGCGCATAAAGCATTGCTATCCCTTCCCTTTCTGCTGTTGTATAGTTTTTCTCCACAGTGGACAACTTCCTACTTGCGAATGTGATTGGATGATCGATCGCTCCTTCTCCTGGCTGAGACAATATCACTCCTAGTGTGACTGATGATGCGTCCACATGAACATGGAATTCGTTTGTCCAATTGGGAAATTCTAATATTGGTGTTGCGACCATCTTTTCTTACAGTATATCGAGGCTCTTCTGGCACTCATCATTCCATTCGAAGTTAGCATCCTTTTTTAACAGTTTTTCCATTAGCACTGTGATCGTTGCATATCCCCTGATAAAATTTATATAATACCCAGTATGCCCCAATGTCGCCCTTAATTGCTTCAGTGTCATCGGTGGTGGTAAGTCAACAATGATTGCAATCTTCACTGGGTCAACTAGCATCCCTTCCTTGCATACAATATGTCCTAACAGAATCCCAAATGGAGCATAGAAGATGCACTTCTTCAAGTTTAGTGAAATTGGATGTTGTCTACATCTTTCCAGCACTAAACTTAGATTCACGACATGGTCCTTCACCAAACCATATATAGTCCAATCTTCCATATATACTGCGAGGAATTTATGAATGAAGTATTTGAATGGGGCAACAAATAATCTTGAAAATATCATCGAGACATTTTTGAGACCAAAGGGCATTATTGTGTATTGAAAACAACCCCATTCTGTTATCAACGTTGTCTTCTGTTGATCCTCCTTTGCAATATTTATTTTGTGGTATCCTGAGAATCCATCTGCAAATGAATATATTTACTAAAATCCAACTCCTTCTAGTACTTCGTTAGTGAATGGTGTCGGGAATGGATTGTGCAATCATGCATCATTCAGTTTCCTTAGGTCAACGCAAATCCTGATTTTGCATGTCTTCTTATCTTGGACAACCACCGAACTGATCCATTCGGATTCCTCCACAGGATCTATGATTCCTACAACCAACATTCGCTCTATCTCAGCTTTCACTTGATCCTTGTCCATGGGGTTCAGTCTATAAAGTCACTGCTTTACCGGCTTCACATTTGGTTTCAGTGGAATCTTCATTTCTCCCAGGTCCCCGGAAATGCCTTTCATTTCTGAAAATTTCGTTCGGAACAAATCTTGAAACTCGTGTAGTAGATCAGTAACTTTTGTGATTGTCACATCGTCCCAATAATCTCCAATACTTTTGAACTTGGGGTCTGCCTCCAACCCAATATTAACCTTCTTGATTCGTAATGACTGTTGAAATTTGTCGAAAGGAATATTCGGTGCTTCGACATCCGGCTTCCTTCTGAATCTGGTACATAAACAACTCATAGATCATCCTCTTCATTAGGTCCTCCTATCACATTGTAGCATTCTGGCAACATTTCTAGTGTCGTATTCCACTGCAGTCCCATTGGTTTTTTCGTCAGGACTACTTCAAGTACCTTCTCCTGAATCTCCTATAGTGCACTATGGATGAAGGGGTTTTCATTCGAGAAGCTGATATTTTGCTAAAGCTAATAGTTAGCTATTCCCACGTAGTTGTTTTGCATCACATTTCTGCAACGATGTGTAGCATTCCCCAATCCATTCCCTAGGATCAGGTACCCATCTATCACGTACTCTGAACCTCTACGGAACCTTTCGGGGTGATGGAAGACTCTAATACTTTTTTTTTCAAAATGCTTCCATTCACGCCTTTCTGCAATTTTCATCACCTTATCCGCAATCTACAATCTACAACTCTCTTGGATCCACAATCTGAAAGCCGCAATCCGTCCTTCCACAATCCACAATCCATTCTTCTGCAATGCACAATCTGCATTGCGGGATGCGGAAGACGGATCGTCCAACTTATCTCTCCAATGCCCTTCCGCAATACGCAATCCACATGGAAAAAATCGAGATAATGGAATTATAATTATTCCATCAACTATATTTCCGCAATCCACAATCCACAACTGCGGAAGACAGAATTGCGGAATTCCAGCTTCAATTTACCAAAATATTACTCTTTCTGCAATCCGTAATCCGCATTGTGGAAGTCCAAACTTGACTTTCCGAAAGACTTTCATTTCCGCAATCCACAATCTGCATTGCAGATGCGGAAATGCAGAAGTCCAAACTTGAATTTCCAAAAGACTTTCCTTTCCACAATCTACAATCTGCATTGTGCATGTGGAAATGTGGATGTCCAAACTTGACTTTACGAAAAACTTTCCTTTCCGCAATCCGCAATCTGCATTGCGGAAGCGGAAAGGCGGAACCTCCTTCTCTACATCTGCAAACTTCCCATACTTGTTTCTCCCTCGTCTTTGAGCCAAATGAGGCATGTCCAGTACCGTTGGAAATATCTTGGAGAGATATTTCCACTGGTATAACTCTCTCATCCATATGAGGATTATAAACTTGTCATTATCTCAGCTAAATATTCCATCATAAATTTAATTTTACATGCCTTAGAACTTCTTAAAACTCTATCTTCCTTCTCCCATAACCTTCCCCTTTCACCTGATTCAGAGAGGGGTTCTGAAACACATCAGGGTATCCCCCTCTCTTCCCAAATATCAGGTGTAGTGACACAACTCATTCATAGGGTTAATCAAACATATCTCAACATGTAAGGTGCATAGGGTTACATCTAACAATCATATCTATCACATGCAAGACTTATAGTGCATTAAACTCATGCAATACAATGATATACATAACAATAACTCAACCTCCTACTCAGGTTCACATATGATATTCCTATCAATCAAATTGATACAAACATACATTTCATAACTGAACATAAGAAACGATATTATAACAATCGAACATCGTCATTCATCATAACAAGGAAGTACTTATCTTTTAACTTTCTGAAGATTCCAAGCAACTGGCTAAGTGAGAGCAAGATTCTGTTGGTTGTGGAGCCAGATCTTCTAGTCTCATAGATGATATTGTATTAGCCGTGTTTGTACCCCAGTTTTATATGATATGTAGGTGGACTGTACACTCACCCCAGCGGGGGGGTGTGGGGGGGCAGCGCCCCCGAGAAATGGGGGTTCGGGGGCAACGCCCCCGAAGAAAATTTTTGGGGCTGTTTTCGCCAGCTGTTTTGTGGGCCCATGGTTTTGGGTATCCCGTGGTATTTTCCCATTGTATTTCCCTTATAAAAGAAAGACATTGTAATACGGCTAGGGTTGTTGATGTATTAGGTTTTATGCATTGTAAAGATCTTTGAGATCAGCAGAGAGACTGTGAAACAGAGAAGAGGAAGTGCAGCGGTTGTGCTGCAGGTTGTATCCATTCGACTTGCTGGACGGTAATAAAAATAAGGACTAGAAAATTAAGTGTGGACGTAGCCCAAGTTGGGTGAACCATGATATATCTATGTCTCTCTTGTAATGTGTATGTGTGATTATATTTGCATTTTTGTTTATTGTTATTGCTCTGCGATCCTGTTTTTCTAACAGATTCCACCCAACCTTAGATCTCTATCCAGCCTGCACTCTCTTTGTTGAGAGATCACCCATGAGTTTGGCTATGTATCCACTAAGGAGGGCTATCAGGTTCTCTCACAATCAAGGTTCCATCCCAATGCTAATCCAATCTACAGTTGGCTTTATCAAGCATTCCAGGCCATCTTCCCATGCTAAGCCAACCTACAGTGGGTTTATGAATCATTCCGGGGATATTTTGGTCATGTTAATCCAACCCACAGTTTGTTTTATCAATCATACCAAACAAGAACAACCATGCCAAGCCAGCATACAGGTGGGTTTATCAAGCATATCAGACAAGCTGATCATGCCAAGCCAACCTGCAGTGGGTTTATCAGGCATATAGGGATAACAAGGAAGGAATTGCTAAGCTAGTGAGCTAAACCAGAGAGTTGCAGGCATCTCAACACTCAGCAGACCTGGCACCCACATTACCTATCACACCCAACACAAGGAAGATCCTCTTCTCTTCTACACAGTCCCTCAGGGCCTCTTCCCTTCTAGTTCTATTCAGGATGAGAATAGAAAGGTCCAGTCACTAGTTCTATGATATTACAACCTTCACTAGGTTTATCAAGCAACCCAACCTTCTTCCACAGTTCAACAATTTGTCTCCTTTCAGGCTTGTGGGCAGGGCTATGTTCCGCAATTTACTCTCTGCAATCGAATCTTAGGTCCTCACGGTTTACTCTGCACTATTCAAACTTTGTGATTCCTCATAGGTTCTTATCACTCTATCACGAGTAGACTGGGTTCTCTCACACACACTTCCTATGGTATTTTTTATTACATAGGAAAACATGATTCTCTTTAGGCTTCCTCACGGATGGCTCTGCGGGTCTGCATATGTAGGAATATCTCTACCATTTCTCTCTCGATTCATGGATGGATCTTGAATGGAGAGTCATCAATGCATGAATGAATGTCCCCCCCCCACAAATGGGTGGTCAAGCAGGTTTTGTGAGCTTCCCCAATGATTGAGTGTCATCTAGCATAAGCAATTAGAGCCATGTCTGCCATACGAAATCGCAGGCATGCTCCATAATCCATCGGCTTCAGCAACAAGTTTCTCAACCACCCTCTGCAACTGAATTAATGTCAACAGGGAGGTAAAAAAGGGTACACAGTCGAACATGTGGCAACATGGGTAGCAATCCCATAACGCCCTCACCTCTACCTTGTGGATACACCAGGCCCCTTGAATCTCATTAGTTGCAAACTTAGCCAATTTCTTGGTTATTTTATTCATTAATAAATAATTACATCATTTACATTTCTTCATGGCTTAACAACCAATGAATAATCAAACTGTCAAATACTTTCCTATGCAATAACTTTAAACATCCACTAGTGGGGCCTTGGCCTTGAGCTCCACACTATGGAGAATACACACACACCGCACATACATAGTGTTTACATTGAAGCTGATAAACATCAAGGGAAAAAATGGGGTATTATAATTCCCTCTCCCTTAAAATAACACCGTCCTCGGTGTTCTCAAAAGTGAACAAAAATGGGAATGCCTCTTTCATGGCATCCTCCAGCTCCCATGTGGCCTCTTCTGGGCTAAGCTGCCTCCATTGCACCTTTACCTTCCCTATGTGCTGGTTCTGAAGCAAGGTAACCTTCCTATCAAGGATGCATATAGGTTCCACGTGGAACTCTCCCTCTAGTTCCACCTGTATCACATGCCAATCAATGATATGATTAGGATCATGTACATATTTCTTAAGCAAAGATACATGGAAAACATTATGAGCTTTCATGTTAGCATGCAATGCAATCCTATATGCAACGGGCCCTATCCTATCAAGGACTTGAAATGGTCCACAATATCTTGGTGCCAAATTGGCACAACTTCCCAACTTCATGTAAATCTTTATTGGTTTCAATCTCAAGTATAGATGATCCCCAATCTGAAATTCCTCATGCATTCTTTTCAGATCTGCATAAATTTTCTGCATATCCTGTGTTGCCTTCAAATTATGTCTGATCTTCACAATCTCTTGCTCCATTTCCTCAATCATTTCTGGTCCAAGCACTACCCTATTCATTGGATTGACCCAACTCATTGGAGTTCTGCATCCTTTGCCATACAGCACTTCAAAGGGACTCATTTTCAATGATGTTTGATGTCCATTGTTGTAAGCAAATTCCACTAAGTGTAAATAGTCTTCCCACTTAGATGGCTTGTCCATCACATACATCCTTAACATGTCTTCAAGAATCTGATTTACTTTGTCCATCTGACCATCTGTTTGAGGATGATAGGTTGTGCTAAACTTCAAATGAGTTCCTAACTCTTGGAACAATCCTTTCCAAAAATTAGATGTGAATTTTGTGTCAGGGTCTGAAATTATTGCCTTAGGAAATCCATGCAACCTAGATATCTTTCTCATGAAGATATATACAATGTCATTGGCCATGTGAGTGGACTTGACTGGAATGAAATGAGCTACCTTTGATAGCTTGTCAACCACCACCATGATTGCATCATGTTTCTTCACTATCGTTGGCAACCTTGTTATGGAATCCATAGAGATCACTTCCCACTTCCACTCTAGAATGGGTAAGGGTTGCTACAATCCTACTGGATGTTGGTGCTATGCCTTGACCTATTGACACTTCTGACACCTAGAAATGTACTCAACTATGTCTCTCTTCATACCATGACAACAGTACTAATTCCTTTCTACTATTATAGTCTTTTGATATCCTAGATGTCCCGAGTATGGTCTTTGATGTATCTCATCCATCACCAACTTCTTCAAATCCACATTGTTTGGAATGTATAGTCTAGTGTTTTGATAAATGAGAAAATTACCCTCATGCATCTGATATTTTGCATACTTTTCATCCATAACATCCTGCTGCAATTTCTCCTTGATATGAAGGTAGACTTCATCACTATTTTGAGCCTCTAAAATCCTTTCCTTCAAGTCTGATTCATACCTACTTGCTACTGCAATATGAAATTTTCTACAGACTGCATCATCGACTTTATTCTCTTTCCTTTTAACATGTTTTATTTCCAGATAAAACTCACATAGAAACTCCATCCATCTAGTTTTCCTAGCATTCATATTTGGCTAGTCAAACAAATATTTTAAACTCATGTGATCCATCTTGAGTTCAAATCTTCTTCCCAAGAGATAATGCCTCCATCTCTTGAGAGCATGAACTATGGATGCTAGGTCTAAGTCATGGGTGGCGTAGTTCCTTTCATGCTCTTTCAACTTCCTTGTCTCCTAAAAAATTACAGACCCTTCCTGCATTAGTACTCTGCCGATTCCTTCAATGCAAGCATCAATGCATACTATAAAATCCTTACTAGGATTTGCAATCTTCAGAACAGAGGCTCTAGTGAGCAATTTCTTCAACTCCTGGAAGCTATTTTCACATTTCTCAGACCATACAAATTGGATACTCTTCCTCTGCAATGAGGTGATTGGGTGAGTTATCTTGGAGAACCCTCCAACAAATCTTCTGTAGTAACCAGCAAGACCCATAAAAGATATTACATCTACAACATTGTTCGATGTAGCCCAATCCATTATGGCCTCTATATTATGAGGATCCGCTGCAATACCTTTTGCCAATATAACATGACCCAAATACTGCACTTCCTCTTGATAGAATTCACACTTACTCAACTTGGCATACAACTGGTGTTCTCTAAGGACTTGAAATACCATCATTAGATGCTCATTATGCTCTTCTTCATTCTTGGAATACACGAGGATTTCATCCAAGAACACAATCACAAACTTATCCAAGTATTTATTGAAGACACTATTCATGAGGCACGTGAATGTGGCAGGTGCAATGGTGAGACCAAATGGCACCACTGTGAATTTGTAATGACCATACCTAGTCCTGAAAGCTGTCTTACGAATGTACTCTTCCTTAATCCTCACTTGGTGGTACCCCTACCTCAAGTCAATCTTGGAGAACACTCTAGATTCCTTCATCTAATCAAACAAGTCATCAATCCTTGGCAAATGATACTTGTTCTTAACTGTCACTTTATTGAGTTGTCTATAATCAATACACAGCCTCAATGTTCCATCTTTCTTCTTCACAAATAAAAAAGGTGCACCCCATGGGGATACACTAGGTCTGATATATTCCTTTCCCCTTAATTCTTGTAGCTGCATCTTCAACTCTATTAGCTCAGGTGTGCTCATTCTATGAGGAGCCTTGGAAATTGGTGTTTCTCCTGGAATAAGGTTAATGGAAAATTCAATATCTCTCTTAGGTGGCAATCTCAACACTTGATCTAGAAACACATCTTTGAACTCTTGCAACAATGGGAAGTCTTCTATCCTTGGTCCTTTCTCTTCTTTTAAATCTTATGTATGCACAACATACAATTGACAACCCTTTTTATAAAACTTCCTCAATTGCAAAGCTGAAATATGCCTCACTGAAACTCACTTCGGAATTCCTTTTACGAGCCTTGGCTTGCCCTCATCATTAAGGAATTCAATTGCTTTATCATAACAGTATAATTTGGATCTATGCCTTTCCAACCAATCCATGCCAATTAAGGCATCATATGATCCTAATGGTAAGAAATTCAATTCTGCATGAGTGAGGAGTCCATTCAATTATATTGGACACTTCCCCACTACTTCACTTACCTTCCTCTTGGTTCATGTGGCTAACTGAACTAGCCAAGCCTTACTATGCTTTACTTTACCAAGAGAACAACTTTCAAATACCTCAAGAGATACATAATTACGGGTAGACCTTGGGTCAATCAAAACAAAAATAGATTTCTTAGCAATCTTACCTTCAATCTCCACCACTGTTGATTGGTGGTTTGCTTGACGGTCATACAGTGCTACATAGATCCTAGGAAATTTTCTTGCCATGTCTCCCATTGTATTTTCTCCTTCAATGTTGTGCACTCTCCTCGAGTACTCCCTTTTAGTTGGACAATCTCTAAGCATGTGGTTTCCTCCATATCCCCAATACTGAAGTGGTCCTTTCTATGCTTTGTCTATTGCTAGTGCCGACTTAAATCCACTCCTAGCTTGATGTCCTTGTGGAAAGATTTTGGGTGTATTTCTAAGAGGTGGTTTAAATCCACTTCTTCTTGGTTCGAACTTGCCTTTGGGCTTACCTTTCCATAATGACTACATTTTTTATTTACCTTTACCCTGCTCATAGAAATGCTCTGCCATTCTAATGGATTCTTCTAAGCTTGATGGACTGACAAACTTAATCCTATCTCTGTAACTCTGTGGTAGACTACCAAGGAAACATTGGATCTTGACTCTTTCATCCTTGATGTAGTCCACATAACTCAGCAGCTCTAGAAACTTATGGACATGCACATCCATAGTGTTATTCCCAAGTTTGAGTTCATTGAACTCTTTACTTTTATTATCATAGTACCTAGATGACAGGTATTTCTCCTGAAAGTACCTCTGGAATTTCTCCCAAATAATTCTTCTTTCACTGATTCCTTTCACCTGCATGAGATGATCCCACCAAATAGAAGCTCTTTCACCAAGGTTATAAATAGAAACCTTAGCCTTTCCATTCTCTGAATGTTCATGTGTTCTAAAGTACTTCTTAATTCCAAGAATCCAAGCCTCTTCTTCTTGACCTTCTTTACCTTCGCCATCAAAAGTGGGAGGTATTTCCTTCCTGAACGCGCCTTGCGGAATACCTCTGTACTTCTTTCTGCTCCTACTCCAGCTGGGAGTATGCCTTGGGTTCCTTGAGAACCTTGGGAATTAGATGACCTACTAGAATAAGATATGTAAGGGGGTGTTCTGTGTTTTCTTCCCACAGAATTCCTTCTCCTAGAATGACCCCTGGACTGACTTTCTGCATTCATTTCTTCTCGGCCTTCATTGCTCGGATTAGACCCACCATTTACTTTCTACTACAGGCACGTAAGACTCTACAAGATATCTTAATTAAGTTGATGTTTCTCTTCTTGCGCTTTCATCAACCATTCATTGAAGCTTACCATGGTCTTGACCAAGTTTGGGGGTGTTACTCATGCCCTCTTTCCATCAGACTCTACGTCTATATGTGCTTCCTAAACATTTTATCCTAGAACATCTTCCTCTTACTCGTAAGGATGTTCGTAAGGGCCCTGGGTATCATCAAAAGTCACCATCTTTACTTATTCGTACATGGTCTTTCAAAACAACTCAACTTACCGTTGCTACTGTCGTCACTGTGCATAACAGAAACATCTACTAGACATTATAAGCATACAATAAATCTTATACATCCATTCAAATCTGGAATTCATTGAACAATCAATCACTTAATACACATTCATCAAAAACCCACATCATGGACTCCTTCTTTGCATATAAATATTTCCATGGCTCGTCCCAATAGCTCCAATGCTGTAACTGAAGCTCTGATACCACTCTATAGTGTTCCTCGATCCCTTCCCTAGGATTAGGTACCCATCTGTCATGTAATTTGAACCTCTATGGATCCTTTCAGGGTGATGGAAGACTCTGATACTTTGTTTTTTTTTAAATGCTTCCATTCACGCCTTTCCACAATTTGCATCACCAGATCCGAAATCTGCAATCTGCAACTCTCTTGGATCTGCAAGCCACAATCCGTCCTTCCACAATCTGCAATCCGCAATCCGCAATCTGCATTACGGGATGTGGAAGACAGATCGCCCAACTTATCTCTCCAACACCCTTCCGCAATCTGCAATCTTCATGGTGGAACTCGAGATGGTGGAAGTATAATTATTTTGTCAACTCCCTTTCTGCAATCCGTAACTGCAGAAGTCCAACTTCAATTTACCAAAATATTCGTCTTTATGCAATCTACAATTCGCAATCCATATTGCGGAATTTGGGATTGCAGAAGTCAAAACTTGACTTTCCGAAAGACTTTCCTTTCCGCAATCAACAATCCACATTGCGGATGCAGAAATGCGAAAGTCCAAACTTGACTTTCCGAAAAACTTTCCTTTCTGCAATCTGCAATCCGCATTACGGAAGCGGAAAGGCGGAACTTCCTTCTCTACATCTGCAAACTTCCCAAACTTGTTTCTCCCTCTTCTTTGAGCCAAATGAGGCAAGTCCAGTACAATTGGAAATATCTTGGAGAGCTCTTTCCACTGGTATGACTCTCTCATCCATATGAGGATTATAAACTTGTCATTAGCTCAACTAAATACTCCATTATAACTTTATTTTTCCATGCCTTAGAACTTCTTAAACTCTATCTGCCTTCTCCCATGACCTTCCCCCTTCACTTGATTCAGAGAGGGGTTCTGAAACACACCAGGGTATCCCCCTCTCTTCCCAAAGATCAGGTGTAGTCATGCAACTCATTCATAGGGTTAATCAAACATATCTCAACATGTAAAGTGCATAGGGTTAGATCTAACAATTATATCTATCACATGCAAGACTTATAATGCATTAAACTCATACAATACAATGATATACATAACAATAACTCAACCTCCTACTCAGGTTAACATATGATCTTCCTATCAATTAAATTGAAACAAACATACATTCCATAATTAAACATAAGCAACCATATTATAAGAATGGAAGATCATCATTCATCATAAGAAGGATGTAGTTATCTTTTAGCTTTCTGAAGCTTCCAAGCAACTGTCTAAGTGAGAGAAAAATTCCACCCAACCTTAGATCTCTCTCTAGCCTATACTCTTTCGGCTGAGATATCACCCCCAAGTTGGGTTGTGTATCCACTAAGGAGGGATATCAGGTTCTCTCACAATCAAGGTTCCATCCCAATGCTAAGCCAATCTATAGTTGGGTTTATCAAGCATTCCAGGCCATCTTCCCATGCTAAGACAACCTATAGTGGGTTTATGAATCATTCTGGGGATATTTTGGTCATGCTAATCCAATCTACAGTTGGTTTTATCAATCATAACAAACAAGAACAACCATGCCAAGCTAGCATACAGTTGGGTTTATCAAGCATATCAAGCAAGCTGATCATGCTAAGCGAACCTTCAGTGGATTTATCAGGCATACATGGATAACAAGGAAGGCATTTCTAAGCCACTGATCTCAACCACGGAGTTGTAGGCATCTCAACACTCAACAGACCTAGCACCCGAATTACCTACCGCACCCAACACAAGGAAGACCCTCTTCTCTTCTACACAGTCCCTCAAGGCCTCTTCCCTCAAGTGCTATTCAGGATGGGCATAGAAAGGTCCAATCGCTAGTTCTACGAGATTACAACCTTCACTAGTTTTATCAAGAAACCCAACCTTCTTCCATAGTTAAACAAGCTGACTCCTTTCAGGCTTGCGAGCAGGGCTATGTTCCGCAATCTATTCTTTGCGATCCAATCTAGGGTCCTCACGGTTTACTCTGCACTGTTCAAGATTTGTGATTCCTCACAGGCTCTTATCCCTCTGTCATGAGTAGACTGGGTTTGATCACACACACTTCCTATGGTATTTTCTATTACACAGGAAAACATGATTATCTTCAGGCTTTCTCACGGCTGGCTTTGCGAGTCTGCGTATGCAGGAATATATCTATTAGTTCTCTCTTGATGAATGGATGGATCATGAATGGTGAGTTGTCAATGCATGAATGAATGTACCCCCACCCACAAATGGGTAGTCAAACAGGTTTTGCGAGCTTCCCCGGCGATTGAGTGTCTTCGAGGATAAGAAATTAGAGCCATGCCTTCCATACGAAATCACAGGCATGATCCATACTCCATCGGCTTCAACAACAGGTTTTTCAACCACCCTCTTCAATCGAATTAATGTGAGCATGGAGGTTAAAAAGGGTTCACAGTCAGATATGTGGCAACATGGGTACCAATCCCATAACCCCATCACCTCTCCCTATTGGATACACATGGACCCTTTTCATTAGTTGCCTCCTTATCTGGCTTCTTGGTTATTTTATTCATTAATAAATAAGTACATCATTTACATTTCTTCATGGATTAACAACCCATGAATAATCAAAGTCTCAAATATTTTCCTATGCAATAACTTTAAACATCCACTAGTCGAGCCTTGGCCTTGAGCTTGACACTAGGGAGAATACACACACACCACATATACATAGTGTTTATACTGAAGCCGATAAACATCAAGGGAAAAAATGGGGTATTAAGCGATGTACGAGCTTTGCAGTACCTCATCCAATGTATGGTCGATGAATGCATGGACCCATTCCTTTTTTGGTCTCATTCCCCAGGTGCTTTGACACTCCTCCAAGTTATCCCTTGGGTCATTATTTTAACTGTATTTTCTTCCACAGTACCCTTCAATTTCGCCAAATTTGACTTCCATTAGTTGTCTACATAGTGGCCAATTTGTTATCATTGACTTGTGAGCTGCCCACCACCGTGCTGGTGTAGCCTTCAGTGCTTCCTCCAATGCCAGCAATCTCTACGGTTCTACTACACTTTCTTCAAATTCGGTGATAAATACTGTCATATTAGGCAATGCTTCATATGTTGGTAGTTCGCATACTTCTGTCACCACCCATCTCAGCGACTGGGTGATTCATGCGCACCTCCTAATTGATACTTCGTGTAATCGGTTATGTTAATTCTCAAGCGCTTCATTAGATCCTGATGATTCCAAGCTGACGCTTCGCCATCCCAATTCTCCATCAGCGGTGGGATTGATGTAGTCCTCTGAGATGTTATAGACATTGTCCCATCCTTTTGTGAATTCATCCTGCATTTGCTCGACATACCTATGCCCTTCTGATGGATCAAGTGGGGCAACGATCCTCATGTCACGATTTTCAAATGACATTGTCCTTTTATTAAAGTTGATCACAGCTTGACTCCCCATTTCCTAGTCTATCCCTAACAATACCAAATAGGGGTTGGTGTTATCAACTATCTCTATAATTTCAAAGTCTGCATAAGTCTTTAACCCCTCTATTTAGAATAGGAGGTGACAATGTCGACCAAAAGGTGTGACCTTACTCTGATTTGCTAGTTGAAGCTATACAGGGGATCATGCCAGCTATGGTTTCCCCATTGTCTCCCATGTATTTTTCTTCAATATATTTACATCTGATCCTAGGTCCAGACTGATAGATTCAATGTCGAATGCACCAATCTGTGCAGACATCCTCATTTCTCTTCTTGTCTTCTTCCTGGGTAATCAATTCACTATTCGAAACTGTCATCTGTCCTTCTATCGATGCAATAGGATAACTATCTCTAATAGCGCGTCTTGATCTTTTTCCAGTTCCAAAAACCTTTCTTGGAAGTCCCTCAAGGTGTTAATCCTTCTTGGTGGTCTCTCTGAGTTCGTTGTATCAAATATCTACAGTATCCCAAAAATGGGTTATTTCTATCCAATAGGTGGAATCTTCATTTGTCTCATTGTCTCTTGTGCTTCTAAAAAGGTCTCCCTTTCCGCTTCCACATCAAATCAGACTTGTTTCCTTCATGTAGGTCAAATACTAGGTTGTGGCATGTCTTCCCCTGTTGCAGTCCCCCCTCTGGTCACTACTGTGACATTCACAGGTCGACTTCTTAATTCCACTGAGATATTCTATACATTCAAAGGTGGATTTTGATTCTAATTCACATTTGGATTCAGTTGGGGCATTTTTCCATTTTGCAATCAACTGGGGACATTCCTCAACACTGTGGTCCGTTGCGCTGCAATAAGTACATTGCGATGTCAGGTTCAGGAAATCCATTTGATAATGTCTGACCTAACCACAATTATAGCACATAACTGGCCCTCGACCTCATCCAAAAAATCCTCCATTACCAATGCTCCCACCTCTACCTCCACGGAATCCTCCTTTGAAACCTCCTCATGGATGACCGTATGGCTGTTGGTTATACTCCAGTGGCCAATATTGTTGTTGGCCATACTATAGCCGTGCTTGGTTGTACAACGAATGTGGTTGACTATAGTGGACCTGCAAATGGTTATACTAAGGTAGTGGTTGATTGTAGTGCGGCTGCTGCTGATTGTACCATTGTTTTTGTTGTATAGGGGGTTGTTCCTCCCCCTTCATAAAAAATGTATTCACGGTCCTTTCTTGGAGCAAGTTATATGCCCTACAATGCTTTTCTTCATGGCTGAACGATCGACAAAAATTGCAAAAAATATTGGCTGGATTCGACACCATATTTTGTAAATATAGGCATTCTTATGATCGATGCCCCTTGTCTGACAAATTCGGAACCATGACATTCCTCCCGGATTGAGTGGATTTGGTGCGCTAGACTGTAAATACTCACAGAATTATGGGCACTATTCCTTATGATGTCCTTCTGATCTGCAGCGACTGCACCATATTTCCTCATGAACTTCTTTTCCCTTCTTGATGTCTTGTAGCTGGATCGTCACGTTCGCTAGCTACACTTGGATTTGGTTCATACCTAACCCTATTTCGCCAACTGGTGAAGCCTCCAACTTCATCGTGATTTCCAGTGCCTCCTCCTGGGATGCAATATTATGTTGCATGAGTGGCATATGAATGTGTGGTTCTAATCCTGTGATGAACCATTCCTTGTGATGTATGTCGCTCATTCCAAAACTTACTTTCACCATCAGGGTTTTATATCTTTGGTCAGACTCCCATATTGATTCGTTTGGAAATTGCTTGATCTCTTTTAGTTCTGTGATATATTGTGACTCAAATTTTTGTTTCTTAAACTCATCAATCAACCCTACCCTGATTTGCGACAGTTTTTTCTTATGACTCCCTGTAGGTACTTGTATGAAGTTCATAAACCAATCCATCGCACAACCCCTAAAGGTCATCGCTAGTTGTACCTTCTTAATATCGTCATCTTGGACCTGTTTCATTGTCCATACTGCTTCGCATAAAAACCAGTACTGCTCAGGATCCTCGGTCCCATTACCTTAAAATATCAGCATCTTCACATCGTCACCTTCCATCCTTGGTATCCTACTATTATTTACAGAGCCACTACTCCTACCATTGTTCTTACACATTGGACAGTCCTGCGAAGAACTTATGTCTCTTCCTCCACAATTTGGCATAGTGTGCAGAGTTGTGGGTACGTTGTAGATTTGGTTTTGTCCTTCTTCGGCTTTACAGGTAGCTTGGTTTCTTTCTTGATCATAGTAAGGTCACTTAGTCACTTGTGGTCCCATTTCACAGTTCTTTGTTTCGGTCTCCCTAGGAGACTCTCTCTCAATATCATTCCTCCTCTTCTTCTCTAGCCGAAACTTCACCCGACTTCGTAGGGTACCACAATCTTCTACAACCTCCCTTAAAATTTCCTCGTAGCTCAAATCCATCTACCCTGCATCATTCTATCAGACCCGCATCCGTGCGGTACAGAAAGCCTCCACACACCGATCTTTACTCGTCGGAATTCATCTTCAGTATGCCTTTTTCGCAAATAAGCATTTTAATCCACTGTTTCAGGGACAGTAGAAACCTTCCTCTGGGTCCCTTGCAAAAATTTCTTTCTTTGTCGCTGTATGACATAATTGTCTCGACAACGAATTATGTGATGTATCCTTCCAAAATACGATCTACTGAGACCTCATGCTCTATTGTCCATTTGCTTCAATTGATTGAATTAGTTTAGGTGTCCAATGTTCAGATTCAGTGCCTTGAAATTTCTTCTTTGGGAACATTAGTTGTTCCAACCACTCGTGCAATAGTATTGGGAATTCGTAGAATAATATATCATGAATGTCGGAGTAGATATAGTTTTGTATGCAGTCTATTTTTTACCATCAAGGGTTTCGATTTCCCCCCTCAACAAATTCTTGCACCTTCTTGTCTAACCATTCCTCAATCTCCCAATTTGTCGAATGCCACAGCATGTCCTCTCTTCCTTTCATACTACGGTCCCGGAAACATAACCATTTGTTCACACAGTTCTGTAGATAAGGGTTCAATTCGCACTACTGTCAACAAACATCAACCAGATACCCTTAAGCATCGGCCCATAAAGGTTTTACCCTTTCCAGCAAAACCGACAGAGCGAGCGAGGTCTCACCCGAGATGTCTAAGGGGGGATGCAGGAACCAAGTTTGCGCAGCTGGGAGAAGGCATGCACTATTATACTCTCAGTCGACACAAGCCAGAGATTTTCATTTGCATTAAAAATCATATTTTCATCCTAGTAATCCTCGTCTGCATTATCATCTCATGCTTAGCGAATTAAACAAATCAACAAAGCATGTTTGAGGAATCCGCGGTACATAGCATATCTGCGAAAGTATCTAATGCAATCTCAAGAAAACATCATATTGCGACAAACGGAAGATAGATATGCATATTTCTCATGGTAAAGATACAAAACCATACAATTACTCAATAGATCGATCCAAAATATAGAAAGACAACATATGCGAAGATATCATCTCATAGTTCATAACGCAGAAAAATTCCTGCAGGCTTACAATCGCACAAAAGTTTCTTCTTATCTAGTTCTCCTCTCCGCTATGATCTCAAGCTTACAATCTTATACCTATTTATAAGTGCACTTGGGCATTACAAATGGTCCTAATGACCCATTGCTAACTAACTTAACTAATTACTTCCACAAATCTTGGCTTTGCAACCGGTCCTTTGTTCGTGTCTTTGACCCTTTCGTTGTCTGGGGTTCCCCACTTGTGCACTCCAACCCCATGTTAACATGCTCTATGATAATTGACAAGTATGTTTCTCGACCATCTGAGCTAGAATAAATTTGTTTAGTTGAATTTGCATTGTGCTACTCTCACTCACGACCAAAATCTAAGAAGAGAGAACATGCATGTGTAATACGGTACATTTGTTATAGCCAACAAAAGAATCCTGAAAACTATTATAGAGAAAAAATGATGTTGTTTATTCCATATAGAGAAAATGAGAATTTTCTAAAAGCATATTTCCAAACATGGGCAGAAGCATGTTCTTCAAAAAACTATTAGTGGACAATGTTGAAAAACAATTCTCTCCACCAACACGAGCATGGGGTGACATTGACATTGCAAGTGAGAACATTGCATCCAAAGATGAGCATGGGGTGACATTGACATTGCAAGTGAGAACATTGCATCCAAAGATGAACTAATCTTTGTTTTCACCAATCCAAACGATCATGAATATCATACGATTGCAATTGAGAAATATGACATACATCCTGAACTCCATCACAAATTACATTCAGCAAGTGCTCCAGCTAATGTCAAAAATTCCATTGAAATGATCCTACATCCTTTCCTCTTAGATACAAAAACTTACCACGAATTTAGAAGGAAACTAAATGAAAACAACAATGTATAACAAAAGAGATCATTATGTGGGAAAAAACAATCCATCTATGCCATTTTTTTTGGAACATTTAAAAAACCTAGTATGTCATTCTAGACTTAGGATAAATTAATTAATCATTTATGATTAATTTCCTGAGTTTTGACTAGGTAAAATAGGCCAGTTTTGTCTTTTAATGGACCACATGCCATCCTAACTCACCAAAACAAATTTGGATCGATTCTGAATAATATTTCCTTGGTATCTATCTAATTTTAGTCTATTCCTGAATTAGAAAGACACTTTCCTGATTTAGTCAACTTTATCCTATTTTTTCTACTTTCTAGTGGAAAAGGAAAAGCTAGTTTACTCGCAAACTCTTTCCACTTGAGCAATTCGAACTCCACATCATATATTCTCTCCTAAATCCATCAATACATTCTATTTACCTCACTCATAAGCTTCCATACCATACTTACTAAATTCGCGAGCCTCTAGGACAGTTTTGGAAACTGTTTTTGCCACCTAGGGGGTTTTTTGCCTTATCTAAGCCTTTTCTTTTTGTCCTTTCCAAATTACCTCCAAGGAATTCAATTTTCTCCATGGAAGGTGTATTATATATTGTTATCATATTGATGAATAATATACATAGTGATTTCGAAAATTTATTCTCTATTCTTTTTCTCTCGTTATCTAAATTAATTAATCCTTACCATTCTGTCAAAACTGAGCTCTAAATGCTCAGTATTTGTGTCTACCTTTCATTCTAAAAGACTTGCAGTTCCCAAGTGGAATATGCTAACCTTGGATGCATTCATTGATTCAATCATTCAGGATACGGACAAGCTGGTACAAATGAAGGATACATCACCCTCCAAATACTTTGCACTTGTTGCTCATGGAGCAAAGAGTTTCAAGAATGACAAATCCAAACAAAAGATATTGTCAGAAGAAGAAGATTCTGATGGAGATTCCAAATCCAAGAAGATGAAGAAGGAGAATCCAAAGTTTTCTTATTGCTACAAAGTAACTCATCCTAATAAATATTGCTTCAAGAAGAAATTGGACATCATGGCCAAGATGCTTGAAAAGCATAACATAGATTTTCCTGACTTTGCAAAGAAAGAACAAGGCAAGCTTGTTGTAGAACAAGAACACTGTTTCCAAGCCTCTCCCAAAGGTAATCATGCTTATGCTTTGAGTGCTAGAGTGAAATATAATTCTGATGTCTCTGATTTTTATTCACATTCTGATATATCAGAATCAGAAACATCTACTTCTTCTTTAGAACAGTCTTCAGTCAGTTCATCCGAGTCTACTCTCAAAACTAGTCATTTTTTACTAGCTTCTGATTTGTCTTATGAAAGGTATTTCCACCATCATTCAAATATTTTAAATTCTGATTTAGAAGACGATTTACAGTCTGATATGCAATTCATTACATCTAACACACCATTTTCCCAACCATTGGATGCACAAAATACCCCACAAACCCCAAGTTATCCAGTTAAGAAACTACACAATTCTATGTTTTCCTACACTGCGTCACTTGCCTCTATTGCAATTTTTTATTTTGTATCTTTCATTGGTTGGATAGCCATGATTTTGGCCATATTTGGACTGATATTCCACACATATTGACCTAACCCCATCACTCATGATTCAAAATTCAAGTCCTCACACTCTCGAGGCTCACTCAACTATCAAGGTGACCTAGTTTCTCACACTTTTCCTATTGAAACTATGTTCGATAATGGAGACTCCACATATTTACTGGTTTCTACTCCATATGACTCACATTGTGATATTTGAGAGTTGCATGATCTCATTTTAAATATCAAAAAGGTCCTACATTAGTTTGAGAATAAGATACAAGAACTAGTGCACCACATTGCAGCTACAGAAGAAATTGATCATGTTGAGTTCATTGTTTCTCCTTGGGAAGGAGTATGCATAGATATTCTTTCCATCATTGATTATTTTTTCAAATATAATTATATATGTTGCAACAGCAAGAAAAATTCATTTGATTCTCCTCCATCATCATAAGATGAGCTTCATAGAGCTTCAACACATGGTTCTTTCCTACACAACATTGATGCACTAATGCATGATCATGACATCCACAATCTCTTCATCAGGTCTTTTACTCATAAGCATCTCATTCAGTTCATTCAAATGAGCAATGTGAAAGTATGAAGACATCGAGCATGCCCATTTTTTAGGGAGGGTTTTGTTCCCATGAGGTTTTCTGTGTTTCCCCGGTTTACATGGACTAGTTAATTTTGTATTGGGGTGACCATAAGCCTTGTTGCTTGGGCCCTATATTTCTGATATTTTTCTGATTTACATCACATAAATTCAAGCTTAAGGGGGGGTGTTGGAACATTTAAAAAACCCACTATGTCATTCTAGACTTAGGATAAATTAATTAATCATTTAAGATTAATTTCCTGAGTTTTGACTAGGTAAAATAGGCCAGTTTTGTCTTTTAGTGGACCACATACCATCCTAAGTCACCAAAACGAATTTGGATGGATTTTGGATAAGATTTGCTTGGATTCTGTCTGATTTTATTCTATTCCTGAATTAGAAAGACACTTTTCTGATTTAGACAACTTTAGCCTGTTTTTCCTACTTTCTAGTGGAAAAGGAAAAGCTAGTTGACTTGGAAACTCTTGCCACTTGACCAATTAGACCTCCACGTCATATATTCTCTCCTAAATCCATCAATACATTCTATTTACCTCACTCATGAGATTCCATATCATACTTACAAAATTCATGCACCCCTAGGACAGTTTTTGAAACTGCTTTTGCCACCTAGGGGTTTTTTTGCCTTATCTAAGCCTTTTATTTTTGTCCTTTCCAAATTGCCTCCAAGGAATTCGATTTTCTCCATGGAATATGTATTATATATTGCTATAATATTGATGAATAATATATAGAGTGATTTCCACAATTTATTATCTCTATTCTTCTTCTCTCATTGTTTGAAATATTCCATGTGAAATTGTCTTATGAATCTAGTTCCTAGCGATTGACAATATCACAATTTTACTTATTTCTTACTGGAGATGGAAGAACAGGAAAAACAGTTACAGCAAAAACAATTTACTATGGCCTATTGATTCACTACAACAATGACTTCAAAAGAAACCCACTAAAGGAAAAGGGAATGAGAGTTGCATTCATTTGTAAAGTAGCTTATAATGTAGGTGGCACTACAATCCATTCAGCCCTTCAAATTCCACTATGATCATTTGAGATTCTTCCACTTACTTCCAATATATTAGATACATTGAATAAGGATTATGAACAACTAATATTTTTTCTCATAGACGAGGAATATTTGATTGGCTCTCAAATGTTTCACAACATTGACGAACGACTACATAAAATAATGAACACACCAACAACACCTTTTGGTAATCTTGACATTATATTATGTGGCGATCTTTTCCAAGATCAACTAGTTTGTTATTCAAGGATATTTGAACAACCAAAGTTGCACTCAAATATAATTCCATCAACATTTAGGGAAAAAAATGTCAAATGCTTCAAGCTAAAAACGGTTATGCGACATGATAACCAACTTTTCATATAAATATTGAATAGAATTAGAAGACGCACTCAAACAGATGAATATATTTTCTATTTGAACATATGATACTACAGAGGGTCTATGTTGGGCGTGGCCCAAGTGGGTACCAATTTTGTTGAAACATGATTTTGAGCTACGTAGTAGAAAAGCACAGCAATGGGGAGAGCGCAGCTTGTTGGACATATTCAATAGCGAAGCTATGCTGATGCGCAAGACCCGCAAAGCAGCAAATTTTGGTAAGAAGATAGAAGAAAAGGTCGGGCGAGAAAGCAACTTGTTTGGAATAGTGGCGGAAAATAGTTGAGAAGCTAGGCCACTACGTTGATAGAGATAGGTAGGCGGAAGATGCAAAAAGAGACAGGCCACGATGCAGTTGTAACTATTTTGAGGACTACGACTGTCAGAGGAGCATGCGTGCCATGAGTGGCTCTGCAAGACGGCCTGAAGCAGGCGGAGGAAGCTATCTATGATGATAGTCAGGCATGGCAGTTAGCCATGCCATGTTTTGGAAACCTAAGGGTTTTTCCTATGAATTGTAAAGACGTGACCTACGGGCACGATCTATAAATAAGGCATTTTTGTATAGGGAACGGTTACTCTTCATTTTGGAATATTGCTTGACTTTTGAGCAAAAACCATTGTAAAGGCTCTGCAGCTGTTTGTGTAGAGACCTATCTGAGAGAGAAGAGAGTTTGCAGCTGAGTGCGCAAACCAAGAACGGTTGTACCCTTCCCAAAAGATCAATATTAACAACCGTTCTTGTGGACATAGCCTCCATCCGGGGGGTGAACCACGTTAAATCTTGTGTAGTGAGATTGTCTATATGTTCATGCTTTGTTCTATATGTTTGATTACTATGTATGCTTGAACTCTCAATTATCAGTTGGTTGGTTAATGCTTTTATATGAATTCACCATAGGAGGAGAACGGGGATAATATGTTAAGTGTTTCTCGAATGGATGATTGTTGAATGTGAGTTGTTCTAAGTAGGTGAATGTATCAGCCATGGCTAGACATGTATGCAAGTAATGAATGGTTATGTAACTAGGTTAATGTGTAATATTGGGAGGGTGCAGGACTGTTAGCTTGTTTGAGTACATCAAGCATAAGGTTAAATAATCACTGGTAGGAATTAAAGGAATAAGTACCAAGTAAACCCTTAACACGTTTGCCGTCAAAGTGGGGGTGCATAAGGTTGTTGCACTGCTCCATCGAATGAGTAAGGTCAACCTGTGCGATCTGTGGCTATGCTGGGTGCACAACTTTCCAGTTAAGGAAGTATCAACCTATGACAAAGATAGTCGTCGTGTGGCCCTCAGTCGCAGCATGAGCCCATAGAGTGTTGCTCAGTGGGTTTGTCCCGTCAACTCATCACCTCGCTATAGAAAACTGATTCTGTAGCACCCCCATAGCTTCACCTCAGGTGAGACCTCAACTTGCATGCAGGCTGTTGCCGAAAGGGCTGGTGAAAAGGGGTTTTGTTGGTTAAATCTAAAACTGCAAAGAACCTGGGTCTACATTGGAAAACCTCTAGATCATTTACTTACGCCAACAAATGGTTCCGTTGTCGCACTAAGAATCCATGGTGAGTTGAGGAAGTTATGAATGACGATGAATATCAGTTCCCAGAAGGCTCTAATAATTAGCATCCCGAAAAATAAAGAGATTTGGGATTGGTGTGACAAGACCGTGAAAGATTTTGCAAAGAAAGAGAACAAACACCCGTGCTTATCTGACGTAGTGTGGTTGAACATATACTTATGGAGAGACATTCATGAGATATTCTGGGCTTTGTTTGGAAATGAGTTACATGTGTGGATATCGCATTTTGCAGAGAATAAAACCTATTTTCAAGGGGGAGTACCCACAGAGTGGACTCCAGAGCTCACATCACAGCTCAAAGCAATAGACAGCCCACTGTTGCAAGAAATTGACTTCTGGGTTGATAGTGTTGATGTATATGTAACTTTGGAATGTATTTCATCTATGTATTTAATTGTACTCCTATACAGATGTATTATTCCTCCATACGGAAGTGTCGTCATTTGTATTGACAAGTCTCGCAAGTGTCGTAACTTGCCAATGGGTTATTAGACCATCATGTGTGGGGTCGATCCTGATTAAGTTAACCTGGGGTTATTAGACTGAGTTAGACAAGTCGACCCCATAGGTTTATTAGGTTGCTCAGAACAAGTATAAATAGAGAGCGGGATCTCTCTATTTGATCATCTCATTATTCACTTGTACATCACTCAGAAAGTGGCGCACTAGTTGAGGAGGAGGAGGAGCTGCTAGTAGAAGACTATCTCTTGTACTTTGGTTGTATCATTGCTCTCTCTATCTCTGAGGAAGTTGTGGGGTTTTTCACCTTAGGGTTTTCCTCACAGAAACTGTGTGTGTCTATTGTCTCTTATGTTTGCATCTTGTGATGATTGATATGCTTGCTATTATTGATATGCATTGATATACTATACATGTTATTCTCTTAGTAAAGATCCTAGAGTATTGTGAATTAATGCTCAAAAATTAACATGATATCAGAGCTTCCCTGAGAAGAAGACATTGTGTAGTGGCAGAAGCTAGGGTCTCTTGTTTATTGGGTTTCTCTCCACATATTTTGGAAAATCAGTAAGGTAGATTGAATCTACTCATTAAGGAGAATCTATCTGTCCAATCATAATTCAATTCTGAGCACTTTCAGTTTTGGCCCTAAAAATTAGGTTTTCCACAAAAATAGGAATTTCTGAAATCTTAGGACATAGTTGGAAGATCCTTGGGAAAATCGAAGTTTAGAGCTTTGGATAGAGATTTTTGTCTGGGTAAATCTCTGGAAAAATCAAACCCTAATTCAGGGTCCTCCCAGTGAATCCAAGAAGACTAAAAGGCATTTCTAAAGGGTGAAACTTTGCAGATCTCATATTCTGAATATACTAGGCTGATCATCTCATCAAGGCACATCTTTCTATCCTTTCAGAAAGTTGAAATTCACATTTTAATTTTTTAGGGTTTCTCTGACAAACCCTAATCCTAGACGAGATCCAATTTTCAGCAAATCAAGTGGTAAGACCTAAATCTTTTTTATTTCCATTTGAAGTACTCTTTAAGATGTCTCACCACACCAAGCTTGAGGATAAGCTTGAAGGGGCTGATAACTTCCGAGCCTGGGTTAATCCTAGAAGAAAATGAATTGGACACCTACATTAGCTCTGAGGTCCCTATCACAGAGGAAGAAGAGGCTAAGGCATTGCATAAGAAGAACTTGATGAAGGAAAAGAGAATCATTGTTGATTCTATCAAAGACCATTTCATACCACATGTGTCATCTCTAAAGACACCCAAGAAGATGTTTGACTCTTTGACCAAGCTATTTGAAGGGAAGAACATAAATCGGAAGATGACTCTACGGAATCAATTGAAAGGGGTCAAGCTATTGAATGGAGAGACCATTCAATCTTATTTATCCAAAGTCTGTCAAATCAAGGAACAACTTGAAGCTATAGATGAAGTGGTGGAGAATGGAGAAATTGTGATAACCACTCTGAATGGCCTAACTAGGTCATGGGACTCTTTTATTCAAGGAATCTGTGCAAGAAAGAAATTGATCTCTTTCAGTAGACTATGGGAGGAATGTTCTCAAGAAGAAGCTAGGCTTGTGGACGAAGAAGAAAATATGGGAAATGAAGACCAAGCTCTCACAGCACATACCAAGAAAGGCAAGTTCAAGAAGGAGCCATCTCATAACAGAAGACCTTCTCACCACCATCAGCAAAAGGGTAAGAAGGATTTGAGATGCTTCACCTGTAATGAGAAGGGACACTTTGATATAGATTGTCCCAAGAACAAAAAGGGTTCCAACAACAACAAAGGAAACAAGAAGCGATATCATGCTCATGTTGTTGAGGATTATGAACCTCCCAAGAAGAAGGCTAGAGAAGAAAGTGATGATGATGACTCATCAAGCGAAGAAGAGTATGTTCTAATATCTGCTCTCATAGGTACTATATCTCATGGTTGTAATGATTGGATTATTGACATTGGGGCTTCAAAACACATGACTGGGTTTAAAGAATCCTTTGCTAATCTATCTAAACATGAGTCACCCCATAAGGTGAAACTTGGGGATGACTATCAATATCCTATCAAAGGAAGTGGTTAAGCCTCCTACAACCTAGACTGCGGGAAGTCCTTGAAGATGAAAGATGTTCTATATGTACCTAGGCTCAAGAAGAACTTACTCTCCATATCTGGATTGGATACAAAAGGCATGAGGGTTGCATTTGTAGATGGCCAAGTTCTAATGTGTCCAAAAGGTAAAACTATAGATGATGCAGTGGTGATTGGAGAGCAAGAGGGAGGATTGTATAAATTGAAGGGACAACCTGAACATGCCATGGTCCATGGAGCCAAGTGAACTTTGGCATAGAAGGCTTTCTCATGTGACCTATAGAGAACTACCAATTGCGAGAAAAGCTATAGAGGGTCTTCTTGAAATCAAGACCAAACATGAAAGAACATAAAGGCATTTCCAAGTAGTGAAAGTAAGGCAAAATGAATCTTGGAAATCATCCACTCTAATGTATGTGGTCCGATGTCATCCAGTTCTCTGAGTGGGTATGCTTAATATGTCTCTTTCATTGATGATTTCTCTAGGAAGACTTGGGGGTTTACTTCTTAAAAGGCAAGAATGAAGTGTTTGATAAATTTAAGGAATTCAAAACCCTGATGGAGAATCAAACCGATAAGAAGATCAAGACATTCAGATCCAACAATGGTGGAGAATTCACTTCAGGATATTTCAAGAATTTATGCAGTGATTTAGGGATTAAGAGGGAGTTGACTGCTCCCTACAATCCACAACAGAATGGAGTTGCAGAAAGAAAGAATAGAACAATCATGGAAGTAGCACGGGCAATGTTGCATGACCAGGATCTGCCTATGCATCTATGGGTAGAAGCAACTAGGACAACTGTATATGTGCATAACAAAACACCCCACAAGATATTGGACAACAAGACACCAGAAGAGGTCTTCTCCGGTAAGAAACCTGAATTCAGCCATCTTAGAATATTTGGTTGTCTAGTATACACTCGTGTCCCAAAGGAAAAGAGGATCAAGCTAGATCCTTCAAGAAAGAAGGGTATCTTTGTGGGTTACAGTGAAAGCTCAAAAGCTTACAGAATATACTTTCCAGGGTTCAAGAATATTGATGTCAGCAGGGATGTAACATTTGATGAAAACTTAGCATTCATCAAATCAAGGAAGACACCTGTTGAAGATCATGAAGAACCAAAGGAAACTAGATTTCAAGACACTACCATAACTGAAGCAATTCTAGATGCTGATCGTGAAATTGAAGATCCACAAGAACCTATAGATCCACCTTGTGAGAAGGACTCTCACGAGACAAAACCTACATGGGCTAGAGATCTCATTCAAGATGCAGAAAGATATGGAATTCCAGAAGAAGAACACAGAGCAAAGAAGAGAACTAGGTCACATACCAGCTATGTTGCTTTACTCTGTGATATCATGAACAAAGAACCTTCCAGTTATGAAGAGGCAGCGGAAAAGAAAGAATGGAAGGATGCCATGGTCGAGGAATACCAATAAATAATGAATAATGATGTTTGGGATATAGTCCCAAGACCTGAAAGGAAGTTTGTTGTGACTTCCAAATGGATCTACAAGATCAAGCACGCTGCAGATGGCAGCATAGAGAAATACAAAGCAAGGTTTGTAGCTCGTGGCTTCTCTCAGAAATAGGGAATATATTATGAAGAAACTTTTGCTCCTCTAGCCAGATACACTTCCATCAGAACTGTACTTGCTCTGGCTGCAGTGATGAAATGGAAGATACACTAGATGGATGTCAACACAACCTTCTTGAATGGTATAGTCGAGGAGGAAGTATATGTGGAGCAGCCACTTGGTTTCAAGACACATGATAGGAAGTCATATTTGTGTAGGTTGAAGAAAGCCTTGTATGTCTTGAAGCAAGCTCCTAGGACTTGGTATGGTAGGATGGAAAGATTCCTATCCAGTTTGGGATTTACCAAGAGTAAAGCAGATTCCAACCTTTACTACAAGGTTCAGGAATGAAATCCTATGATACTACTATTGTATGTAGATGAAAAATTTGTAACAGGTAATGATAGTTGATTTTCGATACCAAGAAGAAGCTTGCAGCCGAGTTCAAGATGAAAGAATTTGGATTGATGCACTATTTTCTAGGCATGGAGGTGTGGCAGAGTACAGATGGAATCTTCTTTGGACAAGGGAAGTATGCAGTAGAGATCCTGAAGAGGTTTGGGATGATGAACTGCAAGGCCATGGCCACACCTATGGCATCAAACCTGAAGCTTCTGTGTGATGCTTCATCTGAGCCGATTGGTGTTACTGTGTATCGTCAGATGATTGGGTCCTTGATGTACCTGACTAACAGGAGACCAGATATTTGCTTTGCGGTGAACACATTGAGCCAGTTCCTGATGCATCCGAGGAGTGTTCACTTGGTTATTGTAAAGCATATTCTGAGGTACCTGAAGGGTATGGCTTATTATGGGATCAAGTATGATGTGTATCAAAAGTTTAACCTACAGGGTTATGTTGGTTCATACTAGGCAGGTAGTGCTGCAAATAGGAAGAGCACATCTGGGTGCCGCTTCAATATGGGATCAGGTGCAATCTCTTGGTTTTAGCAGGAAGCAGTACTATGTAGCACTGAGTACAACCGAGGCAGAATATGTTGCAGCATGTTCATCTAGTTGTGAGGCAGTATGGCTTCGGAAGCTACTGTATGAGTTATTTGATCTCCCTCTAGAGGTTACTGGTATCTTTTGTGACAACCAGATTTGTCTGAAGCTGTCTGAGAACCTTGTGTTTCACAACAGGTGAAAGCACATTGAGATCAAATATCACTATATCAGGGATACGGTGTAGAGAGGAGCAGTGAAGCTCATGTATGTTGCGATGGACAAGCAGATTGCAGATGTGCTAAAGAAATGGCCACTAGCTAGAGTGAAGTTCGTGTACTTCAGAGAGAGGCTTGGTGCTCTTCAGATTGATGACACTTCGAGGAAAAAGTGATGGACACATTTGCAGGAGCCATTCCGAGCATGGTCATAGGAGGATCCTTCCATGGCTGTGGATGTAAGCGCTGGATGATGAGCATCAGGATGATGCTCCAGTTACTGCTCTGTATGTATGCATCATGTTGGATGTTGGATATGATCAGTTGGATCATGTATATGTATATGCATCATGTCGGATGCTTGGGCTATGTATCTATGTATGTATCAGGTGGATAATCAGGTATGATTAGGTGGATCATGTATTTGTATATGTATCAGGTGGATACATTGTATGATCAGGTAGATCATGTATGATGATATGTATCAAGAAGATACTATGTATGCATCAGGTATATGCATTGTATGATCAGGATGATCATGGATGACGAGCTTCAGGATGTTGTTCCAGATGACATGCAGCAGGATGATGTAGTGTTGATGATCAGGATGATCATGTGTACATCAAGATGATGTATGGTGAGTATCAGGCTGTGCAGATGAGCATGTAAGTAGACCTGGGAGATCTAGACAGGATTAAAAAGGCCTCGGATGCTCTTTCGAGGCATTACTCTGGGAGGACATGTAAGTAGACCTGGGAGATCTGGACAGGATGAAAAGGCCTCAGATGCTCCTTTGAAGCATTGTCCTATGGCATGTAAGTAGACCTAAGAGATATGGACAGGATGAAAAAGGCCTTAGATGCTCTTTTGAGGCATTGCCATGACCACATGTAATCAGACCTGGAGAACTGGACATGATGAAAAAGGCCTTAGATGCTCTTTAGGGTTCTTGCTTGGCAAGACACCCTTTTAAGGTTTTGTGGTAGGAATCACATGTAATCAGACCTGGAGATCTGGACAGGATGAAAAAGGACTCAGATTCTCTTTAGGGTTCTTTCTTCTCAAGACACCCTTATAATATTTTGTGACTGCCACATGTAAAAGATCCTAGGACAACCTATAGGTCAGAGTTGTGTACCCATCATAGCCTAAGATGCTCTTTCAAAGTTTTGTGACGCGTGTAATAAGTCCTGAGGATTCCACAGTATGGCCAGTGATGATGAAGACCTACAGGTGGTGGGCCTACACCCAATATGAAAAAGGAATGGCTCTGTAGAACTTCCTATGATGAGTAGATTCATAGATTGAATGAGCTAGTAGCAGCAGTGACGATGACGATGATTCGAGGATGATGATTCGTTGATGATGATCCAGAGAAGAATACTTGTGCTAGCAGATCTGTGTTGAGAAATACCTTCCTAGTTAAGAGGGAGTCTTGATGTTTATGTAACTTTGGAATGTATTTCATCTATGTATTTCATTGTACTCCTATAGAGATGTATTACTCCTCTATACAGAAGTGTCGTCATTTGTATTGACAAGTGTTGCAAGTTTCGTAACTTCCTGATGAGTTATTAGACCACCATGTGTGGGGTCGGACCTGATTAAGTTAACCTGGGGTTATTAGACTGAGTTATACAATTCGGCCCCATAGGTTTATTAGGCTGCTCAAAACAAGTATAAATAGAGAGAGGGATCTCTCTATTTGATCATCTCATTATTCACTTGTACATCACTCGAAAAGTGGCGCACTAGTTCAGTAGGAGGAGGAACTGCTAGTAGAATACTATCTCTTCTACTTTGGTTGTACTTTGGTTGTATCATTGCTCTCTCTATCTCTGAGGAAGTTGTGGGGTTTTTCACCTTAGGGTTTTCCCCACGGAAACTCTATGTGCCCAATGTCTCTTATGTTTGCATCTTGTGATGATTGATATGCTTGCTATGATTGATATGCATTGATATATTGTTCATGTTATTCTCTCAGCAAAGATCCTAGAGTATTGTGAAATAATGCTAAAAATTTAACATATAGCATACTTGAAGGATCCATAACAGAATTTGATGTAGACACGCTGAAGTCTTACTATCAAGCTGAAGCATATTTTTCGAAGGATTCAGAGGTAAGTACCTGAACAATCTTAGTCTATACATTAAAATGCTTTTAGCTGAAAAAGGTGTTTTAAGGATGTAGTAATAGTTTTGAATCTGCCATGCTCAATAACATTTTTAGTGATTCTAACGAAGAGACACATAATCTGAGAAGTGGAAAGAGATATAATTTTAATAAAGAAAAGAATCCCAGAGGACCTGGACTCCACATAGATACCGAACTCCCATGTGATCTTAATAATCAGACCGCCCCATCATCAGCCACTATCCACCCTATTACACCTCAGAATCCGCCAGTTGCAGAAACCGTGCCACCCCTAGATCAGAACCCACCTATTGTAAAGTGTAGCGTAGCCCACCTTGCAGAACGTCGATACTACGAACACAATAGGAGTAGATGCTCAGGCCATTCTGACGTAGACTATTCCAGTTCAGAATAGCCAATCTCAGAATATCGCACAGAATACCACTAATCTGAATATTCCCTTTGTTTTCTCCGCAGAGATAGTCAGCACTACTCAGAGCACTACAAAACCAGGAAGGAGAATGACAGATAATGATATAAAACTGTCGATATTCAAAGGAACGGGTCTAGAAGACCCTGATCAGCATTGGTTTCTATGTGAAGTTGTATGGAGTGTCAAGCAGATCCAAGATGATGCTGTGAAGAGAGCGCATCTCATCACCACTTTTTGAGACCAAGCCTTGCATTGGTTTATGAAGTATTCTCAGGAACATCCGAGAATCCTAACAGAAATTAAGGTTTCGCTCGCCACAGAGTTTAAAAATCCAAAATTAGAGTTGCAGTGCATAACATAATTAAAGGAAATCAAGCAGAAGCCTATTGAAACGGTTTGGGAATTTGACCAAAAATTTAAGACAGTGTTGGACCAGTGAGCTTTGACATAGCTCCACAACAACATAAGGAATGGTTCATTGCTGCGTTTCTGCCCCATATTAGACAGCCATTGATGCAGCAGAAGGTTGTGTCACAGGCAGATGCCTTAGAGATTACAATGAAGCTGGAGGCTTCGCCAATTGGTGAGACTAGTTCTGGGATGTCTCAGATCCAGAACCAGTTGATGACCTTGACATTAGAATTGCAAGGTATGAAAAATGGAAAGGAGCAAAGATATGAACACAGACGCGAGGTTTCGTGCAGAGGATGTAAAGGAGGGGGCCACACAAGAGAACATTGCCCTCTATTTCAAGATTATCTTTATAGTGGCGCACCAAACCCAATAAATATGAATCACAATCAGGCACCATGGTGTGAAATTTGCAGAAGCAGAGGACACAGCCCTTAGGACTGTTACCTCATCCTAAAATATGTAAAAACACCTAAGAGCTTGTAGTGTAATTTCTATAAATAAGTGGGACATGACGAATCCAACTGTCGAGCATACGAGCTCATGAACGAAAGGAGGCGAGATATGGAAATGATGCAAGGTGATGGAATGTACCATGTCCAAGAGGAAAATCAGCCGAAACAAGAAAATGCCCCCTATGATCAGGGCGGATATCGAGGCCGTGGTGGTGGATACCATGGGAGAGGAAGAGGCCCAGCGTAGGGAAGAGGCCGTAGCCAGATAATTTGTTACAATTGTGGACTTCCTGGTCACATATCTAGAGATTGTACGAACCCATGCACTATGTGCAATTATTGTAAATCATTTGAGCATTTTATTGAAGACTATCTTGTGCTAGAGGTAGAAATGCAAAAATGAAGAAGGACAGAACCATTCAATCCTAACATTCAGTTGATCGCAGCAGAGAGAAGGAATGCATATCCAAGTGTCAATTTTGTAACGCGCAGTGGCGCTGATACAAGAAGAGATGGAGGCGCAAAAGCTTCGACTTTTGGAGCGCGTGATCCTACACAGAATCCAGGTGAGCTAGTATGGATTAGAAAAGCCCCTAGAAAAACATTGGGTCGATATTTACAGAAAAATAAGGGAGCATTTACAGAAGCGCCGGATATTCTTAGAGAATCAGCGCCTGAGTTCACAAGAATACCACTATGCAGCAAAACACCGCACGTAGAAGATATGCCAGTGGCATACAATTAGTTGAGCACTAAGGCAGACATAGGTACTTCTGTTTCACAGTTCATACAGAGCTGTATGAAGTTATTAAAGAGCGTAGATGCTTTCATGGAATTTGAAAAGCTATTAAGGTAGTATGAGCCAAACAGTGAGAAATGATCTACCCATGGTGTAGTCCATAATATTAGGAGTCCTAAAAGAACAAGAAGGGAAATGAGACTCACTGCGCAGATTGGAGACTACGAGATGGATGAGATCATTCTTGATCTTGGATCCGAAGTAAATGTCTTGACCAAGTAGACATGGCATCAGATGGGAAAACCAAAGTTACAGTGTTCACCTCTATAGTTAAGAATGGCTAACCAAGGGATAGTTATACCCTTGGGGAGATTACCAAACACAATTGTTGACACTGATGGAGTGTGTAGCCATGATGATTTTGAAGTAATTGAAATCGTGGATGACAACCATCCTTATCCAGCACTGTTGGGTATCGATTGGGCAATGACTAACTCTACCATTATTGATTTAAAGACTATGAAAATGATATTTGAAGGAAATGATATTAGGGTCATCGCACCATTGGACCCTTCATAGGGTGAATGAAATGTTGAACCGATTCATGAGGAATCCAGAGCCCAAGACTTGGACCGTATTTACAAAATGACAACTATTGCTGATGATTATATTAATCCAACTGCGGATGGAACACTTAGCTGGTGCTGCGACAGCTCTTGCGTCTCAAACTCTGATGTAGGTTTGGAAAACTAGCAAAGCAGATTACATGAAGTATCTGCTAGGAAATGCGTGCGGATCACAAAGTCACTCCGCTGGATTGGAAAAGAGGTAACTCCAATCCCTACCTATGATGGTTTATCTAATGTTTATTGTTTTATCAAAGAATATACTGTAGCAGTTGCGGATGAATACCGCGTTGCAGCATTAGACATGGCCATGTGCGGGATACTTGCCAGATGGTGGGCTGTGCATAAGAAGACACTGACCACATGGGATCAGTGCAGAATTAAGATGCAAATCTGGTTCACCGATAAGGTTACCCTATCATTCTAGAAATACAATGGACAGATGGATCCAAGAGATCATATTTGGGTCTATTCAAAAGAATGGAGGGAAAGACCACAGACAGAATGGGTGCATCTATTTGTGTACACATTGGAGGAGCCGATTCCAAAGAACTGGTACCTAGACCTGGAGCTACGCAGAGGCACAGTGGATTGGTCTGTCCTAACTGCAAGTTTCCAGCAAGATTTTAGTTTCGAAGATGAACATCTGAGTATTAATGACACGTTGCAAGTTATTAAGAAAAAATATTCAGCCCAGATTATACACAAGGAAACATGATACTCGAAGAATTCTTTGGGGTAGAACACATACCTGCGCGACTACAGCCAGAATAGGAGGAGCAGCTAGATCATGGTCTTGATTGTTATCACATCGATGCAGGAACCAAGGAAAAAGAAGATAGTGATGAGGAGGACCCACGCAATATACAAATACCTGAGTCAGAGGGCTCGCGCAAAGTAGAAGGACCTCCGCTGGAAATTCCATATATGACCGAACCTGTGAAAACAAGAAAAGTGAACATTGGCACGAGCAAAGAGCCAAGGTTCACAGCTATTGGGGATTATTGGGATGAAGATACAGTTGAGGAGGTCATGGGTATATGACAAGAATATCAAGAACTATTCTTGACCAAGTTCACAGAGATGAAAGGTATCTTGGGATACTTATGAGTGATGAAAATCCCTCTTAAGCCTAGTGCAAAGTCTGTGAAACAAAGACCATATAGACTGAACCCATGCTAGAAAGAACGAGTTAAGGCAGAACTCGATAAGATGCTCAATGCAGGGATCATTGAGCCAGTTGAAGAATCTGAGTGGATAAGCTCGATGGTTATCCAGGATAACAAAACGAAGGGTGAAATCATAATTTGTGTGGATCTCAGGAAGCTGAATGACGCTTCGATGCATGACCCATTTCCTACACCTTTTAGAGATGAAGTGCTAGATAATGTTAGAGGGAATGAGGCATATTCTTTTACTGATGGATTATATGGATATCATCAGATCAGGATTGATCCAGTAGATAGGCACAAGACTACTTTTTCTATAGAATGGGGGTCATTCCACTACACAGTGATGCCTTTTGGGATGAAGAACACACCTGCCATATTTTCTAGAGTGGTAGTCACCGCATTCAAAGACTTCATACACAAGTTCTTAGATGTTTATTTTGATGATTGGACCATTTTTGGATTACTAAAGAACCATGTTGCGAACCTCAGGATGATGCTGGAAAAATGTAGATAGCATCAAATCTCATTAAATCTGAAGAAGTGTGTCTTATGTGTGCCCTATGGAATTCTGTTGGGACACATTATGTGCAAACAGGGCTTGATGGTAGACCCTGCTAAAATCACATTCATTGTAAACTTGCCTACACCCAACTCAATTAAGCAGCTGCACACTACACTGGGGCATACCAGTTATTACAAGAAGTACATAAAAGGGTATGCGTAGATAATTGCAGCTATGGAAAAGCTCATGAAGAAAGATGTACCATTCATTTGGAATGAGGACTTTGAGAAAGGCTTTGACACATTAAAAGAGAAAATGGTTACTGAGCCAATCCTAGTTTTCCCAAACTAAGAGAAGCCATTTCACATCCATGTGGATGTCTCATGCATAGCATTGGGCATTGTTCTTGCTCAACCAGGAGAGGGAAGTATTGATCATCCCATTGCATTTTCCAGTAGAAATTTGTCTTCTGCTAAGAAAAATTATACCACTACTGAAAGAGAAGGACTCGCTATGGTCTACGCGCTGCAGAAATTTAGACATTACTTGCTTGGTGCACATTTCTCCATGTTCACCGACCACTCTGCTTTGAAATACTTGGTGAATAAGCCAGTGTTAGGGGGGTGCATATGCAGATGGTTACTACTCTTTCAGGAGTATGATTTTGAAATTGTTGTTAAGCCAGATAGGTTCAACTTGGGACCTGATCATCTGTCAAGAATTGAGTGAAAAGAGGAACCCATGAATCTGGAGGACAATCTGCCTGACGCGTGGTTGTTTGCTATACAAGTTGCCGATGATTATTATAAGGACATCATTGACTTTCTAACTACTGGGTTCGCCCCACAGAGTTCACTACGTAGGAAAAGAAGCAACTTGTCATGCACCTAGAATACTTCACCATAATTGTAGGTCAGCTGTACAAGTTGGGACCAGATGAAGTACTGCGGAGATGTGTCTTAGAATATTAGAAACCATTCATATTGGCATAGGCACATTCAGGAGTCGTAAGAGGCCACTACGCAGGAAGAGCTACCGTGCAGAAGATATTGCACATAGGGCTATGGTGACCTATGATTCATAAAGATTCGAAGAAACATTGCCAAAGCTGCGACGTGTGTCAAAGTATAGGGAATCCATCGCGCAGGGACGAACTACCACTGAACCCGCAATTAACTTTGCAGGCATTTGAGAAATGGGCTATTGATTTTGTGGGTCCTATCAACCCACCAGGGAAGAGAACTGGTGTGAGGTACATTATTACTGAAATTGATTACCTCACAAGATGGGCAGAAGCAAAGCTAGTAAAAGATTGTAGCGCAGCTACAGCTGTAAAGTTTATCTATGAGAACATCCTGACAAGGTTCAAATGCCTGAAGATTTTGATGAGTGATCAAGGAACTCACTTTTTGAACAGAACAATTGAAGTAATGACTGAAGAATTCTACATTCACCATCAGCGCAACACGCCATATCATCCAAAAGCAAATGGAACTGTTGAATCATTATCAAAGTGTTGGAGAATGTGCTCACCAAGATATGCAACGTTAATTGGGATGATTGGGACCTGCGCATCCCCTTGGTATTATTGGCATACAAGACTACATGCAAGAAACAGAATGGCCATACCCCTTTCAAGTTGGCCTACGAACAAGAAGCAATAGTGCCAATGGAGCACATCATTCCCAACTTGAGAATAGTTGCATTTATAGGCATGGCAGACTGCGTAGCACTAGAGGAAAGGCTACTACACTTGGTTGGTCTGGAAGAAGATCGCTTTGTTGCAGGCTTCCACCAACACGTACAAAAGGAACGTGAGAAAGCATGGAATGACCTCCGCATCAAGAACAAGTGCTTCCAGGTAGGTGATCTAGTCATCCCATACGATAGTAAGTTTATGAAATTTCCTGGAAAATTTAAGATGCATTGTCTTGGTCCATATACTGTAATGCATGTTACTAACGGTGGCACAGTTTAGTTAGCCACTTTAGCCGGAGACACCTTGCCCAGTTTGATCAATGGAAGTAGAATAAAGATTTACCGCGATAGACCTACTTCATAGAGTCCTGTATGATCCAAGGAGGTGTACCACGTAACACTTTTGAAGTTGCACGGCAAAAAAAAAAGTAAATAAAAAAAAAAAAATTCTCCTATCTGAGAAAGGAATAGCTGCGCCGAGATGAATAATGCAATTGAAGGCCCGCGACATAGGAAAACATAAGTATGGGAAATCCACGTCATACACTCAACACTGACAGCAAGTCAGGACAACAAAAGATGACCGCAACGGTTGTCAATAGGGTATTAAACCGTTAATCAAAAGCACGCCGCCAACTAGATTGTTGATTTATGAAAAACCCTATCCAGTCAGGCATCATAAAGGCTAAATTGACCAGGGTCATAACAGGATCTGCTTGATGGATTTGGCAATTAAAGTTTAACTAGCTGTCAGATCAATGACCTGGAGGAATCTAATCCCACGATACTGGCACTTAATTCCTAATCTAATCGTTCTTGGTGCATTCAATATTGGATTAGACGGAGATCTCGACGGGATTTGCTAAATTTACTGCGACACTTATTTCCCGGGTGATTCATTAATGGACATAACATCCGGGCATGCCCTATAAATAGCCATACACTTGTCCTTATGGAAAGTTACCATGAAATTCAAATTTTAACAAGTGTGAAGAGCTTAAGATTCGAAGTAGCAAGAGTACTGATTTTTGTTGCGTTTATGTCCGATCAACCAAACTTAGAAGAGATATTGGGTGCATTCAAACATTCTGGCATAAGCAAAGTCATGAAGCCTCCACAAAATAAAGCCTCAGCAAAGAAGCCGGCCCCATCTCAGAGCTCCAAGCCGAGCCAACCGAAGCAACCACAAACGAAGGATAAGCAGCTGATAGCAGCGTCGCAGAAACCAAAGGCACCGGTTACCCTAAAGTACATTCCGCAAGGGAACCCACCCCCACGAGTATGGGTTATTCCTAAATATGTCAGCCCCAGGAAGGATGATGCCCCAACACTGCAACTGCAAAAGAACCCACGTTATGAAGTTCTGATGCCACCAATATCGAAGTGCCTGAAACAGAGGGATGATCTACTGGGAAGGATCATGGAATGCAAGTTGATTGATTTCAATCTTCAAGATTCTAAGCAATTTCCTCATCTACAGGTTGATCAATACATGTGCAGTGTCGACAATCCAACCTTAAACAAGCTACAGATTGTGCCTATGGATTGGGCAGTGCCACTACACCAGGACAACTTGCTTAACCTGTTATGCATCCCACATTTTGGGCACAGCAAGCAATATAAAGTTGTGGTATGCACCGTACTCTCTTGCATGCACCAGGGATATATCTGGTTACATTTCAAAGTCAATATTACTATGGATCTCATCGCTAGGATCACAGGGTTGAGAAAGAAGGGTCACGACACTTCCAAACAGTTTGTGGGAAAGAAAGATGATCAAGAAGTCACCGAAAACATCAAGAGCACATTTAATTTGTCCAGAGGAACCAATGGGTATGAAATAGTCCCCATTCCAATTATACCTCTACGGTTCGTAATTCCACTGCTGGCAGGATGACTTCTACGGAAATCCAGACCTACGCAGGTATCAGCTTCGGTTGTCGCCTTAGCTGCAAAAGATATGGTGTTAAAATTTGAGCATTAATTCACAATACTCTTGGATCTTTACTGAGAGAATAACATATATAGTATATCAATGCATAACAATCACTATAAGCATGACAAGCATCACAAGAATCAAAAGCATGAGAGACAAGAGACATAGAGTTTCCGTGGGGAAAACCCTAAGGTGAGAAACCCCACAACTTCCTCAGAGATAGAGAGAGCAGTGGCTCAACCAAAGTACAACCAAAATAGACTTGAGATAGTCTCCTAGAGAAGATGATCCTCCTCCTCACTAGTGCACCACTTTCTGAGTGAGAGAAGTGTGTCTTTATGAATGATCCAAATAGAGATCTCCCGATCTCTATTTATACTTAACCTATTTTCCCAGTTACACTATGGGGCCGACTTGTCTGTCTAGATACATCAACAATATAATATATATTTCAGGGTTGACCCCACATATGGTGGTCTAATAACCCATCGGCAAGTACACACACTTGCGACACTTGTCAATCCACATGACGACACTTCCTTATAGAGGAATAACACATCTCTTATAAGGGTACAATAAATATATATGAAATACATAGATGAAATACATTTCGAAGTTACATATACATCAACACTCCCTCTTAACTAGGAAGGTATTTCTCGACACAGTTCTACTAGACAAGTCTTCTTTTCAGGATGATCGTCATCATCATCGTCACTGCTGCTGCTATCTCAACCAATCTCTGACTCTACTTGTCATAGGAAGTTCTATAGAGCCAGTCCTTTTTCATACTGGATGTAGGCCCACCATCTACAGGTCTTCATCATCTGTGCAAACGGTCTGATAGAGGTGGCCTCTCAAGACTAATTTTATGTGTGGATGCAATACCGAAAAGAGTATCCCAGGAACATTTATGTGCCTAAGCACGACCGAAAAGATCTCCCAGGACTGATTACATGCATCTCCTCCATAATACCTTTAAAGAGCATCCCAGGAACATTTATGTTCCGCAGCACAACTAGCAAGATCTCTAAAGAGCATCCCAGGACTTATTACGAGCACACAGCTCAACCTCTCGGATCTCCAGGACTGATTACATGTGCATAGACCAAACCTTTAAAGAGCATCCCAGGAACATTTATGTGCCGCAGCACGACCGAAAAGATCTCTAAAGAGCATCCTAGGACTAATTACGAGCACACATCTCAACCTCTCAGATCTCTAGGACTGATTACATGTCTTCGTAGTAATACCTCATCCCAGGACTGATTACGAGCACACAGCTCAACCTATCGGATATTTGAGTATTGATTACATACTACATAGCAATACCGGAAATAGTATCCTAGGAACATTTATGTTCCGTAGCACGACCGACAAGATCTCCCAGGACTGATTACATGTTATTTGCACAACCTGCCACATATCATCTCTGACCTCCAAGTATCAACCTGATATTCATGATCGAACGGATCATCATCGCAGGAGGCATCATCCTGATGCCCATGATCATACTAATCATCATCACTTGTACCATCCTGGTACATATGATCTGGATCAACATCCTGAAGCTCATCATCATGATCAACCTAATCATACAATGCATCCACCTGATGCACACCAAGTATCTACCTGATACATATCATCATACATGATCCACCTAATCATACAGTGTATCCACCTAATACAAATACAAATACATGATACATATCAACATACATGAGCTACCTGATCATACAATGTATCCACCTGATACATATACAGATACATGGTCCAAGCATCCAACATGATGCATATACAAATACATACAAATGATCCAACCGATCATATCCAGCATCCAACATGATGCATACATAAATATAAATATAAATGATCCAACTAATCATATACAGCATCAACATGATGCGTACATACATACAAATATAAATGATCCAACTGATCATATCCAACATCCAACATGATGCATATATAGAGCAGTAACTGGAGCATCGTCCTGATGCTCATCATCCAGCACTTACATCCACAAGCATGTGAAGGATCCTCCTTCCAACATGCTTGGAATGGATTAAGCAAATGTGTCCATCACGTTTTCCTCGAAGTGTCATCAATCTGAAGAACACCAAGCCTCTCCCTGAAGTACTCAAACTTCTCCTGGCTAGTGGCTTCATCAGCACATCTGCAATCTGCTCGTCTGTCGCAATGTACAGGAGCTTCACAGCTCCTCTATGCACCATATCCATGATATAGTGATATTTGATCTCTATGTGTTTCGACCTGTCATGAAACACTTGGTTCTCGGACAGCTTCACACAACTCTGGTTTTCACAAAAGATACCAGTAGCATCCAACGGGAAATCAAATAACTCAAACAGTAGCTTCCGTAGCCATACTACCTGATAACTAGTTGAGCGAGCTGCAACATACTCTACCTTAGCTGTACTCAGTGCTACGCAGGACTGCTTCTTGCTAAACAAAGAGATCACACCTCAGGATGATGCTGGAAAAATGTAGATAGCATCAAATCTCATTAAATCTGAAGAAGTGTGTCTTATGTGTGCCCTATGGAATTCTGTTGGGACACATTATGTGCAAACAGGGCTTGATGGTAGACCCTGCTAAAATCACATTCATTGTAAACTTGCCTACACCCAACTCAGTTAAGCAGCTGCACATTACACTGGGGCATACCAGTTATTACAAGAAGTACATAAAAGGGTATGCATAGATAATCGCAGCTATGGAAAAGCTCATGAAGAAAGATGTACCATTCATTTGGAATGAGGACTTTGAGAAAGGCTTTGACACATTGAAAGAGAAAATGGTCACTGAGGCAATCGTAGTTTTCCCAAACTAAGAGAAGCCATTTCACATCCATGTGGATGCCTCATGCATAGAATTGGGCATTGTTCTTGCTCAACCAGGAGAGGGAGGTATTGATCATCCCATTGCATTTTCCAGTAGAAGTTTGTCTTCTGCTGAGAAAAATTATACCACTACTGAAAGAGAAGGACTCGCTATGGTCTACGCGCTGCAGAAATTTAGACATTACTTGCTTGGTGCACATTTCTCCATGTTCACCGACCACTCTGCTTTGAAATACTTGGTGAATAAGCCAGTGTTAGGGGGGTGCATATGCAGATGGTTACTACTCTTTCAGGAGTATGATTTTGAAATTGTTGTTAAGCCAGATAGGTTCAATTTGGGACCTGATCATCTGTCAAGAATTGAGTGAAAAGAGGAACCCATGAATCTGGAGGACAATCTGCCTGACGCGTGGTTGTTTTCTATACAAGTTGCCGATGATTATTATAAGGACATCATTGAATTTCTAACTACTGGGTTCGCCCCACAGAGTTCACTACGTAGGAAAAGAAGCAACTTGTCATGCACGTAGAATACTTCACCATAATTGTATGTCAGCTTTACAAGTTGGGACCAGATGAAGTACTGCGCAGATGTGTATTAGAATATTAGAAACCATTCATATTGGCATAGGCACATTCAGGAGTCGTAAGAGGCCACTACGCAGGAAGAGCTACCATGCAGAAGATATTGCGCATAGGGCTATGGTGACCTACGATTCATAAAGATTCGAAGAAACATTGCCAAAGCTGCGATGTGTGTCAAAGTATAGGGAATCCATCGCGCAGGGACGAACTGTGACTGAACCCGCAATTAACTTTGCAGGAATTTGAGAAATGTGCTATTGATTTTGTGGGTCCTATCAACCCACCAGGGAAGAGAACTGGTGTGAGGTACATTATTACTGCAATTGATTACCTCACAAGATGGGCAGAAGCAAAGCTAGTAAAAGATTGTAGCGCAGCTACAGCTGTAAAGTTTATCTATGAGAACATCCTGACAAGGTTCAAATGCCTGAAGATTTTGATGAGTGATCAAGGCACTCACTTTTTGAACATAACAATTGAAGCAATGACTGAAGAATTCTACATTCACCATCAGCGCAACACGCCATATCATCCACAAGCGAATGGAACTGTTGAATCATTATCAAAGTGTTGGAGAATGTTCTCACCAAGATATGCAACGTTAATTGGGATGATTGGGACCTGCGCATCCCCTTGGTATTATGGACATACAAGACTACATGCAAGAAACAGAATGGCCATACCCCTTTCAAGTTGGCCTACGGACAAGAAGCAATAATGCCAATGGAGTACATCATTCCCAACTTGAGAATAGTTGCATTTATAGGCATCGCAGACTGCATAGCACTAGAGGAAAGGCTACTACACTTGGTTGGTCTGGAAGAAGATCGCTTTGTTGCAGGCTTCCACCAACAAGTACAAAAGGAATGTGAAAAAGCATGCAATGACCTCCACATCAAGAACAAGTGCTTCCAGGTAGGTGATTTAGTCGTCCCATACGATAGCAAGTTTATGAAATATCCTGGAAAATTTAAGATGCATTGTCTTGGTCCATATACTGTAATGCATGTTACTAACGGTGGCGCAGTTTAGTTAGCCACTTTAGCCGGAGACACCTTGCCCAGTTTGATCAATGGAAGTAGAATAAAGATTTACCGCGATAGCCCTACTTCATAGAGTCCTGTATGATCCAAGGAGGTTTACCACGTAACACTTTTGAAGTTGCACGGCAAAAAAAAAAAGTAAATAAAAAAAAAAAAATTCTCCTATCTGAGAAAGGAATAGATGCGCTAAGATGAATAATGCAATTGAAGGCGCGCGACATAGGAAAACATAAGTATGGGAAATCCACGTCATACACTCAACACTGACAGCAAGTCAGGACAACAAAAGATGACCGCAACGGTTGTCAATAGGGTATTAAACCGTTAATCAAAAGCACGCCGCCAACTAGATTGTTGATTTATGAAAAGCCCTATCCAGTCAGGCATCATAAAGGCTAAATTGACCAGGGTCATAACAGGATCTGCCCGATGGATTTGGCAATTAAAGTTTAACTAGCTGTCAGATAGCGTGGCACTGCCATCCTATCCATCCAATTAAAGAAAGTATACATGACACGACGTAAAGAATGGAGGAAAGAGATCAATGACCTGGAGGAATCTAATCCCACGATACTGGCACTTAATTCCTAATCTAATCATTCTTGGTGCATTCAATATTGGATTAGACGTAGATCTCGATGGGATTTGCTAAATTTACTGCGACACTTATTTCCCAGGTGATTCATTAATGGACATTACAGCCGGGCATGCCCTATAAATAGCCATACACTTGTCCTTATGGAAAGTTACCATGAAATTCAAATTTTAACAAGTGTGAAGAGCATAAGATTCGAAGTAGCAAGAGTACTAATTTTTGTTGCGTTTATGTCCGATGAGCCAAACTTAGAAGAGATATTGGGTGCATTCAAACATTCTGGCATAAGCGAAGTCATGAAGCCTCCACAAAAGAAACCCTCATCAAAGAAGCCGGCCCCATCTCAGAGCTCCAAGCCGAGCCAACCGAAGCAACCACAAAAGAAGGATAAGCAGCTGATAGCGGCGTCGCAGAAACCAAAGGCACCGGTTACCCTGAAGTACATTCCGCAAGGGAACCCACCCCCACGAGTATAGGTTATTCCTGAATATGTCAGCCCCAGGAAGGATGATGCCCCAACACTGCAACTGCAAAAGAACCCACGTTATGAAGTTCTGATGCCACCAATATCGAAGTGCGTGAAACAGAGGGATGATCTACTAGGAAGGATCATGGAATGCAAGTTGATTTATTTCAATCTGCAAGATTCTAAGCGATTTCCTCATCTACAGGTTGATCAATACATGTGCAGTGTCGACAATACAACCTTAAACAAGCTAGAGATTGTGCCTATGGATTGGGCAGTGCCACTACACCAGGACAACTTACTTAACCTGTTATGCATCCCACATTTTGGGCACAGCAAGCAATATAAAGTTGTGGTATGCACCCTACTCTCTTGCATGCACCAGGGATATATCTGGTTAGATTTCAAAGTCAATATTACTGTGGATCTCATCGCTAGGATCATAGGGTTGAGAAAGAAGGGTGACGACACTTCCAAAGAGTTTGTGGGAAAGAAAGATGATCAAGAACTCACCGCAAACATCAAGAGCACATTTAATTTGTCCAGAGGAACCAATGGGTATGAAATAGTCCCCATTCCAATTATACCTCTACGGTTCGTAATTCCACTGCTGGCAGGATGACTTCTACGGAAATCCAGACCTACGCAGGTATCAGCTTCGGTTGTCGCCTTAGCTGCAAAAGATATGGTGTTAAAATTTGATCATTAATTCACAATACTCTTGGATCTTTACTGAGAGAATAGCATATATAGTATATCAATGCATAACAATCACAATAAGCATGACAAGCATCACAAGAATCAAAACCATGAGAGACAAGAGACATAGAGTTTCCGTGGGGAAAACCCTAAGGTGAAAAACCCCACAACTTCCTCAGAGATAGACAGAGCAATGGCTCAACCAAAGTACAACAAAAATACACTTGAGATAGTCTCCTAGAGAAGATGATCCTCCTCCTCACTAGTGCACCACTTTCTGAGTGAGAGAAGTGTGTCTTTATGAATGATCCAAATAGAGATCTCCCGATCTCTATTTATACTTAACCTATTTTCCCAGTTACACTATGGGGCCGACTTGTCTGTCTAGATACATCCACAATATAATATATATTTCAGGGTCGACCCCACACTTGGTGGTCTAATAACCCATCGGCAAGTACACACACTTGCGACACTTGTCAATCTACATGATGACACTTCCTTATAGAGGAATAACACATCTCTTATAAGGGTACAATAAATATATATGAAATACATAGATTAAATACATTTCGAAATTACATATACATCAACACTCCCTCTTAACTAGGAAGGTATTTATCGACACAGTTCTACTAGACAAGTCTTCTTTTCAGGATGATCGTCATCATCATCGTCACTTCTACTGCTATCTCAACCAATATCTAACTCTACTTGTCATAGGAAGTTCTATAGAGCCAGTCCTTTTTCATACTGGATGTAGGCCCACCACCTACAGGTCTTCATCATCTGTGCAAACGGTCTGTTAGAGGTGGCCTCTCAAGACTAATTTTATGTGTGGATGCAATACCGAAAAGAGTATCCCGGGAACATTTATGTGCCTAAGCACGACCGGAAAGATCTCCCAGGACTAATTACATGCATCTCCTCCATAATACCTTTATAGAGAATCCCAAGAACATTTATGTTCTGCAGCATGACTGGCAAGATCTCTAAAGAGCATCCCAGGACTTATTACGAGCACACAGCTCAACCTCTCGGATCTCCAGGACTGATTACATGTGCATAGACCAAACCTTTAAAGAGCATCCCAAGAATATTTATGTGCCGCAGCACGACCGAAAAGATATCTAAAGAGCATCCTAGGACTAATTACGAGCGCACAACTCAACCTATCGGATCTCCAAGACTGATTACATGTCTCCGTAGTAATACCTCATCCCAGGACTGATTACGAGCACACAGCTCAACCTATCGGATATTTGAGTACTGATTACATACTACATAGCAATACCGGAAATAGTATCCTAGGAACATTTATGTTCCGCAGCACGACCGACAAGATCTCCCAGGACTGATTACATGTTATTTGCACAACCTGCCACATATCATCTCTGACCTCCAAGTATCAACCTGATATTCATGATCGAACGGATCATCATCGCACCAGGCATCGTCCTGATGCCCATGATCATACTAATCATCATCACTTGTACCATCCTGGTACATATCATCTGGAGCAACATCCTGACGCTCATCATCATGATCAACCTAATCATACAATGCATCCACCTGATGCACACCAAGTATCTACCTGATACATATCATCATACATGATCCACCTAATCATACAGTGTATCCACCTAATACAAATACAAATACATGATACATATCAACATACATGATCTACCTGATCATACAATGTATCCACCTAATACATATACAGATACATGGTCCAAGCATCCAACATGATGCATATACAAATACATACAAATGATCCAACCGATCATATCCAGCATCCAACATGATGCATACATAAATATAAATATAAATGATCCAACTGATCATATACAACATCAACATGATGCGTACATACATACAAATATAAATGATCCAACTGATCATATCCAACATCGAACATGATGCATATATAGAGCAGTAACTGGAGCATCGTCCTGATGCTCATCATCCAGCACTTACATCCACAAGCATGTGAAGGATCCTCCTTCCAACATGCTTGGAATGGCTTTAGTAAATGTGTCCATCACTTTTTCCTCGAAGTGTCATCAATCTGAAGAACACCAAGCCTCTCCCTGAAGTACTCAAACTTCACCCTGGCTAGTGGCTTCATCAGCACATCTGCAATCTGCTCGTCTGTCGCAATGTACAGGAGCTTCACAGCTCCTCTCTGCACCATATCCATGATATAGTGATATTTGATCTCTATGTGTTTCGACCTGTCATGAAACACTTGGTTCTCGGACAGCATCACACAACTGTGGTTTTCACAAAAGATACCAGTAGCATCCAACGGGAGATCAAATAACTCAAACAGTAGCTTCCGTATCCATACTACCTCATAACTAGTTGAGCGGACTGCAACATACTCTACCTTAGCTGCACTCAGTGCTACGTAGGACTGCTTCTTTCTAAACAAAGAGATCACACCTCAGGATGATGCTGTAAAAATGTAGATAGCATCAAATCTCATTAAATATGAAGAAGTGTGTCTTATGTGTGCCCTATGGAATTCTGTTGGGACACATTATGTGCAAACAGGGCTTGATGGTAGACCCTGCTAAATCACATTCATTGTAAACTTGCCTACACCCAACTCAGCTAAGCAGCTACACACTACACTGGGGCATACCAGTTATTACAAGAAGTACATAAAAGGGTATGCGTAGATAATCGCAGCTATGGAAAAGCTCATGAAGAAAGATGTACCATTCATTTGGAATGAGGTCTTTGAGAAAGGCTTTGACACATTGAAAGAGAAAATGGTCACTGAGCCAATCGTAGTTTTCCCAAACTAAGAGAAGCCATTTCACATCCATGTGGATGCCTCATGCATAGCATTGGGCATTGTTCTTGCTCAACCAGGAGAGGGAGGTATTGATCATCCCATTGCATTTTCCAGTAGAAATTTGTCTTCTGCTGAGAAGAATTATACCACTATTGAAAGAGAAGGACTCGCTATGGTCTACGCGCTGCAGAAATTTAGACATTACTTGCTTGGTGCACATTTCTCCATGTTCACCGACCACTCTGCTTTGAAATACTTGGTGAATAAGCCAGTGTTAGGGGGGTGCATATGCAGATGGTTACTACTCTTTCAGGAGTATGATTTTAAAATTGTTGTTAAGCCAGATAGGTTCAATTTGGGACCTGATCATCTGTCAAGAATTGAGTGAAAAGAGAAACCCATGAATCTGGAGGACAATCTGCCTGATGCGTGGTTGTTTGCTATACAAGTTGCCGATGATTATTATAAGGACATCATTGACTTTCTAACTACTGGGTTCACCCCACAGAGTTCACTACGCAGGAAAAGAAGCAACTTGTCATGCACGTACATTACTTCACCATAATTGTAGGTCAGCTGTACAATTTGGGACCAGATGAAGTACTGCGCAGATGTGTATTAGAATATTAGAAACCATTCATATTGGCATAGGCACATTCAGGAGTTGTAAGAGGCCACTACGCAGGAAGAGCTACCGTGCAGAAGATATTGCACATAGGGCTATGGTGACCTACGATTCATAAAGATTCGAAGAAACATTGCCAAAGCTGCGACGTGTGTCAAAGTATAGGGAATCCATCGCGCAGGGACGAACTACCACTGAACCCGCAATTAACTTTGCAGGCATTTGAGAAATGGGCTATTGATTTTTTGGGTCCTATCAACCCACCAAGGAAGAGAATTGGTGTGAGGTACATTATTACTGCAATTGATTACCTCACAAGATGGGCAGAAGCAAAGCTAGTAAAATATTGTAGCGCAGCTACAGCTGTAAAGTTTATCTATGAGAACATCCTGACAAGGTTCAAATGCCTGAAGATTTTGATGAGTGATCAAGGCACTCACTTTTTGAACAGAACAATTGAAGCAATGACTGAATAATTCTACATTCACCATCAGCGCAACACGCCATATCATCCACAAGCGAATGGAACTGTTGAATCATTATCAAAATGTTGGAGAATGTGCTCACCAAGATATGCAACGTTAATTGGGATGATTGGGACCTGCGCATCCCCTTGGTATTATGGGCATACAAGACTACATGCAAGAAACATAATGGCCATACCCCTTTCAAGTTGGCCTACGGACAAGAATCAATAGTGCAAATCTTGCACATCATTCCCAACTTGAGAATAGTTGCATTTATAGGCATGGCAGACTGCGTAGCACTAGAGGAAAGGCTACTACACTTGGTTGGTCTGGAAGAAGATCACTTTGTCGCAGGCTTCCACCAACAAGTACAAAAGGAACGTGAAAAATCATGGAATGACCTCCACATCAAGAACAAGTGCTTCCAGGTAGGTGATCTAGTCGTCCCATACGATAGCAAGTTTATGAAATTTACTGGAAAATTTAAGATGCATTGTCTTGGTCCATATACTGTAATGCATGTTACTAACGGTGGCGCAGTTTAGTTAGCCACTTTAGCCGGAGACACCTTGCCTAGTTTGATCAATGGAAGTAGAATAAAGATTTACCACGATAGCCCTACTTCATAGATTCCTGTATGATCCAAGGAGGTGTACCACGTAACACTTTTGAAGTTGCACGGCAAAAAAAAAAAGTAAATAAAAAAAAAAAATTCTCCTATCTGAGAAAGGAATAGCTTCTTCTAGATGAATAATGCAATTGAAGGCGCGCGACATAGAAAAACATAAGTATGGGAAATCCACGTCATACACTCAACACTGACATTAAGTCAGGACAACAAAAGATGACCGCAACAGTTGTCAATAGGGTATTAAACCGTTAATCAAAAGCACGACGCCAACTAGATTGCTGATTTATGAAAAACCCTATCTAGTCAGGCATCATAAAGGCTAAATTGACCAGGGTCATAACAGGATCTGCCCGATGGATTTGGCAATTAAAGTTTAACTAGCTGTCAGATAGCCTGGTACTGCCAGCCTATCCCTCCAATTAAAGAAAGTATACATGACACGACGTAAAGAATGGAGGAAAGAGATCAATGACTTGGAGGAATCTAATCCCACGATACTGGCACTTAATTCCTAATCTAATCATTCTTGGTGCATTCAATATTGGATTAGACGCAGATCTCGACGGGATTTGCTAAATGTACTGCGACACTTATTTCCCAGGTGATTCATTAATGGACATAACATCCGGGCATGCCCTATAAATAGCCATACACTTGTCCTTATGGAAAGTTACCATGAAATTCAAATTTAACAAGTGTGAAGAGCTTAAGATTCGAAGTAGAAGAGATATTGGGTGCATTCAAACATTCTGGTATAAGCGAAGTCATGAAGCCTCCACAAAAGAAAGCCTCAGCAAAGAAGCCGATCCCATCTCAGAGCTCCAAGCCGAGCCAACCGAAGCAACCACAAAAGAAGGATAAGCAGCTGATAGCAGCGTCGCAAAAACCAAAGGCACTGGTTACCCTGAAGTACATTCCGCAAGGGAACCCACCCCCACGAGTATGGGTATTCCTGAATATGTCAGCCCCAGGAAGGCTGATGCCCCAACACTGCAACTGCAAAAGAACCCACGTTATGAAGTTCTGATGCCACCAATATCGAAGTGCGTGAAACAGAGGGATGACCTACTGGGAAGGATCATGGAATGCAAGTTGATTGATTTCAATCTGCAAGATTCTAAGCGATTTCCTCATCTACAGGTTGATCAATACATGTGCAGTGTCGACAATCCAACCTTAAACAAGCTAGAGATTGTGCCTATGCATTGGGCAGTGCCACTACACCAGGACAACTTGCTTAACCTGTTATGCATCCCACATTTTGGGCACAGCAAGCAATATAAAGTTGTGGTATGCACCCTACTCTCTTGCATGCACCAGGGATATATCTTGTTAGATTTCAAAGTCAATATTACTGTGGATCTCATCGCTAGGATCACAGGGTTGAGAAAGAAGGGTGACGACACTTCCAAAGAGTTTGTGGGAAATAAAGATGATCAAGAACTCACCGCAAACATCAAGACCACATTTAATTTGTCCAGAGGAACCAATGGGTATGAAATAGTCCCCATTCCAATTATACCTCTACGGTTCGTAATTCCACTGCTGGCAGGATGACTTCTATGGAAATCCAGACCTACGCAGGTATCAGCTTCGGTTGTCGCCTTAGCTGCAAAAGATATGGTGTTAAAATTTGAGCATTAATTCATAATACTCTTGGATATTAACTGAGAGAATAACATATATAGTATATCAATGCATAACAATCACAATAAGCATCACAAGCATCACAAGAATCAAAAGCATGAGAGACAAGAGACATAGAGTTTCTGTGGGGAAAACCCTAAGGTGAAAAACCCCACAACTTCCTCAGAGATAGAGAGAGCAATGGCTCAACCAAAGTACAACCAAAATACATTTGAGATAGTCTCCTAGAGAAGATGATCCTCCTCCTCACTAGTGCACCACTTTCTGAGTGAGAGAAGTGTGTATTTATGAATGATCCAAATAGAGATCTCCCGATCTCTATTTATAGTTAACCTATTTTCCTAGTTACACTATCGGGCCGACTTGTCTGTCTAGATACATCCACAATATAATATATATTTCAGGGTCGACCCCACACATGGTGGTCTAATAACACATCGGCAAGTACACACACTTGCGACACTTGTCAATCCACATGACGACACTTCCTTCAAGAGGAATAACACATCTCTTATAAGGGTACAATAAATATATATGAAATACATAGATGAAATACATTTCGAAGTTACATATACATCAACACTCCCTCTTAACTAGGAAGGTATTTCTCGACACAGTTCTACTAGACAAGTCTTCTTTTCAGGATGATCGTCATCATCATCGTCACTGCTGCTCCTATCTCAACCAATCTCTGACTCTACTTGTCATAGGAAGTTCTATAGAGCCAGTCCTTTTTCATACTGGATGTAGGCCCACCACCTACATGTCTTCATCATCTGTGCAAACGGTTTAATAGAGGTAGCCTCTCAAGACTAATTTTATGTGTGGATGCAATACCGAAAAGAGTATCCCAGGAACATTTATGTGCCTAAGCACGACCGGAAAGATCTCCCAGGACTGATTACATGCATCTCCTCCATAATACCTTTAAAGAGCATCCCAGGAACATTTATGTTCCGCAGCACGACTGGCAAGATCTCTAAAGAGCATCCCAGGACTTATTACGAGCACACAGCTCAACCTCTCGGATCTCCAGGACTGATTACATGTGCATAGACCAAACCTTTAAAGAGCATCCCAGGAACATTTATGTTCCGCAGCACGACCGAAAAGATCTCTAAAGAGCATCCTAGGACTAATTACGAGCACACGGCTCAACCTCTCAGATCTCCAGGACTGATTACATGTCTCCGTAGTAATACCTCATCCCAGGACTGATTACGAGCACACAGCTCAACCTATTAGATATTTGAGTACTGATTACATACTACATAGCAATACCGAAAATAGTATCCTAGGAACATTTATGTTCCGCAGCACGACCGACAAGATCTGCCACGACTGATTATATGTTATTTGCACAACCTGCCACATATCATCTCTAAACTCCAAGTATCAACCTGATATTCATGATCGAATGGATCATCATCGCATGAGGCATCATCCTGATGCCCATGATCATACTAATCATCATCACTTGTACCATCCTGGTACATATCATCTGGAGCAACATCCTGAAGCTCATCATCATGATCAACCTAATCATACAATGCATCCACCTGATGCACACCAAGTATCTACCTGATACATATCATCATACATGATCCACCTAATCATACAGTGTATCCACCTAATACAAATACAAATACATGATACATATCAACATACATGATCTACCTGATCATACAATGTATCCACCTGATACATATACAGATACATGGTCCAAGCATCCAACATGATGCATATACAAATAGATACAAATGATCCAACCGATCATATCCAGCATCCAACATGATGCATACATAAATATAAATATAAATGATCCAACTGATCATATACAACATCAACATGATGCGTACATACATACAAATATAAATGATCCAACTGATCATATCCAACATCCAACATGATGCATATATAGAGTAGTAACTGGAGCATCGTCCTGATGCTCATCATCCAGCACTTACATCCACAAGCATGTGAAGGATCCTCCTTCCAACATGTTTGGAATGGATTCAGCAAATGTGTCCATCACTTTTTCCTCGAAGTGTCATCAATCTGAAGAACACCAAGCCTCTCCCTGAAGTACTCAAACTTCACCCTGGCTAGTTGTTGGCCCGGTTTTTTAACCAGGCTTAGTGCTATGGGCACCTGCTAACTAGTAGCAGCAGTTTCAATGGAAATAAATAACAATAAACTAATTAAACAAGATTAACCATGGATCTATGCAAAGATATTAAGCAAATAACAAAAATAATTTAAAATCAAGAACAAGATAATATAAAATAATGAATTTGTATTGAAAGAATGGGGCAAGCAAGTGCTTGCGGAATCAATACCTCTAATGATGAGGTTGAATGGCTCCAAGGATGAGAAACTCCAATCTCCAATGGTCTCTTCTCCAATGTGGTTTGCAATGGCTAAAATGCTCAAGGGAGATTTCAGCAGCATAAGGATGAGATAATGGATGGATGTGAAATGAGGAGCCCCTACCACCTTTTTATAGGTTTTGGTGGTGAGGAATACCATTTGTGGTTTTGTGGAAACCAAATGGTATTGACCAACATGGTTTAGGTACTTTTCCCTCCTTTTTCCTTTTTTGAATAAAATAATATTTTAATTCCCTTTTTAATATTTTTGGGAATTTGCACCCTTTTTGAGGGTTTTTTATGATTTTCTTGGAAAAATAATCTTTTTTAATGGAAAAAGGGGTGTACTAAGGTCTTTTGGTGACCTTTTGTTGGTTTCAGAGGCTCAGATGGTGGAAAAGTGGACAAATGGGTCATGTGAGTAAGGGAATGAGCTAGTGAGCACTTTTTAGGTGTTAACAGATTGCCCCCTGATGTGTGAGGGCAGGAGCTCATCGTATGGCCGATAGACATCATAGTTCTTTTGTCCTTTTTTGTGGGGTTTAGGGGAGAGAAGAGACTGGTTGGAGACTGGAGCCACGGCCCTCGGAAGCTGCAAAAACAAAAAATATTACATGGCCTCAATATGAATGAGGTATAATCTTTGATAAAGGACGAGGCGAGCATTCCCATGCTCATATCAAGACATATACAAAACAATTAGTCCCAAGAAGAGGGATCTAATACGTAAAGAAATATACTGGTACATCATAATGGTCCAGAGGGGACATTATTGTGGGAGATACTCGTGATCATGGCTGATCTCAATAACTGACACACTGGAATAACTGTTGAAACTGAAGGTGTTCAATCATCTGTATGGACTTAATGACTGTGAGCCATCATCTGGGAAGTATTTGTATCTGTATACTCGAGGGAGTATAAAACTGGGGTACATCTGAATACTGTCGCCATACGCAACCCAGATATCTATAGAAAAAATGTAACTGGTTGTATCCATAGGTAGACTCTCAAATGTGGAGGAGTCAGGTGGTATCCGGGGTCTTCGACTAATAACTGAACGGACCAATACCCTGTGCGAGTCTCAACGATGCGATCAAGGTGTTGAAGTCGAGCATGTGAGAAACAACCATTCGGAGAGGCATTGAGGATTCCTCTCGAAATGATTCGTAGGCACTCATCATAAATGGTAATGAGTCCAAGACACAAGGACCTCTCGGTCTATCCTCTGGAATCAATGTGGTTGTCGTCGACAGAGGAAGACCAACAACTAACAAGGCAATGATGTTTCCTTGATAGGAGTACGAGGTGCAAAACTGAAGTGTTGTAGTACTGATGGTAGGACTGACATACTTGTGGGAATGGGAAATAACTGGGTCAAAAAATGGGTAGACTCAGACTTCCTTTGTTCAGAGCATGATGACATGGTTGACCTTGCAGCGTAGGGAACTGACTTATAGGTGCAGGGATCATGGCTTTTTTGGGGAATGAAGGGTATGTACTGACTCCGGGGGGGGGGGGGGGGGGGGGGTTTGCTAATGGTAGCTGTCGAGGGAGTTTTTAGAGTGACATACTGCAGAATACTCTGAACAAAGGCGACCAAAATGGGGAAGCTGCTATGTGAGTAGACATGATCTGTTGTAGCGCCAAGAGGCACCATTGATTCCTTCTTCGTAGTTTTAATGAGCTCCAAGAAGGGATAAAAGTGTGCTCTGAAATGGTACGGTCCTGTGGATTTTGCGAGCCCAGGACGGCTCATGCTCGTGGTTGCTTTCATGTTTAGAGAGTCTGAAAGCGGTAAGTGGACTCTATTGGTGTTTCTTTTTCGTAAGTTTAGTCTCCAAGGCCCGAAAAAGCATAAAATGATGCGAATGGAGAACTCTTCTAGCCGATGTGACTAGAGTATACATTTTTCGTAATTAGTCTACAAGGTCCGGAAAAGGGGTAAACTTATACCAGGTAGACGCCCTTTCAGATACGTTTAGCGAGCATGAAAGGAAGCAAGATTGCTCGGCGATCTTTTCATTATTTTAGGAGTCAGAAAAGAGCTTAACAGGAACTCCCTAAGTGCCTTTTTCGTGAAAGGGGTTGCTCGGCCCGAAAAAGGGATAAAATTATACCGAACAAAAATGGATTGATGAGGGCGAGAAAAGGTCTCAAGCATCATCATCAGTGCAGAAAAATGGATCCGGTGACATAAGGATTGTCGAAAACGGAGAACGGCCGATGTGGCACACAAACCGAGGCTATGTGGCAGGCATGGAAAAAATGCCCAAAAAATCGAAAGGTGAGAGCGAGAAATGATCTCAAGCATCATCACGAGCGTGGAAAACTGGATCCGACGATATAAAGCATGCCCCAAACTGAGAACGGCCGATGTGGCATGCAAACCGAGGTGACATGGGGGTATGGGAAAAATGCTCTAAAAATCGGGATGTGACAGCGAGAAATGATCTCAAGCATCATCACAAGCGCGGAAAACTGAATCCGGTGATATAAGGCACGCCCAAAATGGAGAACGGCCGATGTGGCATGCAAACCGAGGTGACGAGGGGGTATGGAAAAAATGCCCTGAAAATCGGGACGTGACAGCGAGAAATGATCTCAAGCATCATCACGAGCGCGGAAAACTGAATCCGGTGATATAAGGCATGCCCAAAACGGAGAACAACCGATGTGGCACGCAAACCGAGGCCACGAGAGAAGCCAAAAAATGGTCAAAAAATGGACCCCGTGAAAACGGAAAAAGGAAGGAACCTGCATGAAGTTCACGCGGTGCTGATTCCAACAGTACCAACGGTTTGAGAAATGGACTTCGTATGATACCGCAATGGTTGTTGGAAAATTGGTGGAATTTCTATAAATAGGGCGTGGGGCCCAAATGGCTTGTCATTGTTACGTGCGAGTTTGATAGAGCTGTCAGAGCTTTTTCTCGATTTCTGGGAGATTTCACCGTTGGTTTTCGATTCAGCGAGTTGCAGGTAACTCTATTTCCCTTAGCCTTGTCAATTATGTCTTTTTTGTTTGGCGGCGTGCCCCCGAAGGCCGCGAAATTCCACGTTGACTCTCCAACGTGGAACCGCGCGGGTTCTAGGCTCACAGTCGCGATGTTCATCGCGACTGTGAGGTCGGAACCCGCGATGTTCATCACGAGTTCATGGGGGATAGTCGCGATGTTCATCGCGACTGTCCGGCCAAAATCCGCGATGTTCATCGCGGGTTTTTTCATGGATCCCGCGATGGTCATCGCGGCTTTTTGTGGAAAAGCCGCGATGGGCATCGCGGCTTTTTGTGGAAAAGCCGTGGTGGGCATCACAGCTTTTTGTGGAAAAGCCGCTATGGGATTTTTCTAAAATTTTTATGCTGGGGCTAAAAATTTCTTCTGTTTTTTCTGGCAGGATGTTGAGGAGAGCACAGTCCTCGTGGCGGGAGAGGGAGATCGATGGTGATCTTATGTTGAGGATTGAGACTGATGCAGGGGTGAGACAGACTCTGGTTGTGAGCGGACTTTTAAAGTTCGCTCAGATCCCGCCTATACGTTCAGTGAGACGGCTCCTGAACAAGCTTGTGCAGTGGTGGGTGCCGGCGGAGGGTGCATTCATCATTGGTGGTGAGAGGTTAGAGATCACTCTCACGGATGTTTATTTTTTGACTGGGTTGCCTCGCTTGGGTGAGGTGGGTGATATCATGCCGAGGTTGCCTCCAGGTATAGATATGGAGGACCTTTTACAGACTTTCTATTCTGATGATGCTGTTTTACAAAACAGCTCTATTAGTCTACGATCCCTGCGTGAGTGGGATATGCGAGCTGTTGGGGCTTGCGTTCTACGGATATTGGGTGCTGCTGTACCACATCGTATGTCTGGGGGGCAGACTATGATGGTGGATTCCGTTCTTCAGGGTACTTATTATGCCTGGGCGCAGATGTTCCTGGCTGGTGTCCAGAGAGATCTGGACAAGGCCATTAGAGAGGGAGGCGAGTTTTGTTATGCCTTGTTTTTATGCTGTTTTTTCTTCGAGCGGGTGCCGACCTTGCAGCCACGGGTACCCATTCGTGTTGGTCTTCCGAGTGAGCCTCGTATGATGAGGTGGGGGCAGATGATGGCCCGTGGCGGCGGTGGTGTCCGTGGTTACTTCACGAAGGATTTTTATCAGCAGTGGGAGCAGATGCCTCTGGTGATTGAGGACTATCCCTATGCCGACATGGATTACCGAGGTGACCCAGAGATGCCTCGTGCCCCAGGACAGGCCTGGAGTTTAGACGGTATGTTTTTGTTTTATTTGATATTGTATCATATGCTGTATGATTTATCATTGATGATTATTGTTGCATAGTATGTGATGGCTTACTTGCTTTGTGCAGATGTGGGTCCAGTACCACCGCCTGACTACGTGGCTTGGCAGGGGCGGGCGATGGTGGTCGCCCATCCACCTGTACCTATACCTCCTCCGCATGGTGGAGGATTTGCAGCTCGTGGGCGAGGGGTTGGCCCTCGTGATGATGCCATAGATGGTGTCCGACAGACTTTTGCCGAGATCCTAGCTGGGCTTCCCGAGGATGGTTGGAGAGACCTGGATCGGGGTATTTTGCAGGGTTGTCTCGGTGCGCCGCCTGAGTGGCAGTCGCTCTTATTGAGGACAGCGGTGTTCGTGGCGAGGCACAGGGATGATAGACGGGATGATCCGGCAGGGCCGGCTCAGGGGAGGATACGTCTGCGGGACGATCCAGCGGGGCCGGCAGAGCGGAGAGTTCGGGCTCGTCACGACCCGGTGGGGCCAGCGGTGGAGGATTCGGAGGAGGAGCCGGAGGAGGAGCCTGAGGATCCGCGGGATCCAGCTGAGTAGACGATACTGTATCTGCCCCCAAATGCTGATGAGCATATGGGGAAACATTTTTTGTATGACAGATGTATTTTTTGTATATCGGGTGCTGAGGGCACTTATGACATGTTGACTATTTGATTTATATATATGTGTGGATATATATTTGGATATATTGTCGTGTATGCACGTGGATGCACATTTATCTTTTGTATATGCCCGTGGAGGCACCTATTATGCACATGGATGCAGTATGTTTGTTGATTTATATATGCCCGTGGAGGCACATGTTATGCACGTGGATGCATTATTTGGTTGTTTGTTTTATGCCCGTGGAGGCACATGTGATGCACGTGGATGCATTTTGTTTATAGATATGCCCGTGGAGGCACATATTATGCACGTGGATGAATTTTGTTTATGGATATGTCGTGATGTGACTGGTGTGCCAGTCGAGGACATTGTTGGCCATATTATCTGCTACACTATTGAGGTGTCTTGGGACATGTGTGAATGAAATGGATGCAAACTGTCTAACCATTTGATTAGTGCGCAGGAATTTTCTGAAAAGACAGGGATCGCGTACCTGGTAATCATTATTGAGTTGGGAAACTAGTAGCTGTGAGTCCAAGAAAACGTTGAGGTGACGGATGCTCATTTGGAGAGCAGCGGCCAGGAGACCGGTCACAGCATCGTATTCAGCTTGATTATTGGTAGCGGCGCCTAGACATACTCCGTCAATGTGAATTAACTCATGTGAAGGGGAGTATATTACCCAAGCTGCGGAGGCGATATTGGGAGACCAACGGCTTGCACCATCAGCGAAACCGACATGGCAGAGTGGAAGAGGTTCCATCTGTGGTCATGCAAAGAAAAACAAATATTTAGGTTTTTTGAGTTTTTTGTGAACAAAGAAAGTATGCCTATACTAAAATGGACGATGGTGTCCATCAGATTTTCTATGGGTAAAATCTTTTAAGGTACAACCCGTTGCGTGGGTTGCGTAGGGGATTTCCTTCTGAATCGGTCAGAATGTATGCCCCCTGCCCAAGGCAGGTGTGTATGATATAGGGGCCTTGCCACATAGACACGAACTTTCCCTTCCCGGTTTTATCATGAGCTTGATCGTAAGCGAGGACAAGGTCTCCCTCAGAAAAGGTTCTTGGGTGGACGTGTTTGTCGTAACTTAGTTTCGATCGTTGTTTAGCCGCTTCCATGTTTTGAATGGCTGTGCGCCGATCTTCATCGGCCTGCTCTAGGAGTAGTAAACGTTGCTCGATCGGGGAAGTGTCCAGTAGGAGTTCAACGGCGATATGTAAGGCTGGGATCTGGCACTCAATAGGGAGGGCGGATTCGACATCGTGAACTAAATGGAAAGGGGTAAAACCGGTGGCAGTTTTGGTTGAGGTGCGGTAGGCCCATAGTGCCGGGAAGAGCATGTGGTGCCAATTGGATTTGTGCTTGTCTACGGTACGTTGGAGAATGGTCTTCAAAATTTTATTGATCGCTTCGACTTGGTCGTTTCCTTGGGGATAGTAAGCGAAAGAAAAATGGTGTTCAAATTTCAACATGGTTGATAATTCCTTCCAAACGGCATCTTCGAAGTGAGAGCCGTGGTCAGAGACTAGTTGCTGTGGTACTCCGAATCGAGCGATAACATGGTTGAAGAAAAACCGTGCTGTAGTGTCGGCTTTGCAATTATAGGTCGGCATGGCTTCTTCCCACTTGGTGAAATAATCTACAGCCACAATGATGTGTTTGTGACCGCCGGCTGACGTGGGGTTGCAGTCGAGCAAGTCGATGGCCCATTTGCAGAATGGTCCAACGGTGATGACTGGATGAAGGGGGGCGGGGGGGGTTCTTGCTTTGGGGGCAAATAGCTGGTAGTTCTGGCAATGCTTGACTGCGGTGATGCAATCAGTAAACAATGATGGCCAAAAATAACTAGCCCGAATGATTTTCTAGGCGGTTGTCATGCCGGAGAAATGGCCTCCGCAGGCACCGCTATGACAATCATTGAGGACTTGTTCTGCTTCACTATGGGATAGACAGCGGTGTAGGATGGTATCAACGCCGCATCGGTAAAGTACATCCCCTATCAGGAGGTATCGGGGGGCGTGGTGTCGTATGCGACGGCGTCCATCACGATCGATGTGTGGTCGAAATTTTTGCGTACGAAGGTAAGTCAAAATGTCTCCGTACCAAGGGTCGTCAGACGAAATGATGAAGATATGCTCGTCAATCAGGTCCGTTTGGATAACGGGTGATGTTGAAGAGGATGGGAGGTCCGTGATGAGGTGAGCGAGCGTGAGGGCTTTAGTTCTTTTGGGAGTTCTGAAAGTGAGGTCATATTCCTGGAGGATAATGACCCATTTAGCAACACAACCTTGTAGGAGCCGCCGGGTGAGGAGATAAACCATGGGGTTGGAGTCGGCCACGACCGTGGTATGACTGAGTAGGATGTAGTGTCGCAATTTTTGTACGGGAAAGACTACAGCTAGGGCTAATATTTCCTCATATGGGTAATGCAGAGGTGGGCCAGACAAGGTCTAGCTGATGTAATAAATAACATGCTCTCGGTGTGAGGCATCTTCTTGAACCAAAACTCCGGACACAGCATGTTCGGATGCCGAGACATAAAGGGTGAAGTCTTGAGAGAAATCCGGTGGGGATATCAAGGGGGCTTGTGTGAGAGCTTTCTTGAGGTCTTCGAATGCCGTGTCTGCTTGCTCATCCCAAACAAAGGGTATGTGGGTACGGAGTAAGCATAAGAAACCGTGAACTTTGGTTGCATAGTCAGGAACGAAGCGCCTAAGGAAATTGGACCGCCCCTGTAGACTTTGGAGTTGCCGGAGCGTGCGAGGAGGCGGAAGTTCTAAGATGGCTTTGACTTTCAGGGGATCGACAGTGATTCCATCTTGGGAGACAATGAAACCTAATAAGCGGCCTCCTGGGACGCAAAAGACACACTTGTGTGGGTTCAAGCGGATTTTATATTTGCGATAACGCAGGAAAACTTGCCGGAGGTCGTTAAGGTGGTCTGATCGTTTTCTGGAACGAGCTGTGAGGTCGTCAAGATAGACTCGCAGGATGTGGACCAAGTCGTGAAAGCAATAGGTCATGGCTCGCTGGAAAGTGGCACCAGCATTTTTAAGGCCAAATGGCATGACGCGATAGGCAAAGGTGCCCCATGGGGTGGTGAAAGCAGTCTTGTACTGATCCTCCTTGCGGATGTGAATCTGGTTATATCCGGAAAACCCGTCCATGAAAGATAGGACTTCATGGCCCACACACTCATCAATGAGTTGGTCAATGAATGGTGTGGGGAAATTGTCTTTTGGACAAGCGTGGTTTAAATCTCGGAAGTCAGTGCATACTCTAAGGGTGCCTTGCTTTTTGTTGAAGGGAACAGGGTTCGACACCCAAGTGGTGTACGGAATAGGGTAAATGAATCCTGCTTTGCGAAGTTTTTCGACCTCAGTGTTAACAGCGGGGAGCTTGGAAGGGTGAATGGGTCGTTGTTTCTGACGAACAGGGGGTACCTCAGGCCATGTATCAATGTGGTGTTCAATGATGGCGGGGTCGAGACCAAGCATCTCGGTATAGGACCAGGCAAAGACGTCACGGAACTCTTGAAAGAGCTTTTTGTATGCCTGAGTTTCTGCTTGAGTGCAAGATGCGCCCAGTGAGATGAGCTCAGGTTTCCCTGGTGTTGTGGAAATGTCTATCTGTATAGTGGGGGAAATGTTCGACATGTTCCCTTCTTCAAAGGCATCTGGTGCTGGGATGGGGTCCTTTAACCAATCGACCTTAGTGGGTATGAAATCTTTCGATTCGATCGATAGCTGGTTGGATGCGGTGGGTGTAGATGCTTCCGGGAGGAAGTACGAGCGATGATGCATATCATCCCAAGGGTAGTCGGGTGCAGTGAGTGTCTCCAAAATTTGCTCATCAGTATTGAAGTAGTTAGACCATAAATCAAGGGGTTCTGGTTTGAAGGTTGTTGAAATCATATATATTGTATTGACTTCTTCCGACGAGGATGATGGCGGGGGGTGGATCTCCTCGATGAGGGGAGGAGATATCTCTAAGTCGACGTTGTTTAACTCGTACAACGCTGCTCTATAGTCAGGTAGATCAAGACAATGGTGAGAGTAGTGGCCGTAAACACTGCATATAGTACAAGGATGGTTGGTGCGCAGTGATTTGTCGCGAGGCTGTAGAGGTGGCTCTAGTCTAACTACTGGGATGCTGATGTCATCGTCCAACATGTTCATATGCTCTTGGAGTGCCGGTAAGTGTGGGCATTGATGAGTTGGATGGCCTATCTCATCGCACAACGAGCATTTAGGGGGAGCTCAAAACACCGGTGGGGGTTTAACTTCCTTAGGAGGTGGTATAGCAGTGTATGGTTGTGGACCTCTGCCCCCAGTGGGCTTGATAGGAGTGGGAGGATTCGTTGACGACGAAGGGATATTGAGGCTAGGAGGAGGTTTCGTTGACGACGAAGGGATTGCGACACCAGGAGGAGGTTGATTTGTGGTAACAATAGGTTGTACCGGTTGGAGGATGACGTTTGGTGTCGGCGGTCGAACGGGAGGTAGAATATACCACACGGGTAATTTCAATGTTAACCCGGGTAGACTAAGGGTAGCCATAACCGGGGCGCTTACTACACCCGAAGGAGGAAATAGGAAGGGGATGGTGTGGATGGGTGTAACACCAATGTGACTGGGGATCAATGGTGGTTGACTACCGGATGTTTGTGTATTCTGTGAAAGAGTACAGAGGTTTGCGACTTGGGTCTCCGGTGACGGTGGTGGAATGGCCTGGAATGTAGAGTTCATTGGTGTATCTGAATAAAGTCCGGGTCCCAAAGAAGAGACAAAGGAGGTAGTTGCACTAGAAGTTGGTTGTTCAATCATGGGAAGAACATTTTCGGGTGCTGCAGGGGCATTGGGATCATAGTATGTGAGTTGGTCGATTTTGACCACGCGTCCCTCGTGGGGGAACATCATGGTGCGGAAAACGGATGAGGCGACCGCTTTCATGGCGTACATGTAACTGCGGCCGAGTAAAAGGTTATAATCGAGCTGGGCATTAATGACCTCTATGTCAATGAGCACAGTTTTCCCACCTAATTGGACGGGGACCTTGGGTAGTAAACCTTGAGGTTGAGCTGACCGACCGTCGTAGGCCCGCAATGCAGTGGTGGATTGCTGGAGAGTAGGGGATCCCAACTTCTACCAAACAAATGTGGACATGACGCATGTGGAGGCACCCTAGTCGATGATACATCGATGGATGACAAGATTCCGGATAGAAACGGAAACTTGGACTGCTATGGTGGAAGGAAGACGTGGTTCAGACTGGTCTAAATCAAAGGTCATCAATTTCGAATCATTTGGGTCAATCTCCCCAATGGCGGAAAGTAAAGTCTTGCGCTAAGTAGGACAGTTTTTCAAGACTTCTAACGCAGACATGGCTGCGGGAGATTGAGCTAAGTCATCTACGATGTTGTAATTTGACGCAGCCCGTGCATTGGGGTTGTTGTTGATACGGTGGAGTGGGAAACAAGGTGCTTTAGATGCGCCATCAAGTGGAAGAGGTGGTATCCGTAACGACTGATCGGTGGGATGAGCGTTAGTATCCTTGTCGGAGGGGGGAGCTTCGGAGGTAGGGCCATACTGGTTCCGGCGGGTTTGGATATTGACGTCGGCAGTGGACATCATCAAGAAGTGGTGAGTCCCTGAATCAAACATGGGTTGATCAGGAGCGGCGTAAGTGATTTGCTGTGGTTGTACGTTGCCCTGTGGGGGGGCTAACGGCTGAGTGTTCACCACCCCTTGTGTTGGAAAAGGGTTTTGTAGCACCAAAGGCTGTTGTTGAGGTGGTGGAGGGTTGGGTGGCGGCTGAGGAGCCGCCTGCCCTTGACGATGGGCATCATCTGTCCATAGTTGTCGAGCTCGCTCCAGATGTGGGCAAGCGTGGGTATAGTGGCCATAGACACCGCAAATGGAGCAAGGATGGTTTGTTCATAAATTAGCATTTTTGGCTTGCTTAGGTGTCCGATCAGGATTCTGATGAGCAGGCGCCGCATTATTGTTTTGAGGAGGATGGGTAGGTTGTGGAGCTTGGTTATGGTTTTGGTTGTTTCCACGGTTACGTCCTCTTCCGCGGTTTGGTTGCCCACCCTGGTTGCGTTGGTTAGTTTGGTATTGGGGCTGATGTTGTGCGTACACATGCCCTTGAGCATTGGGGGGATTCTGGGGAGCCGCAGGTGCGGGAGCAGGTTGCGGTGGGTAGTATGCAGGTGGAGCTAGAGGTGGTCCAGCTGCCTGTTGGGATTGTTGGTACCCCTGAGCTATTGGAGGTGCGATATTAGCTGGTGCAGCCGGTTGTGGGTAATGCATCTACTGTTGTGGGAACTGCATGGGGGTATGTGTGGTAGGTTGATTATAATATGTAGGAGGTACATATGCTGATGGCGCTTGCCCATAGCAATGTTGTGGACAAGAGGGCCCATGAATGTGATGGGTCTGGTTTGTTGGAGCATAAGAATTTGTCGCTCCGGAAGCGGATGTAGCCCTAGAGAGGTCTGGGGCAGGCATGGTGCTCACCATGCTGAAAGGTTTAGCTTGGGGTGTGATTTGGCCAATAATGCCATCGGCGGCATGAGATGCCCCCGGCGGGTCGCTACGTGAAGAGTTGCATCATGGGGCGTCTGGTATGATTGTGTATAGATAACCTGACTGGGCGTAGATGAGATCAAACTGTTGGGCTTTGAGGATGGCCTCTTCTTCAGACTGGGGTCTTTCAGATGCCACATCCTTCGCGATGAGTGGGAGGAGGGATTTTAGAAACCAATCTAAAAAGATACGGTCATCTAACTTAATTTTGCAGAGGCTCCGGCGTCGACGCCACTCATGAATATGGTCAATGATGTGGGTGGCCGTATTCTGTCTGCAAGATAGTAGGGTCTCGACGCCCGCATCATAGCGGACAGGTAACTGAAAGAACTGTAGGAAGGTCGAGGCCAGGGAGGTAAAGGTGGCATGCGTCCCATGGGGCTGCTCGATATACCACTTGGATGCAGAGCCAGTGAAGGTGCGTTGTAAGAGCCGGAGGCGGACAGAGTCATCCACTATGGAGTTGGAGGAACACCATAGATGGAAAGACATGATATGGTTCTAGGGATCTTCACCCGTCTTACCCTCAAACTTAGGGATGTCAGAGGGGAGTTTGGTGGGCATGTGAGGCCACGCAGGATCATGTCTGATGGGGTCATTTGTGAGCCTAGCTAAGTCTGGCAGGTTCAGACTTGCCATGTATGGTAAGCTAGCAGATGTAATGACTGGAACTGGGATATGCCTAGTCATTGTGGTGTGGGGTCCAGTAGCACCTAAAGGTATGCTAGGTATGGAGGGTATGTGCCCTCCAATAGGTGTAGTCTGGTATGGGCCAGCGCCTCCAAATGCAACATGGGTTACACTTGGGGTAGGAATAGCAGTGGGGATTCCTGGGATAGGGTTTGTGGGAACCAAAGGGGGTGTGACCCCTATGTTGGGTATGCCCATAACAGGTGGTGGACCTGTGTTGGGAATTCCTATAACAGGAGATGGCCCTGTGTTGGGCATTCCTAAATGTGGAGTGTTTCCCATATTGGGCATACCCAGGGGGGTGGTTGCTGCCGTGGACGGCGCTGTAGTAGAAGGGTCTGTAGACGTCTCTCCTATGGTGCTGGTAAAGAGTGCATCAAATGGTGTTCCAGCCATAATGGTGGTTGGTGGTAACACTGTGGGGTTTTCGGATTCTACCTCCCAATCAAACGTGAAGTGAGGTGTGTCAGAATCGGATGACTGTCTAGTTGATTGACGATGTGTCGAATCAAGGGATAGGGCTCTGCGTCTGTGACGTGTAGAGCCAACTGGACTAAACTCTGGGAGTTCGCCCTGTAGACGACGGGAGCGTCTAAAATTCTCAATGGTGAGAATATGTTTTTTGTGTAAAAAATTTGTTTAAGTATCAGGTGGTGATATATATATAAAAGACTCAAAACCCTAATGCAACCAAGGGTGCAAGAAGGGGAGTGAAAAAAGAAGGCTCTCAGGCCAAAAAATCAACCTAAAAAAAGGCACTTATTCTAGCAGCTGTGCTACAATAAGTGGAGGAATGCAACAATTGGTCAGAATACCAGCATGCAAACGGCTTCTATAAAAAATAGGTGTAACTAGACCAAGGGTGGGTTGAATCATGCAAACACCTAACTAAAAGTATTGTGACTCAAACAAACGATATCCTCTGCAAGGTGATGAAATCCAAGTCAGACAATATGAATGTTGAGACAACGGCTAGATATCCCCCTACCGGGAGGGACACCGGGTAATCAATCCTAAAGACAGGCTACTAGGATACTCCGTTCATGACGCGTCGAGAAAAGGTAAATCTGCCATTTGGTCCTTTGATCGCAATATCCCAATACAGGGATATCCCGAGAACTGCGAATGGTAGCCCTTCGGTTACTGAATGGATTTCGGTATTCCACTCAGGCTTCCGGAACCATCCTCGCGACTTCAACCCTCCTAAGGGAGAGGCCTTCCCACAAACCAGTTGTGATCGCGCCAAAAAGTACTAAGAGATTTTAGCTCCCTAATTGGACAACTTCTATGTCTCAGATGTAAGAACTGAGGGGTGTTATTGGAACACCTATCCCCCCAATACTACCTAGCTACAAGAATTCTTTTAGTGTTCCCCAAGTGGGGTTAAAAGTGTGTTGAAATTAGGGTACGTTTTAAGGCTTAATTCAATTAAGTGATCGAGTGAGTGCACGTGAGGTATTGTGAACTGAACTTTAAAAAATGTAAATGCTTTTATAGGAAATTTTCACAAAACAAAGGAGTTTTTGAAAATAAAAAAGCAAATATTTATGACTTTTTCAAATAAATGGGAATGAAATTGCTTTGCAAATATCAACTCAAAAAACAAAGAATCTTTTGATTTCTGAAAGCAAATAATAGACTTCTTTAAAAGAAATAAATGGATTTCTTTTTTCAAGTAAATTGCTAAGGGCAAGATTTTAAAGAAGTAAATAGGAAAAAATTTGAATCTAGATGAAAATGCAAAATGAGTCTTTCTTTCACTTTCTTGAAAATTTTTAAAAAGATTTCTAGATATGCACTTTAAATAGTAAATTTTTTTTCAAAGCTGTCAAATATGCAGAATTTAATACTGTAAAAAATGTGCTATGGGCAGAAAGTACAGTAAATTTTTTTTTTTTAAATCGGGATGGCCGAATGAAAAATTCAGCCGCGCGGATTTTGACAGAAAAACCGCGATGGACCGCGCGGGTTTCTGCCACACAGTCGTGATGGACCGCGCGGGTTTTAGCCGCACAGTCGCGATGGATCGCGCGGAAATTGGCCGCGAAGCCGCGGTGTGCAGCGCGGAAAAACGCAGAAAAGTCGTGATGGACCGTGCGACTGTCTGGCAAAAAGCCGCGATGGACCGCGCGAAAAAACGCAGAAAAGTCGCGATGGACCGTGCGACTTTCTTGCAAAAAGCCGCGAGGTGGAAGCCGTGCACGGAAACCGAGAAACGAACCCGAAAATTGAAAATTTCAGGCTGTTAATGACAATTTATGGGGCCAAAAGCTAGAGCAGCAATAGATCTGCTGTCTAGGATGGCAGATCTATGGATCTAAAGGTTTAAAAACTACTAAAAAACAAAGATTGAAAGAAAAATTGAGATCTATAGTTCAAACCAAAGCGGAGTCGCCAAAAACTGTTGGCCCGGTTTTACAACCAGGCTTAGTGCTATGGGCACCTGCTAACTAGTAGCAGCAGTTTCAATGGAAATAAATAACAATAAACTAATTAAACAAGATTAACCATAGATCTATGCAAAGATATTAAGCAAATAACAGAAATAATTTAAAATCAAGAACAATATAATATAAAATAATGAATTTGTATTGAAAGAATGGGGCAAGCAAGTGCTTGCGGAATCAATACCTCTAATGATGAGGTTGAATGGCTCCAAGGATGAGCAACTCCAATCTCCAATGGTCTCTTCTCCAATGTGGTTTGCAATGGCTAAAATGCTCAAGGGAGATTTCAGCAGCATAAGGATGAGATAATGGATGGATGTGAAATGAGGAGCCCCTACCACCTTTTTATAGGTTTTGGTGGTGAGGAATACCATTTGTGGTTTTGTGGAAACCAAATGGTATTGACCAACATGGTTTAGGTACTTTTCCTTCCTTTTTCCTTTTTTGAATAAAAATAATATTTTAATTCCCTTTTTAATATTTTTGGGAATTTGGACCCTTTTTGAGGGTTTTTTATGATTTTCTTGGAAAAATAATCTTTTTTAATGGACAAAGGGGTGTACTAAGGTCTTTTGGTGACCTTTTGTTGGTTTCAGAGGCTCAAATGGTGGAAAAGTGGACAAATGGGTCATGTGAGTAAGGGAATGAGCTAGTGAGCACTTTTTAGGTGTTAACACTAGTGGCTTCATCAGCACATCTGCAATCTGCTCGTCTGTCACAATGTACACGAGCTTCACAGCTCCTCTCTGCACCATATCCATGATATAGTGATATTTGATCTCTATGTGTTTCGACCTGTCATGAAACACTTGGTTCTCGGACAGCTTCACACAACTCTGGTTTTCACAAAAGATACCAGTAGCATCCAACGGGAGATCAAATAACTCAAACAGTAGCTTCCGTAGCCATACTACCTCATAACTAGTTGAGAGGGCTGCAACATACTCTACCTTAGCTGTACACAGTGCTACGCAGGACTGTTTCTTGCTAAACAAAGAGATCACACCTGATCCCATACTAAAGCAGCACCCAGATGTGCTCTTCCTATCTGTAGCACTGCCTGCCCAATCTAAATCAACATAACCCTACAGGTTAAACATTTGATTCACTTCATACTTGAGCCATTATCCACTGTACCCTTTAGGTACCTCAAAACATGCTTTACAGCAACCAGGTGAACACTCCTCGGATCCGTCAGGAACTAGCTCAATGTGTTCACTGCAAAGCAAATGTCTGGTCTCGTGTTCGTTAGGTACATCAAGGACCCAATCATCTAACAATACATAGAGACATCAACCGGCTCAATCGAAGCATCACATAGAAGCTTCATATTCGATGCCATGGGTGTGGCCATGGCCTTGGAATCCATCATCTCGAATCTCTTCAGGATATCTACTGTGTACTTCCCTTGACCAAGGAAGATCCCACCTGAATTTTGCCACAGCTCCATACCTAGGAAATAATGCATCATTCCCAAATCTTCGATATCGAACTCAGCAGCAAGCTTCCTCTTAGTATATGCATTTAATCTGTCATCTCCTATTACAAATAAGTCATCCACATACAGGAGTAAAATCACAGGATTCCCTTCCTCAACCTTGTAGTAGAGGTTGGAATCCACTTTACTCTTGGTAAAGCCCAAACTAGATAGGAAACTGTCCATCCTACCATACCAAGTTCTGGGAGATTGCTTCAAGCCATACAAGGCTTTATTCAATATGCACACATATGACTCCCCATCATGTATTTCAAAATCGAGTGCCTACTCCACATATACTTCCTCTTCAACTACACCATTCAAGAAAGGAGTCTTGACATCCGTCTGGTGTATTTTCCATTTCATTGTTGCAGCCAGGGAAAGTACTGTTCTGATGGAAGTATACCTGGCTACAGGTTCAAAAGTTTCTTCATAATCTATTCCCTCTTTCTGAGAAAAGCCACGAGCTACGAATCTTGCTTTGTATTTCTCTACACTGCCATCTACAACATGCTTGATTTTATAGATCCATTTGGAAGTCACAACAGACTTCTCTTTAGGTCTTGGGACAACATCCCAAACATCATTTTTCATTATTGATTGGTATTCCTAAACCATAGCATCCTTCCATTCTTTCTTTTCCACTGCTTCTTCATAACTGGAAGGTTATTTGTTCATAATGTCACAGAGTAAAGCAACATCGTTGGTATGTGATCTGGTTCTTTTCTTTTCTCTTTGTTCTTCTTCTGGAATGCCAAATCTTTCTTCATCTTGAATGATCTCTCTAGCCCATGCAGGTTTCCTCTTGTGAGATTTATCATCATGGGGTGGATATACAGGTTCTTACGGATCTTCAAACTCACGAACAACTTCTGGAATTGCTTCAGTCATGGTAGTGTCTTGAAATCTAGTTTCCTTAGGTTCTTCATAAACTTCGATTGATGCCTTCCTTGATTTGATGAATGCTAAGTTTTCATTAAATGTTACATCCCTGCTAACATTAATCTTCTTGAACCCTGGAAAGTATATTGTGTAAACCTTCGAGCTTTCACTATAACCCACAAAGATACCCTTCTTTCCTGAAGGATCTAGCTTGGTCCTCTTTTTCTTTGGGACATGTGTGTATATTGGACAACCAAATATTCTAAGATGGCTAAATTCAGGTTTCTTACCAGAAAAGACTTCTTCTGGTGTCTTGTTGTCCAATATCTTATGGGGTGTTCTGTTCTGCACATATACAGTTGTTCTAGCTGCTTCTACCCATAGATGCATAGGTAGATCTTGGTCATGCAGCATTGCCCTTGTTGCTTCCATGATTGTTCTATTCTTCCTTTCTACAACTCCATTCTGTTGAGGATTATAAGGAGCAGTCAAGTCCCTCTTAATCCCTGAATCACTGCAAAGCTTCCTGAAGTCACCTGAGGTGAATTCTCCACCATTGTCGGATCTGAATATTTTGATCTTTTTGTCAGTTTGATTCTCCATCAAGATTTTGAATTCTTTGAACTTATCAAACACCTCATCTTTTTTTTTCAAGAAGTATACCCAAGTCTTCCTGGAGAAGTCATCAATAAATGGGACATAGTAAACATACCCACTTAGAGAACTGGATGACATAGGACCACATACATCTGAGTGGATGATTTCCAGGATATCTTTTTCCTTGCTTTCACTGCGTGGGAAAGTCTTCTTAATATTCTTACCTTTTGCACATCCTTTGCAAACACCTTCATGTTTGGTCTTGATTTTAGGAAGACCCTCTACAGCCTTGCTTGCAATTGGAAGTGCCCTATAGTGCATATGAGCAAGTCTTCTATGCCAAAGTTCACTTGGCTCCATGGATTCATGCACCATGGCATGTTCAGGTTGTCCTTTTTATTTATACAAACCTCCCTCTTGCTCTCCAATCACAACTGCATCATCTATGGTCTTTCCTTTTGGCCACATTAGGACTTGACCATCCACAAATGAAACCCTCATACCTTTTGCATCCAATGTAGAGATGGAGAGTAAGTTCTTCTTGAGCCCAGGTACATAAAGGACTTCTTTCATCTTCAAAGATTTTCCAGAATCTAGGTTGTAGGAGGCTTCACCACTTCCTTTGATTGGGTATTGATAATCATCCCCAAGTTTCACCTTATGGGGTGATTCATGTTCATATAGATTCACAAAATATTCCTTAAACCCAGTCATGTGTTTGGAAGCCCCACTATCAATCAACCAATCATTACAACCATGGGAGATAGTACTTGTGAGAGTAGAGATTAGAACTTACTCTTCTTCACTTGATGAGTCATCATTACTATCATCACTTTCTGCCCTAGCCTTCTTCTTTGGAGGTTCATCATCTTCGGTAGCATGAGCATGGTACCTTCTTTTGTTACCCTTCTTATTCTTGCTGGAGTTGTTGTTGTTGTGGTTGTCCCTTTTGTTCTTGGGACATTCTGAAGCAAAGTGACCCTTCTCATTACAAGTGAAACACCTTAGATCTTTCTTGTCTTTGTGAAAATGATGAGAACATTTCTTCTTGTGATGGGATGGCTCCCTCTTGAACTTTCCCTTCTTAGTGTGAGATATGAGAGCTTGATCTTCATTTCCCATCTTCTCTTCTCTTGCCACAAGCATTGCTTCTTCTTGAGAACATTCCTCCCATAATCAGTTGAAGGAGATTAACTTCTTTCTAGCACAGATCTGCTGGATAAAAGAGTTCCATGACCTAGGTAGGCCATTCAAAGTAGTCATAACAATTTCACCATTCTCCACCATTTCATCTACAACTTCAAGTTGTTCCTTGATCTAAGAGACCTTGGAGAAATAGGATTGAATGGTTTCTCCATTCAACATCTTGACCCCTTTCAATTGATTCCGCAGGGTCATCTTCCGATTTATGTTCTTTCCTTCAAATAGCTTGGTCAAAGAGTCAAACACAGCCTTGGGTGTCTTTAGAGAAGATACATGGGGTATGAGATGGTCTTTGATAGAATCAGGAATGATTCTCTTTGCCTTGACCATGTTCTTCTTATGCAATACCTTAGCTTCTTCATCCTCTGGGATAGGGATGTCTTCTTGTATATATGAGTCCAACTCATTCTCTTCCAGGATTAACCCAATCCTATACTTCCAAGCTCGGAATTTATCAGCCCCTTCAAGCTTATCCTGAAGCTTGGTGTGGTGATACATCTTAAAGAGTACTTCAAATGGAAATAGAAAAGATTTAGGTCTTACCACTTGAAATGCTGAAAACTGGATCTAGTCCCAGATTAGGGTTTGTCGAAAAAACCATAAAAATTCAAAATGTGATATTCAACTTTCTGAAAGGATAGAAAGATGTGCCTTGATGAGCTGATCATCCTGGTGTATTCAGAATTTGAGATCAGCAAAGCTTTACCCTTCATATTTTCCTTTTTGTCCTCCCGGGTTCACTAGGGAGAGCCCTGAATTAGGGTTTGAGTTTCCCCGAGATATACCTAGCCAAAAATCTCGATCCAAAGCTCTAAACTTCGATATTTGTAAGGAGCTTCCAGCTATGTCTTCGGATTTCAGAAATTCCTATTTTTGTGGAGACCCTAAATTTTAGGACCAAATCTGAAAATGCTCAGAATTGAATTATGATTGGACAGATAGATTCTCCTTGATGAGTAGAGTCAATCTACTAGACTGCTTTTCCAAATTCTACGTAGAGAAACCCAATAAACAAGAAACTCAAGTTTCTGTCACTGCAAAATGTCTTCTTCTCAGGTTAGCTCTGATACCATGTTAAAATTTGAGCATTAATTCACAATACTCTTGGCTCATTACTGAGAGAATAACATATACAGTATATCAATTCATAACAATCACAATAAGCATGACAAGCATCACAAGAATCAAAAGCATGAGAGACAAGAGACACAGAGTTTCCGTGGGGAAAACCCTAAGGTGAAAAACACCACAACTTCCTCAGAGATAGAGAGAGCAATGGCTCAACCAAAATACACTTGAGATAGTCTCCTAGAGAAGATGATCCTCCTCCTCACTAGTGTGCCACTTTCTGAGTGAGAGAAGTGTGTCTTTCCAAATGATCCAAATAGAGATCTCCCGATCTCTATTTATACTTAACCTGTTTGACCAGTTACATTATGGGGCCGACTTGTCTATCTAGATACATCCACAATATAATATATATTTCAGGGCCAAATCCACACATGGTGGTCTAATAACCCATCGGAAAGTACACACACTTGCGACACTTGTCAATCCACATGACGACACTTCCTTATAGAGGAATAACACATCTCTTATAAGGGTACAATAAATATATATGAAATACATAGACGAAATACATTCCAAAGTTACATATACATCAACATATGGATGGCCACAAATACAATTGGGTGAACATCTTGTTGAATGAGTTATTACTTGACATTGAGGATGTCTAGGATAAGGGGCTTCCCTTCTACTTTAATTGGCTACTGGTCCTCATCGCCTTTGTGGGATGGAGAGAACCCAACTATTAGTGCAGCCTACCAATAACACAAGATGATTTCCGCCCAGTGTGGTTTGCAAACATGTGGTCCTCAACCACTCCAAAGAAGTAGCAGGTTAATAACCTACACTTCTTCACTTTCCTCAAGCAGTTGCGCACCGTGATTGAGAAGACCCCGCACATCATGAGAGAAGTGACCACCCAGTACAAACCATTCTTTATTTTTTAAGTCAGGCTTCATTCAATTTTCATTCAACTGCGCCTGAATGCCAAAAAATGGTTTGAGGGACAATACCAGCTAGGAGTCCCAATGATTGAGCTCATTATTGAGGAATGGCCTACTGAATGGAAAGAGCATGCCCCAAAATCACTCATTACTCCATCAAATGAAGAACAAGAAGAAGAGTGCAAAGAGGATGCATAAGTTCAAAGTGCTTCGACTTTGAAGCCTGCGTAGGAAGCAAGCATAACAACAAAAGAGCCATAAGTTGGCGACAATAGGAAAGAGTCGGGCACTGGAATCCCTGAGAAGCCGCCGCAAAAGAAGAAGGTTAAGGCCATGAAACAACCATTGGATAGAATCTTGCATGATGATAACTATGAGATGATAGCATCATGGACAGCTACGCACCTAGAATATTTCGCTGGATTTACAGAAAGACGGGAAGAGCCGTATCAGGCGCAGGTCCGAGATAGCATTGACAAGTTGACTAGTTTGGTCTTGAGGATAGAGCAAGTCCACCGCGACTTTTCTTAGGAGACCGACTGACATGACCAAATAGGGGAACCAAGTGACATGATGTGTAGAACACCCGAATTCACAACCCGGGCATTCATCGTCAAGATTACATCTGCATCCATTCTATTCCCCACATATGATATGATGGAAACTATGAGACGGATGCAGCAGTTCGAGCTAAACATAGCCATGATTTTTTTGATGTATTTGTAACTTCGGATGTATTTCATATATGTATATTGTATTCCTATAGAGATGTTATTATTCCTCTATACGAAAGTGTCGTCATTTATATTGTAAGTGTCGTAACTTATACTTGATGGGTTATTAGACCACCTTGGTGGGGTCGGCCCTGTATAAGTCATGTGGGTCAAAGGTTTATTAGACCACCCTATTGGGGGTTGGCCCTGTCAGCATTATGTTATGTGGTTAAGTTAAGGCTGACCTAGTAAAGGTTATTAGGCAAGTCAAGTCAAGTATAAATAGAGTGCAGGAGGCACTCTATTTGATCATTCACTTTCTCACTCATACTATCATTGGAGAGTGGTGCACTTATGGAGGAGGAGAAGCTGCTGCTAGGAGAAGAATATATCTTATGATTGGGTTGTATCATTTCTCTATCTATCTCTGAGGAGGTTGCGGGGTTTTTCACCTTCTTGGTTTTCCCCGGTGAAACTTTGTGTCTCTTGTGTGCTTGCATTATTGTGTCCATGTTTGATATGATGTAGATATGTTGTACATGTTATTCTCTTAGTTAAGATCCTAGATCAGATTGAAATTCTAAAAAACTAACATGGTATCAGAGCTAGCCTGATAGAAGGCATAGTATGGCATTTATGACACTTGTTGCACTTGCGAATCTAGGGCTTCATATAGAAAAAACCAGTCATCATAGCACTTTCTCTATAAATCCATTTTGGAGAAGTTTTAGGATCTGAAAATTTTACAGGTCAAAGATAAGATCCCAATGTACCTTTTTTCTAAAGCACAACTTCTGATTCATTGTACTTTGTGTTTTATGATCTATACAATCTAGGGTTTCTGCCTCTTCCATATCTCTATCATAAACAGGTGACCAAGCAAAAAAGGTCACAACTTGGGCTAGGAAGCTCCAAATGAAATTTCGTAAATAGTGATAGGTAGGTCATGGACTATACTTGCACAAGCCAAAGGTTTAGAGGCCGAAAGTGAACCAGTGACACGTGGCATTCAATAAAAGTTCGCTCTCCTGCTCTATCCCATAAACAGGTCACATTACGACACTTGGCATAACTCTCTGTCAGAGAATCCAATTGAGGTCAGACCTCTGGAGTTGAAAAGATGACAGGTCATGCTACCACAGGTCGCAGTTTCAGAACCTGTGGATTTGTAATTTTGGAGGTACACGAGAAACAATCAAGTGCATATTTCTGTCAAAATAGAATTGTTTTTTGAGCACCTTCATTCATGGCTCTGAGAATTTAGGGCTTCAGAGAATGTTGAGATTTTTTATCGGAGACCACGGATGAATTCTCCTCATCAAAATCAAAATTTAGAGACAAAGATAGAATTTTTTGGTTTGGAAAAAGGCCAGGCTTGATCAAACCCCACTTCGGGACTTTGATCGAAAAAGTGGAAAATTAGGGCTTCTGCAAAAATGGGAATTTTTGAAATCTGTGACCATAGCTAAAAGCTCCTTGGAAAAATCAAAGTTTAGAGCTTTCGATCCAACTATTTGGTTGAGTGAAGCTCCAGGAAACTCAAACCTAATTCAGGGTCCTCCCCAGTGAATCAAGAAGATTGAAAAGCAAACTTGAGGGGTGAAACTTTGCATTTTCCAAATTCTGAGTATACCAGGTTGATCAGCTCATCAAGGCGCATCTTGCTATCCTTTCAAAAGTTTGAAATTCAAAGTTTGAATTTTTAGGGTTTCCCTAACAAACCCTAATTGAGCTCCAGATCCAGTTTCTGCAAATCAAGTGGATTGGGTTAATCCTGGAAGAAAATGGATTAGTCAACTGCATAAGTGAAGAAGTTCTTGTTTCAGAAGGAGTTGAGGCTAAGGCCTTACATAAGAAGATTACAAGCAATCTCGACAGGTATGACTTATCCAGGTATGTTTCGAGATATGTTCATGATTAAGCTTATGGTATGTTTGTCTTCATTAAGGTTAGTACAATCTTGATTAACTTTAGACTTGTTGTATCACCTTTAAAAAAATATGAATGCATGATAGAAGATATTCATTGATTAGGGTTTTGATGCTTATGATTGTACTAATGCATTGTGGTGTTTTAAGAGGTTGATGTTGTCCGCTAACATGAAATGTACATCAAGAAATACAAATCATGTTCTAGTTCAAGAACATTTAACGATGGTAACATGAAGACAAAGATTGGTCCATTTTCATGGATCACATAGAAGATCTACTTACGAGGTATGTATAACTTGGTTCTATAATGATCAACCTATGAGATATGCAGGTTACTAGCACACGTCATTTAAGAGAACAAGAAGAAATCATGTGTGTATGTTAGACATAACCAGCTAACATATTAATCCAGGTATGTTTTTCCTATATCAACTTAGAATCCTACCTTGTGTTAGGATCTTATATTGTTGTATGGTTGATAATGATTATTCATGAAGTTAGAAATGTAAGTAATCAAAGGTTTATGCATATTATGTCTCTTACATTGATTGATGATATGACTAACTAGAAAAGTCTTTTGGTCAAATAAAGAATATGCATGAGTAAAAGAAGTATTCCCTGAAACCTTTAATACTAATGTTTATTATCTGTGTATGAAATTGTCTTGACCATACATGTTTAAGATTACTTAGAATCATAATGTGTTTTATAGTATTAAGATTATACTAATGAATGCATGTATGAGATCTCGAGGATAACACAATGATGATACTAGTAAGTATGCATAGTGATCGAGGATGGATATAAGTTAAAAGACAGGTAATCCAGGAAGCAAAGATCAAGAGGGAGCACACTCCAGTAGTTCCTGCAAGGAAGCAAATATTGAGAGGGAGTCCACCCTACAAACGAAAGAAAGATAAGTATTTGAATTGTCATTTCTTGCATATTTGTTAGTTTAAATAATATTGTTCAATGATGTATATGCTTATGTTCCTAGACTCAGGGTGTATATTATGCATATTAGAATAATTGCATTAATGAACAATATACTACTAATATGCATGTGATGGGTAAGTGGCCTATGGCACTGTACAACATTCCATTGCTACTTATCTAGAATGAAACCTCTTTGCTGACATGTTGGGAGTAGTGCAAACTCTTAACAATGTTCTCGTAGAGATTGGAAGGCATCTAGAAAGTTATGGGATATGGATAAACATCGTATTGAAGCATTGTCTAAAATAATTGCATGACTGTATGACATATTTCTTTATGTGTAAGAATTTGTTCTGAAAACTATGAGAAGTTTCTAATCATGCAATTTAACTTGTTTTGTAGGAAAGATCATATACGAGCACCTACAATAGAAGGACTACAACATTTGTTCCAACAACAAAGTTATCTATTGAAGATATTGAATATATTGAAGTTCCTAGGATCCAGGATGAATGCCATGATCCATCGATCATGAAGAATGATGTTTGGGATGTGGTCCCAAGACCTGAAGGGAAGTCTGTTGTGACTTCCAAGTGGATCTATAAGATCAAGCATGATGCAGAAGGCAACATAGAGAAATACAAAGCAAGTGATGAAATGGAAGATACACCAGATGGATGTAAATACAGCTTTCTTGCTTGGTGTTCTTCAGATTGATGATACTTCGAGGAAGAAGTGATGGGACACATTTGCAGGAGCCATTCCAAGCATGGTGAAAGGAGGATCCTTCCCATGGCTGTGGATGTAAGCGTTGTGTGATGAGCATCAGGACGATGCTCCAATTACTTCTTTGTATATGCATCATGTTGGATGTTGGATATGATCAGTTGGATAATGTATTTGTATATGCATCATGTTGGATGCTTTTTATGATCAGTTGGATCATGTATCTATATATGCATCATGATTGGATGCTTGTTATGATCAGTTGGATCATGTATCTGTATATGCATCATGTTGGAAGCTTGTTATGATCAGTTGGATCATGTATATGTATATGCATCATGTTGGATGCTTGTTATGATTGGTAGATAATGTATGATGATATGTATCAGGTGGATACATTGTATGATCAGGTAGATAATTGGTATGCATTAGGTGGATGCACTGTATGATTAGGATGATCATGGATGATGAGCTTGAGGGTGTTGCTCCAGATGATATGCATCATGATGATGCTGTGATGATGATCAGGATGATCATGTGATGATGTATCGTCAGATGATTGGGTCCTTGATGTACCTAATGAATACGAGACCACATATATGCTTTGCGGTGAACACCTTGAACAAGTATTTGACAGATCCAAGACATGTTCACCTGATAGCTGTAAAGCATATTCTGAGGTACCTGAAGGGTACCGTTGACTATGGGCTCAAGTATGAGGAGAATCAAAAGTTTAACCTGGAGGGTTATGTTGATTCGGATTGGGAAGGCAGTTCCATTGATCAGAAGAGCACTTCGGGGTGCTACTTCAGTATGGGATCCGGTATGATCTCTTGCTTTAGAAGGATGCAGTCCTGTGTGGCACTGAGTACAACTGAAGCAGAGTATGTTGCAGCTTGTTCGGCTAGTTGTGAGGTAGTATGGATTAAGAAGATGCTGGCTAATTTGTTTTGATCTCCAGTTGAGTGCTACTTGTATATATTGCGACAACCAGAGTTGTGTGAGAACCCGGTGTTCCATGACAAGTCGAAGCACATTTAGATCAAGTTCCACTATATTAGGGATATGGTGCAGAGAGGAGCAGTGAAGCTCATGTATGTTGTGACGGATGAAGCAGATAGCCGATGTGTTGACCAAGATGCTAGCCAGAGTGAATTTTGATTACTTCAGAGAGAGACTTGGTGTACTTCAAATCAAGATTCCTACCAAGGGGAAGTGATGAGTCTGGAGACACAGATGCACATGAGACATTCTCACATAATGGTAGGTATGGTCCTCCTATGGTGACATGTAAGGGCTGGGGCCATTTTCACATGGTGGTAGGTATGGTCCTCCCATGGTGCAGATGTAAGGGCCGGGCCATTCTCATATGGTGGTAGGTATGGTCCTCCCATGGTAAGATATAAGGGCTATTGGGCTTTTCCAACATGATGGTAGGTAGTTCCTTCCATGGTTACATGGTGATAGGAGAGTTCTCTCATGGTCATTGATGTAACTGCAAGGATTTTTCGACATGATGGTAGGTAGTTCCTCCCATGGTGACATGGTGATAGGAGAGTCCTCTCATGGTCGTTGATGTAATTGTCATTCCTTTCTGACATGATGGTAGGTAGGTCCTCCCATGGGGACATGGTGGTAGGTAAGTTCTCTCATGGTCGTGATGTAAGTGTTGTGCCTTTCCGACATGGTGGTAGGTAGTTACTTCCATGGTGACATGGTGTCAGGAGAGTCCTCCCATGCTTGTGATGTAAGTGCTGAGCCATTCCCAAATGGTGGTAGGTAGGTCCTCCCATGCTGGTGTATGTATGTGTTGTGTGTGTACATCTAGGTTGTGCTCCGTGGATGATGACGATGATCTGAAGACGATGATGTGTAGTATGGTACACAGGTTTTGTAGAGGCATATGATCAGTCCTGAGATGCTCTTGTAGGTGTTGCAAAGGCAGTGTAATCAGTCCTGGGAGATCTTGCAGGTTTTGCAGAGGCAGTGTAATCAGTCCTAAGGTCTACCTACTTGATGGCTTGCTCGCTAAGATAACATGATCAGTATGATCATGAGTATCGGGATGATACTCTGTGGCCATGGACAGGTTGTGCAGTTGCATGTAAGAGATCCTAGGAGATCCAACAGGTTGAGCAGTATGCTCGTAATCAGTCCTAGGATGCTTTTTCAAGGTTTTGGCTTAACGTACGTAATCAGTTCCGAGGATTCCATAGTATGGCCAGTGATGATGAAGACCTACAGGTGGTGGGCCTACATCCACTATGAAAAAGGACTACCTCGGTAGAACTTCCTATGATGAGTATATGAGATATTGATTGAGATAGCAGCAGCAGTGATGATGACGATGATCCGTGATGATGAGCTAGAGAAAAAGACTTGTGCTAGAATACATGTGTCGATAAATACCTTCCTAGTTAAGAGGGAGTGTTGATGTATTTGTAACTTCGGAATGTATTTCATATATGTATATTGTATTCATATAGAGATGTTATTATTCCTCTATATGAAAGTGTCGTCATTTATATTGTAAGTGTCGTAACTTATACTTTATGGGTTATTAGACCACCTTGGTGGGGTCGGCCCTGTATAAGTCATGTGGGTCAAAGGGTTATTAGACCACGCTATTGGGGGCCGGCCCTGTCAGCATTATGTTATGTGGTTAAGTTAATGCCGACCTAGTAAAGGTTATTAGCCAAGTCAAGTCAAGTATAAATAGAGTATGGGAAGCACTCTATTTGATCATTCACTTTCTCACTCATACTCTCATTGGAGAGTGGTGCACTTATGGAGGAGGAGAAGCTACTGCTAGGAGAAAACTATCTCTTATGATTGGGTTCTATCATTGCTCTATCTATCTCCAAGGAGGTTGCGGGGTTTTTCACCTTCTTAGTTTTCCCCGGTGAAACTATGTGTTTCTTGTGTGCTTGCATTATTTTGTCCATGTTTGATATACTGTAGATATGTTGTACATGTTATTCTCTCAATTAAGATCCTAGATCAGATTGAAATTCTGAAAAACTAACAGATTCCAGCTGAAGGGTTGCACTATTTGCACACCTAGATCTCCCATGAGATGCATGAGCGGGAAATTGTTTCACACAATCAGTGCCTGTAGCATGAAGAAAATTACCGAAGAATACAAGTAGAGTGCGAAAACAAAGAAAGAGAGTTTCAATGCACATAGGAAACAAAGTGCAGGATTAGAGGAGCAGTCTCCACTGTCTGTTCGAAGCTCCCCGTAGTCGAAGAAGAACCAAAGATAGAAGCAACCATTTTACAGATAGGTGATACTGTGACCAATTTACAGGAACAGATGAGGGACCTGGAGATCTCCCACACAAATGAAGTCGAAAGGATCAAGGCTTCCCACCAAGCAAAAATAGCTGAGATAGCAGCACTACAGCTAGTAGACACACAAAGGCAAGAAGAAGAAACAAGAACAGAAGCAATAAGGGCTTCATTGCAGAGTATCTATGTAGCAGTAGCGCAGTGTCATATTTTGGCAAATGACGTCTCCAACGTGTGGAGCATACTAGAAGGAAGTCTAGAGCTGCAAAGTATCCACAAAGAAATAAAAGAAAAGCAATAAGAATTGGATGCCACAGATGCATCCATGAAGGACTTGTCAGTCCATCAGAAAAGGGTGGCCTTCAAGCAGACCAAGGCATTAAGGAGGGAACTCAAGGCCTTAAGGATGAAGGAGGCTGAAACCTCTGCAAGAGTGCAACCACTAATGGAAGAAGCACTCACCTTGACCGATGACATTGAAAAAAAACTGCAAGAACTTCGGACATCAGAAAATCATATCAAGGAAGAAACTTCAGAACTTGCTTCACATGAAAGGCTTGACAAAGTAAAGGAGTGTGAGAAGGAAGTGAAACGGGTAGTTGCACAACTGAAAAAGACAATTGAAGAATTCACTGTGCAGGAAGGAATTCCAAAAGAAGCACAGATAGAGCAACTGGACTAGAGTGGCTCGGGACGAGCCACAAGTAAGTGTTAGGGGCCTGTTGGGCGTGGTCCAAGTGGGTACAAATTTTGTTGAAACATGATTTTGAGCTACATAGTGGAAAAGCATAGCAATGGGGAGAGTGTAGCTTGTTGGAAATATTCAATAGCGCATCTATGCTGATGCGCAGGACCCGCACAGCAGCAAATTTTTGTAAGAAGATAGAAGAAAAAGTTGGGTGAGAAAGAAACCTGTTTGGAACAGTGGTGGAAAGTAGTTGAGAAGCTAGGCCACTACGTTGAAAGAGACATACAGGCAGAAGAGGAAGAAAGATACAGGACACAATGCAATTGTAACTGTTTTGAGGACTGCGGCTATCAGAGGAGTGTGCGAGCCAGGAGTGGCCTTGCAGAATGGCCTGAAGTAGGCAGAGTAAGCTGTCGACAGCGACAATCAGGCATGGAAGTTAGCCATGCCATGTTTTGGAAACCTAAGGGTTTTTCCTATGAATTGTAAAGACATGACCTACAGGCATGATCTATAAAGAAGGAATTTTTGTATAGGGAAGGGTTACTCTTCATTTTGTAATATTGTTAGACTTTTGAGCAAAAACCATTGTAAAGGATCTGTAGCTGTGTGTGCAGAGAAGAGAGTCTGCAGCTGAGTGCACAGACCAAGAACGGTTGTACCCTTCCCAAAAGATCAATATTAAAAACCATTCTTGTGGACGTAGCCTCCATCTGGGGTTGAACCACGTTAAATCTTGTGTAGTGAGATTGTCTATATGTTCATGCTTTGTTCTATCTGTTTGCTTACTATGTATGCTTGAACTCTCAATTATCAGTTGGTTGGTTAATGCTTTTATATGTTTTCAACGTAGGAGGAGAACAGGGATAATATGTTAAGTGTTTCTCGAATGGATGATTGCTGAATGTGAGTTGTTCTAAGTAGGTGAATGTATTAGCCATGTCTAGACATGTATGCAAGTAATGAATGGTTATGTAATTAGGTTAATGTGTAGTATTGGGAGGGTGTAGGACTGTTAGATTGTTTGAGTACACCAAGCATAATCTTAAATAATCACTAGTAGGAATTAAAGGAATAAGAACCAAGTAAACCCTTAACAAATTTTCCATTGAAGTGGGGGTGCATAAGTCTATTGCACTACTACATTCAATCAGTAAGGTCAACCTGCGTGATTCGTGGTTGTGCTGGGTGCGCAGCTTTCCAGTTAAAGAAGTATCAACCCACGACGAAGAAAATCGTCATGTGGTCCTTAGTCGTAGCACGATCCTATAGCGTGCTACGTAGTGGGTTTGTCCCATCAACTCATCACCTCGCTGTAGAAACCTAATTCTGCAGCACCACCATAGCTTCGCCTCGGGTGAGACCTCGACCTGTGTGCAGGTTGTTGCCGAAAGGGCCGGTGAAAAGGGGTTTTGTTGGTTAATTCTAAAACCGCAAAGAACCTGGGTCTACATTGGAAAACCTCTAGATCAGTTACTTACGCCAATAGCCTACACCAAGTGATCCCATATTTCCATACATTTTTCAATGCAACAAAGATGTCTAAAAACAGAATGAAAAAATGTTAACTCTTATAAAATTAGAGATAATTATATTCAAATCAATTGACATTAAAATAGACTAATCAGAAATAGAGAGCTATGGATATAAAAGTATGCATATACCTTGTACAATAGTGCTAAAACAAGAAATTTTTGTCTAACTAATTGGAGGAAATTATGGTATTGAATATGGACTAATGAATGGAGTTGATGGCATCTTAAAGTTGCATACAATAGGTAAAAGTGATCTATTGTATGGATTGAATTCACAGATCCAAATTAAATGGGCTTGTTGCAATGAGAAAATATTTAGAAATTTTATATTTCTGAGATAGAAATCTCTTGGAAACCTATCACACACATCTCTAGATGCATTAGAGATAGAGTCGAAGTCCATTTTATAAGAGAACAATTCCTTGCTCAACTGGAATGTGTGCGAACTATATATAGATCACAAGAACTTATAATGGAGGGATTGGCATTCGACCCATCTCAAATTATACAACCTAGACTTGCTTATGCAACATTGTCTTGTGTAAAGGACATGAAATCTCTATATATGATCAATAAACTCCAATAATATAATTTCCCTATCTCACAGAAAGTCCTTGATGATATGTGGAGGCCTAGAAAACATTCCTATTACCAACTTGAATATGGTCTCTTTGCAAAAGAAAAAAACAATTGTGTTCTAATTTCTTCACTAAACACATGTAGCTTATCATTGCATATTGAAGAAGTTGCTAGTGACTATGACCTGATGAAATCTGGTATCATTTGTTTACAATGTAAACAAACACAAATTTAGTCCCACAACAAACTCTTTTTTCAAAAAACTATGATTCTTTATCAATTTTGCATCTACAATGGATCTCCACATGTTACAAGAAAAACATAGCCGTTGAAAAATCATACATACACACCACAAAATATATTGAATTAGTATTAAACGATTTCCACTTGAACAAGTTCTCATTGAAAAAAGCAAATCTCTATATCGCACCAAATGCACCACTTGAACATGTCTTCAATTTTGTTAACATCATCTTGGAAAATACAAGAAAAGAGGAGTGCACAATACTTGGTTGATATTTTAACTTTTACATGCTTGCAAATAAGAACATAGCAAAAATTAATGGCCTCCATGAATAGTAATAATTTCACTTTACCTACAACAAAGCTGACACATGAAACAAGATCACTTCTTGACCATTACTTTTGGACAAATCTACCTACAAGAAAAACTGCATTTATAGTTTGTAAGGCTTATTAGAGTGGCCATCATGCTACATATCTTTCAATTTCTCTAGATTGATCCAAATCATGTACATTTATTGACAAAATAAAGAATCACTTCTAGAACAACTCTAATTCACATTCTTCTATGTCATTTTAATGGGGAAAAAAAAGACATCTACATTCTAACTTGTGCTCGTGTTATATTTGTTGTCATAGGCTTTGCACAAATTAGATTCATATGCACTCTTTTCTATGGTATAAAGCATCACCTTAGCTTAAACCCAATTCAAGAAACCATATACCATGCGATCATATGATTCCCATACTCTAAAAGATGTACTATGGCACTATGTTCTTGTTCTTATCTTTAAAAAGGAAAGAAAAAATAATGAGAACAAAAAAAGGCCCTTCGCAATATTACTTTTGAAAAATATTGTAGCTAGCATTCCATGTGCCTATCATATGCTATTTTAGATTTTTTTACACTTGTTTTGAAAAATAGTACTTGGAATTGATAAATGCAATGATTTCCTCTTGCTAGTTCATGGTTCTCTATTTTTAACACTAATAAAGCATCCGAACCTCGTAATCGTAGATATATCTGAATTACAATCTTCACTTGATTCATGTCTTCCTTTTTATGATATAAAACAAATAGAGACCATTCAGGAGACGGCCTCTGATTACTTTGGAGCCATCTATTGAAACTTGTACATGTCTTAGCATTTTTGCACTTGAAGAATTCTTGTTTCCTTTTCCCATATAAGAAATTTGGTGTTTGATATTTCATTTCCATTTTATAACCTTTGAGGCAGAAAAAAAAAAAATCGCAAAATAAAAACATTGCAGAAGGAAATCTGCAATACACCTAGTCAAAATATAAAATATGTAACATCCCAAAAATTGCAAAAATAAAAAATAAAAATTGATGTAGCCTAATTTATAAGATAAATGCTAACTCCGAAATGATAATAATTAGCTAACATTGATAACTGTCTCATACAATTTGTCTTAATTGTTCTAAACATGATTATGTACTTAGTTATAAGTAGGATGCAACAGAACAAGGTTTTTATTTTGTTATGTGTAAGGATCTGGTACAATACTGATGATGTTGTTTGCATATTTCTGAAGGGGTTCCTATCGGGTTCCCTTGGGTTTACTTAGCTTTGAAAGCTAAAGCATTGGATACTTCCTTCGCAAATCTACAGGTAAGGTTATAGAGTAATTCCAGTTTTTACAAGACAAGTTGAAAGCTTCAGCTTGTCATCTCTATGTTTAAAATAATTATAAAATCTGTCGTGCATGAAGATGTCGATGGTATGTATCTTCAGTTTAACTTCATCACTTGTATCATCTTTTATGGTTATGATTGCACGTGTCGTCGGCAATGTTTAAGCACTAACTCGTTGTAACTATTGGTGAGATTAGTGGTAATATAACCTAGTTTAACGGTCTGAATTTGTAACATGTTTGGTTTATGTGAAAGATAGTGTCATCAATATAGTAATTGATCCTCCTGGAATGATGGCGGCAATGTCATAAGTTTCGTAATATTAATGCTGACGTTTGTATTGCATCCATATGTAAATCAAGGTGTTGTTGATATGTAGTATACATCACAGTAGAGTTTACACAAAACTCTAGTTTTCAATATGGTGTAAAAGTTCAGCAGTATTCTACGCTATCCTTAAGCAAATAGCCTAGCTATTTAAATGTAATGTTTAAACATTTGCTATGTGGTAGTCCATACTATACTATGGCATAATTGATTTATAATATAGTTGATATATTAACTATATTGATTCTATGTTGGATATCCAATGGGAACTATGTTAATAACATTGTTGTAATGTTATATGGCGCGAATAAGAATATGGCATGAAATGTTTAAACTCCATAGTTCGGCGTGTATTGCATATATGTGTTATATAAAATTGGGATAAGGTTTTTGCATCTAGCATGAATGGTGTTGTAATAACTTATGGAATGAACCATGTATCAATGTTTATGGTAATACAATACCTCTATCCTATGTTTGTGTGAGTATTTTGATCACAGAAGATCGAGGAGCTATGGAGAACCTCACAAAATCGAATTAATTTGCAATTACAGTGGAAAAATTTGAAAAAAGAGATAAATTTACACACAATGTATGCTCAAATCTTTGATTAACTGACTGTCTAACATGTGAAAATGTTAGTAACAGGTTTTTATTACATCCATGAGAAAATCGAGAGCATTAGGTGGCTCAAGCTGAGTGTACAAGTCATCAATGCCAAATTGGCCTCAATCCCCCCTAGGTGGGTCCAACTCAATCCCAATCACCCCAAACAGCTACGAATTCTGGTGTGGAGGTGGCTGAAGCATGCTGAGTCATAAATGAGCTCAAGGCAGGCGTGGGTGAGCAAATAGAGGAGGTTTGGGGGCCCAAGGGAGCATTAAATGCTCCAAATCTAGCCAAAAGTGGGCAAAAATCCACCCTAGCGCCCTTGGTCAACTAAATTCCCCAAAACAAGGAGAGAGGGCGCACCAGCAATAAATGAGGGCGCACTTGTGGACAAAACTGGAGGCTGGGTGAACTGGTTTGCTCAGAAGTGGGTGTGAACACTCTCAAAGTGGGTTTTTGACCAACTATAGTCACTTAATCCAAAACATGGTTTAATTAAGCACATGGGCAATTAAAAATTTATGGATTATGGTACTAAGTGTGGTTACTGTTCTAACACCCCCCCTTAACCATAACTTTGTACATCTCATGAAATATAAGTGGGAGGCCTTGGCAACAAAGGCTCAAGTCACCTCAATACAAACAGAAATTTTATTTGTCCAAATGAACCGAGGAAAAGAAGTAAAACCTCATGGGATAAAAACTTCCCTCAAAAATGGACATGGGGCTGAACCTGCAATTAGATTGCAGCAATCACCATCCATCACTCACTCCAAGCAAGGCTCTCAAGTAAGTGAAGGTCTTCTCTGTAAAGCACTTGGTGAAAATATCAGCAGTTTGCTCGGTGGATGGGCAATACTGCAGTGAAATCACCCTGTCATGCACCAAGCCCCGAATGTAATGCATGTGGATCTCAATGTGCTTTGTTCTTTGCCTCTGTACTGGATCAGTAGATATCTTGATGGCACTTTGATTATCCACCCAAATATTGGTTGGAGAATCAATAGCAACACCAAACTCCCGAAGAATGCCTTGCAACCAAACACACTGTGTGGCTGCGTTCACTGCTGCCCTGTACTCGGCCTCTGCTGATGAAAGAGAAATTGTATGCTGTTTCTTACTTGACCAGCAAATAGGACCTTCAGCAAACATAAACACAAAACCTGAAGTGGACTTTCTATCGATGGGATCTCCCGCCCAATTGGAATCACAAAATCCAGCTAGTTGAAGTGAAGAACCAGCTGCATAGTGTACCCCGAAGCTCTTTGTTCCTTGGACATAATGAAGGATCCTTTTGGCTGCCTTCCAATGGATCTCATGTGGCTGCTGCATATACCTTGCTACAGCACTTACAGCATAAGACAAATCAGGTCTTGTATGTGTAAGGTACAGCAAACTTCCAACTAGCTGCCTATAGAGTGTGCAATCCACCACCGGAGAGTCTTCAAATTCACCTAGTTTTATGCCTGAAAGGAATGGGCACTTGGCTGCCTTACATTCAGCCATTTTGAACTTGAATAAAAGGTCTGAAGCATACTTAGATTGACTCAGCAATATACCTCTCTCAGATTGCTCAATTTCCAAACCCAAAAATTGCCTTAGCAATCCTAGGTCGCTCATGGCAAATTCACTGTGCAAAGAAGCTTTAATTGAGCCAATTTGTTTGGTGCAGCTCCCTGTAATTAAGAGATCATCAACATACAGTACAATGACCTGCAAATTACCATCACAATGCTGCAAATAAACATTTGGATCAGACTTGCATCGACAGAAACCAATTGAGAGCAAAAAAGCATCCATTTTGGCATACCAAGCCCTGGGGGCTTGCTTGAGTCCATAGAGTGACTTCTTCAACCTGCAAATAAGTGTGGGATCCTCTTGGAATCCTTCAGGCTGCTGCATATATATCTCTTCCTGTAGCTCACCATGCAAGAATGCACTTTTGACATCCATGTGGTGAACTTCCCAACCTTTACTAGCTGCCATGGCTAGAGCTAGTCTAATTGAGTCCATCTTTGCAACCGGTGCAAAGGTCTCTGTATAATCCACACCATGGATTTGTGAGTAGCCCTTAGCCACTAACCTAGCCTTATATTTCAGATCAGAACCATCAGCAACAGGTTTGGTTCGAAAAATCCACTTACATTGCACTAGTTTCCTCTTGGGAGGAAGAGGCACCAAATCCCATGTTTTGTTCTCTTGGAGAGATTGGAATTCTTCTTGCATTGCTGCCCTCCACCTTGGATCATGATGGGCTTCCTGATATGATGTTGGATCAGATCCAATCATCATATAACAGTGATCAGCAAGCTCACTCTCATTTGCAAAGGAAGCATTGATTGTTTGGGATCTAGTCTTCCTAGGCTCTTGGGGATTGCCTGCCAATTCACCTGCAGCTTCTATGATTTTTTCAGCCCACTTGGGCCTTGATGGTGACTCATGTACAGCAATGTCATCTTCAGCTATGTCATCTTCAGCAATATCAGAAAAATCAGAGGAAGAATCATCACTAATCTCATTGAGGTGTGGAGGAGAGGAGCTTTCCCCCGGTGCAAGCTCAAAATCTGGAATTGGTTCTTCTTCGAATTGCACACTTCTCTCAATGAAAGTTTTAAGTGTGGATGTGTCAAAGAGCTTGTAGCCCTTTGTGTCCTCACCATAACCAACCATGATACATTCCCTGCTCTGTGGCTCCAAAGCCTTCCTCTTTTCTGATGGAATTCGAGCCCATGCTCTAGACCCAAAAATCCTGAAATTTGACACATTTGGTTTTTGGCCAAACCATGCCTCATAGGGGGTTTTTCCTTTGACTGATTTGTGAAAGGCTCTGTTCTGAATATGAGCAGCACAATTGATGGCTTCAGCCCATAGCTTAGGGCTTAGATCCCTAGCTTCAATCATGCAAGTAGCCATCTCCTTGAGAGATCTATTTTTCCTCTCTGCCACACCATTTTGCTGAGGTGTGTAGGGGATTGAATGTTGCATTTGGATGCCACATTCCTCACAAAGGTGCTGAATGTTATTATTCACATATTCCTTTCCATTATCAGTCCTAAGGATCTTTATCTTATGACCACTATGGTTCTCCACTAGGGCTTTCCAAATCTTCAGTTTCTCAAACACTTCTGACTTCAATTTAAGGAAGTAAACCCAGCAGAATCGAGAGTAGTCATCTATGAATGTAAGTACATACCTTGATCCACCATATGATGGAGTGGGAAGAGGACCAATGAGGTCTGAATGTACCAATCCAAGTGGTTGAGTGGCTCTCCTTGCCATTCCCTTTTCATAGCTGCGCTCAGGATGCTTTCCAACTACACACCCAATGCATGCACCATTTGATGATCTGATTTCTGGAAGCCCTTCCACCATCTCGTCCCTGTGCAATTGCTGGAGGTATTTGTAGTTCATGTGGCCAAATCTTTCATGCCACAACTTGGAGGTCTCATTGGCATGAGAGACAAGAGCATGGTCACTAGAATTTGGAATGAAGTTTGAGAATTTGTACATTCTCTCATCATGATCTGCATACCCTACTGCCACAACTTGATTTGAGGAGATTTCTGAGATTTCTACCAAATCTGGAGTGAATGTCACTCTCTTGGCTTCTCCTGTATGAGTCATTTGATAGACTGATAGCAAATTTGCAGCCAATGAAGGTACATAGAGCACATCACTGAAATAGCCATGCTCCATGTCAATCCTTCCAATCCCCTTGGTTTTGAGTTCTGAATCATCTCCCATTCGAACTGTTGGGCCACCATTCGAATGCAAAGAGGAGAAGAGCTCTCTGGATGAAACCATATGTCTGGAAGCTCCTGAATCAATGATGAAGGAAGAGGGATTCGAAGTACCTGCTACCAAAGCATGACACTTCTCCTTATTGTCAGGGTTTGAGGTGCTCTCTTTCTTCCTTGCGCCCTCAGGGACTGGGATGTTGTTCTTCTCCAGCAGCTGCGCCATTGAGTCAATGGTTTTCTTCATACATGAGCTCTCTGGATGCCATCCCCTATGACAATAGGTGCATTTGGTCTTTTCCTTTCCCTTCTTGTCCTTCTCCTTTGACAGATTCGAACCCCCATCTGCAGACTTGGTCTTGTCAAACTTCCTCTTCTCTTGCTGCTTCGAATTCTTGGCTTTTTGCTTTCCTTTGCTTGCATTTGAAACACCCATTGCCAATGCTTGGTCCTTTGATTTTATGGTGCCCATCTGAACTAGTTTGTCCTGCTCCTGAGTGAGACACTCCATGAACGTGGCTAGTGATGGCATTTGCCAATTTCGAAGGGTCATTTTGGCTGAGTGAAATGTGCTAACAAATACTGAAAACTCTGGGCCTAGCTTCGAAAGGATGGACAGAATCAGTTGTTCCTCCTTCTTAACAATTCCACATTGTTGCAGTTGAAGCACCAGTGACTTGAATTTCGTGAAGAACTCCTGGATGGTTTCAAAATGCGCTGGGCTCAAGCTAATGAGCTCGTTTTCAAGCTGGTGGCCTCTCAGTTCATCAGTTTTCCCAAAGAGTGATTCTAGCTTCACCCATACTTCATTGGGGGTTGTCAAACTGTCTGTATGAAACAAGAGTTCCCTTGAAATGCTCAGGCATAGCAATCCATAAGCTTCATCAAGTCGATTGTAGTACTTTGCTTTCTCCACAGCAGAATTTGGCTCCACTTCTGTGCCCATGGTCACTCTATAGAGACCCTTAGATCTCAGCTTGATGACCATCTCAGCCTTCCAATCGAAAAAATTGAAGGGTGTGAGCAACATTTGGTTTGCTTCCATGACTGCTGCGTTAATGGTGAGAAAACTACTGAAACACCTGCAAAAAACACTCAATTTTTATCTGGAAATCCTCTCTAGAATGCAGTTCAACGCTCAATGTTGGCCTGCAACTCACTAACTCCACAATGGCTCTGATACCATGTGAGTATTTTGATCACAGAAGATCGAGGAGCTATGGAGAACCTCACAAAATCGAATTAATTTGCAATTACAGTGGAAAAATTTGAAAAAAGAGATAAATTTACACACAATGTATGCTCAAATCTTTGATTAACTGACTGTCTAACATGTGAAAATGTTAGTAACAGGTTTTTATTACATCCATGAGAAAATCGAGAGCATTAGGTGGCTCAAGCTGAGTGTACAAGTCATCAATGCCAAATTGGCCTCAATCCCCCCTAGGTGGGTCCAACTCAATCCCAATCACCCCAAACAGCTACGAATTCTGGTGTGGAGGTGGCTGAAGCATGCTGAGTCATAAATGAGCTCAAGGCAGGCGTGGGTGAGCAAATAGAGGAGGTTTGGGGGCCCAAGGGAGCATTAAATGCTCCAAATCTAGCCAAAAGTGGGCAAAAATCCACCCTAGCGCCCTTGGTCAACTAAATTCCCCAAAACAAGGAGAGAGGGCGCACCAGCAATAAATGAGGGCGCACTTGTGGACAAAACTGGAGGCTGGGTGAACTGGTTTGCTCAGAAGTGGGTGTGAACACTCTCAAAGTGGGTTTTTGACCAACTATAGTCACTTAATCCAAAACATGGTTTAATTAAGCACATGGGCAATTAAAAATTTATGGATTATGGTACTAAGTGTGGTTACTGTTCTAACAGTTTGTAACTTATACACAGTCGTATGTAGTTGTATGGCATTGTTAAAACCCCAAGGCCTTCGGTGTCACAAGACTTGAACTCTGCTATGAATTAAATGTTTATGCAATTGAGGTTCTGGCTTAAATCTATGTGAGATCTTCAGCATTCAATGTGATCCTGTTGTGGTGTTGTGGTTACTACGCTGCCATCTATGTGTCTGGCTCCATGTGAAAATCTTGATGAGGAAAGGTGATGTGTCACCACATTGTGAACTCAGCTTTAGTGATATGACATCAGATTGTCCTACGAATTAATGTAGTTATTGAATTCTATTAGGTCATAACTGTGCCTTGGTTTCTTCGTAGCTCGTTGGCTCAAACTCGATCATTGATCTTTGTGGTTTTCGGTAGATGGAATGTGTAAACCCTAGGAAGAGTTGCCTTAACGTTATTTTCCTTTGTGCATTCATTTTGTGGTTGTGTTTTGGAGGAAGAAGGCCGATAGGCCACTAGTTTATAGGGCTCGACCCTAGGTAGTTGTGGATGGCATTGTGCTTCAAAAACTCTAAAATTTTTGTTATGGAATAATGTATAAGTGCTTAAGCATTTGCTGAGAGTGTAATATTGAACTCCTATGGCTTTCTTTCGGTGTCAAATAAGTTATTAGGGAGGTCTTGACTTTGAGTTTGGTTATGATTCAGTTGCATGGCAACTTTGCTGTGTTGGAGAAAGGATTTGGAAGCTGAACGCATTCCAATCGGTTGTTTAACAACTGGGTAAGTTTCTCTAGTTGATCCATTCTACAATATATTTCTTCTGTTGTTAACAGTCAAGTGATAATAACACTAACTCCTCATAGTTTTCTTTTGGCAGGAAATGCCAAGGTTCTTTACTCCATGCTCTGGTTTGTTGGCAATAGGTTTCGGTGATCAATGGATAGCAATGCAGCTAAAATGGTAAGCCCGGTGGCAAACCCTCGTAGGTTCTCCTAGCAGAAGTCATGGCAAACAGTGTATCGTCAAACCTAGAAGTCGTGACTGTAAAACCCTGGGTTGTTGTTTTAGTTTGTACAGTCGATGTAATAGCTGGTAATTGCATAGGGTTTTAGTTCAGGGTTTCAATCTTAGCAACGATCCTTTGTTTTGAATTTGGGGTTTCAAACTCTATTGAGATAAGAAGATAAACGTTATCAATCCTGTGTTATGATAGTTGTTTTTGTTTCAATGTGTTGGGACTTGGCCCGTGAACAAAACTATGTCTTGTCTAATCAAAATGTGGATGTGATACTAAGTATTTCAAACAGACCTCTGTGTTTGAAAACAATGTGATACGAATGTGAAACTATGTAGCTAAATTTATGAACACCTCAACCTAGTTTTATTTAATGTCTATGAGGTTATGAAAATGCATGATGAAGAATTAAAAACTGGGTTTTGATATCACTGCTACTATTGTTTCTTTAGGAAATGTGAGTTCATGAAAATGTTTACACAATAGGGGAAAAGAAAACGCAAGTTACTGTCATTTGATCTTTAGCTAAGTGTTGAAACTATGTGATATGTTTGGCCAAATGCCTCATCTTCGACTGTGTAAATGATTAAGTAATAGAACTTTATGTTTGTCAGGATTTACGGTTGTAGTTAAGTTTAGATTGAATGAAACAATGATGACTATTGATATGTTCGGCATCCAATGGAATTTGTGTGTACTGTTTGACTTTTGGTCCTAATTTCATTGAAATGTCTTAACTTTGTAATGATGTTTGAAATCAAAGAGCTCGATCTACAGTAATGATTTGTGATGTAAAAAAAATACTTAATTCGTCTACTATGAGTAAAACAAGAAAATGACAAAGATATTATTCGTTTAGCTCGATCGTGTAACAGCATTTCAATTGTCTGTTCATGATTATATGTGCATGTAAAAATAAAAACATTAAACCCTAACTATATAATAAAAACTTTGTTTGCTTAACTACTCTATGTGTACAGTAATAGGAATATTAGTAATAACAGTAAACTTTGCAAGTATTTAAATGTGGAATTACAAAACCTAAGTTAGTAATGCGATGCTTCTTATTTGTCTAACTGTACTATATGTACAATAATGAGATTAACAACAAACTATAGTTATTCTTTTGAAACTAAACGTTGGGAAACAAAAATGAAAAGAATGGAAATAAAAAAATGGTGATGTGAGTAGAATACAGTAGATATTGCTAATTAACAACAGCATATAATTTTAACATAATATAAAAAATAGTACTGCCATCACCATGGCAGTTTTCCTATCCTATCTTATCTGTCTTAATCTGTTTCTTTACTGGAGTCTGATGCTGTACCTTTTTGCATGGGGAAAAATACAGAAACCATTTTATTCAATCATTTCCTAATTATACAAAATTATTAACTTATACAGGAAACTAAAATAACTTATAAATTAAACAGTGAAAGTTTAATAAACAGTAGAACTGTAATATGCAGAATAGATAACAGAAATTAAAAATAAAAGAGATAAGACAACAGAACCTGTAACTGAAAATAGGGTCGAAAAACACCCAAGGAGGCCTATTCCTCTCAACCTGATTCAGAAGAAACAACTCAACTATTGACTTTTAATGAACCCCCGAGCCTGCTTACTGATCCAGTAAGTGGGTGGAATCTATGTAGAAGCAAGGCACTCAAAAATACCTTCTCCACTTGGTATCAACCTCTTGAAACAAATTCCTTCTCCACTTACCATCAAACTCCTGAACTCAATAAGAGTTTGGCAGACTCACAACATGATCAACAACAGCATATACCCTCATCAAATCTCTTGGGTGCAAACACAGCAAAACCCCAAGGTAAATTTCCTCGTCAGGAAAAGTGATGAACCTCAGTTCAATATTTGATGGCTATTATATAGACTTCCTAGGTCTTTTAGTGGTCAGTTTGGAATAAATGAGCCTTAAGCTCTAGTCCCATATTTCAGGGCACTATGACCACATTTCAAGGGAGTTGTCCCATACCAATAGCTAGTTAGTTGCATCATGATGCTGACACTTGTCCATTGCCTTCTACCCCAGATTCCATTCCACTTAGTGGATCAATAAACACTCTTTCAACAGTCATCTTAGGTACTTATCTCCTATTTTATTTATTAAATAATAATATATTGTGCAAATTACAGTCATCCTTGGACACCTGTCCAATATAAACTTTACAATAAAAGTTATCATAATGTTTCTAAACACAAAATGTTTTCCAACTTAAAGGGTATGTTACAAACACCCCCTCTTAAGCTCAACATCGTCCTTAATGTTGCTTATTCATCATCAAGTTCCTCATGGAACAAAACTGGATATGTTTCCCGTATATTACTTTCCATTTCCCAAGTAGCTTTATCAGGGCTAAGGTGCTTCCATTGCACCTTTACCTGCCCTATGGTGCAATTCCGAAGCATAATTTTCCTCTGGTATAGAATACAATCCGGTTCCACCTGAAAATCTCCTTTGGGTTGCACCTGTATGTCATTCCAATTCAGCACATGAGTAGCATCGTGCACATACTTCTTTAAAACATAAACATGAAAAACATTGTGGATTTTTAAATTGTATGTCAATGCCAATTGATATGCAACAGCTCCTCTCCTTGATAGGATTTCAAATGGTCCACAATACCTCGGTGCTAATTTAGCACAGCTCCAAAGCTTCAAAGAACTTTTCTTGGGATTTACCTTTATGAAAACATGGTCCCCTACCTGAAATTCTCTTTCTGTGCGTTTGAAATCAGCATAGCTTTTCTGCCAATCTTGGGCAACTTTTAAGTTACCTTGAACCTGTTTCACAATTAGCTCCATTTATTTCAATAGATTTGGTCCTAAAATCAATCTATCTACAGGATTATCCCACAAAATTAGAGTACAACATTTTCTTCCATACAAAATTTCAAATGGACTTAACTTAGCAGATGCTTGTTAATTATTATTGTAGGCAAATTCTGCTAAGTGCAAGTATTCCTCCCATTTACATGGTTGATCTTTAACATATAATCTTAACATATTTTCCAAAATATGATTTACTCTTTCTGTTTGACCATCAGTTTGCGGATGGAAAGAAGTACTGAAATTCAACTTAGTATTTAATCCTTTAAATAGTGCTGTCCAAAATTTACCAGTAAACTTAGAGGCTCGGTCTGAAATAATTACCTTTGGAATTCCATGCAAGCAAAAAATTTGCTTCATGAAAATATATGCAGTGTTAGAAGCCTTGAAAGTAGTTTTAATAAGAATAAAATGAGCTTCTTTGCTAAGTTGATCTATAACAACCATAATTGAGTCATTCTACTTCTGATTTTTAGCCAAACCTTTAATAAAGTCAATGCTTATAATCTTCCACTTCCATTCTGGAATTGGTAAGGGCTGCAATAGCCCAGCTGGATGTTGATGTTCATCTTTAATAGTCTGACAGTCAAAGCATCTAGCTATATATTCAGCGACTTCACTCTTCATGTTAGGCCAAAAGTACTCCTTTCTTAGCATAGTTATCATTTTTTGATAATCGGGATGCCTTGAATAAGGACTCTTGTGAACTTCATCTAAAATCAACAACTTAACTTTCGAAAAATTAGCCACATAATTTCTATTTTTGTAAGTTAAGAATCATTTTTCATTAATACTATAATCTGTTATAACATTTTCAGATGAATTTTCAGCCACTTTATCATGTAATTTTTGGTAATTTTCATCTTGTTTGATTCCTTCTTCGATCTGATTTTCCAGATCAGTTTTAAAAGTACTGATTGCTACCACAAAACTTAATCTAGCGTTTCTTCGCAACACATCAGCAACCTTATTTTCCTTTCCATTAATGTTATGGATCTCAAAATCGTACTCGCTAAGAAAAGCTAACCACCTAGCTTTCCTTGTGTTAAGATTTGTTTGATCCAGTAAATACTTTAACCCCTTATTATGAGTCATTAAAATGAATTTTCTTCTGATCAAGTGATGGTGCCACATCTTTAAAGCATGTATCATGGCTTCCAACTCAAGATCATACGTTGCATAATTCTTTTCATGTACTTTTAACTTCCTTGACTCAAAAGCAATTGCATGACCCTCTTAACTTAAGACCCCTCCAAGTCCTTCATTGCATGCATCTGTGCATACGACGAAATCCTTATTACGATCTGCAATTTTTAAGATGGGTGCAGTAGTTAACAATTATTTTAACTTATCAAAGTTGTCTTGACACTTTTGATCCCATATGAATTTCTTCCTTTTCTTCTGCAAAGAAGTGATGGGGTTAGCAATTCTAGATACCCCTTCAATAAACTTTCTATAATACCTCGTTATTCCAATGAATGACCATACATCAGTTACATCTTTTGGGACAGGCCATTCATTAATTGCTTTAATTTTATCAGGATCAACAGATATACCATCTTTTGAAATTATATGACCCAAATACTGAATTTTATCTTTATAGAAATCACACTTACTGAACTTAGCGTAAAGCTGGTGATCTCTAAGTACTTGTAAAATGATTTTTAGATGTTCATCATGCTCTTCTTTAGTCTTTGAGTAAATCAGGATATCATCAATGAATACCACTACAAACTTATCCAAATATTTATGCAGAACATTGTTCATTAAACACATGAACATTGTTGGTGCATTGGTTAGCCCAAAAGGCTTAACTACGAACTCGTAGTGTCCATAACGCATTTTGAATGAAGTTTTGAATATGTCGTCGTCTTTTATCCAGACTTGATGATAAATCGACCTTAAGTTGATTTTAGTGAATACCTCTACTCCGCGTACTTGATCAAATAGATCATCTATGCGGGGTAAGGGATACCGGTTCTTAATTGTCATTTTATTAAGCTGATGGTAATTAATGCACAAACGCATGGTACCGTCTTTCTTTTTAACAAATATTATTGGTGCTCCCCAAGGGGACACATTGGGCCTTATGTAGTTTTTATCTATTAATTCTTTCAGCTGAGACTTTAACTCATTTAACTCCAGAATATTCATCCTATAGGGGGCCTTTGAGTTTGGTACCGCACCGAGTACTAACTCAATGGTGAAGTCAAGTTCTCTTTTCGGAGGTAATCCTAGAATTTCTTCCGGGAATACATCAGAAAAGTCCCTAAGGATGGGAATATCCTCTAGTTTTAACTTGTCTTCTTTAGATGTACATTCGTCATTAACAACATTAACAGCAAACAATTTACAACATTTTCTAGTAACTCTCTTTACTTGTAAGGCAGAAATCTGTCTTACTTAAATCTTCCTATGAATTCCTTTTACTGTTTCTGAATTACCTTCATTATTTATACAAGTCAAATATTTATCATAACAATTCAATATAACTCTATGATGTTCAAGCCAATCCATTCCAATTAATAGATCATATGAACCTAAGGGTAAAACATTCAGATTAACTTGCGTTTTTAGCTGATTTAAAAATACTTTACAATTCTGAACATAATGTGTAACCTTTCTTTTAGTTCCTGTTGCAAGTTGAACTAACCATGCATTATCGATTTTTTCTACTTTTAGCTTGCAACGATTTACTAAAGTAGGTGAAATATAACTTAGATTTGCACCAGGATCTATTAAAATATAAATAGACTCGTTTTATATCATACCTTCAATTTCGACCATGGATGTTTGATGGTTCACTTGACGATTCTTCAATGCTGCATTTATCTTGGGCATTTCTCTTGCGATGTCTCCAACTGTAGGTTCTTCTTGCATAGTATGTATGTTGTTGGTTGTCCTCTTGTTGCGTGGGCAATCTTCTCTCTTATGTGGTCTGCCACATTCATAACACTTTAAGGGTCCTTTTTGTTCATCATACCTGTTGTTATTGTTATTATTATTATTGCTGTGATTATTAGGTACATTTCTTGTAGCTGTAGTGTTCTAAGATGTATTATTCCGATAATTATTACGAAAATTTCTGTTATTAAAGTTTTTCTTAAAACTTTTAGCATTCTGATTAAAATTCTTCTTTTTATAGTCATACTGATTAGTTTTACTGTTCTTCCAGCTAGTTGTTCCTTCTCTTTTTTTGTTTTGGTCAAAACAAAAATTTTCCTTCCTCATGGCCTCTTCCAAAGTGGAAGGATTATCATACTCAATACGATCTTTTATATTAAACGATAAACAACTGAGAAACCTTTGCACTTTAGGCTTTTCCTCAACCATATAGGGTACATACCTCAACAAGCTAAGAAACTTGCTACAAAGTTCTTTCATGTTCATTGTACCCAACTTTAAGACGTAAAACTCCTTCAATTTATCCTCAAAATACTGTTCAGACAAGAACTTATTTTTAAACAAACTTTTAAACATAGTCCAAGTTACTTTTTTTCTTTTATGCTCTTGATTCTTTTAAGATCCTACCACCAGATATCTGCTTTTTCGATCAAATTGTAAATGGCCATCTTGGCTTTCATTTGAGAAGAGTAGTCATAAATATTAAAGTACTTATTCATTCCAGACAGCCAAGCTTCTGTTGTCTCACCCTTCTCGCTTTCACCATTAAAAGTAGGTGGCTTAATCTTTTTAAATTCACTGGTAATCTGTTCATGATGCTTATGTTTTCTCTTTTTAGAGAAACACTCACTGTTACTGCTGCCATAATTTACATCATTGTTACTTGAATCAGACTTAGAAAATGAGTAACTGTTCCTTTTATCGTTTCTTGTTTTCTTATGCTTATGTTGGTGGGACATTATTTCAGAATCAACTCTAAATTCTAATTTTCTATCTCTTTCATCACTATGACAGTTTCCTTTTCAATTCTACTGTAACTCTTCCTGTGCCTTTAGGATCCGTTCATTTTCTTCTTTAACATCTTTTAACACAGATTTTAAATCCTATGCAGTGCGTAAAATTTCAGAAGACTGGTTGTTTAACTCAACATAAATTCCTTCAGTGTTATTATGATTAATTCGTTCATTACGAGGAGATCTGTCCTCCACTTATTCCTCTGGTATTTCCATACCTACAATTAAAAGTAAATCTGTTCTGTGCAAAAATGAAATTAAATTGCAAAATTTAGTAACATGAACTTTTGTATTTATTTTTTTGTTTGCGCGCATGAGCCTCATTCAGGCCTAGAGTTTGAACTTGCGCTTTGATACCACATGTAACATCCCAAAAATCGCAAAATAAAAAAATATATTTTGATGTAGCCTAATTTATAAGATAAATGCTAACTACGGAATGATAATAATCAGCTAACAGTGACAACTATCTCATACAATTTGTCTTAATTGTTCTAAACATGATTATGTACTTAGTTATAAGTAGGATGCAACATAATGAGGTTTTTATTTTGTTACATGTAACGATCTGGTACAATACTAATGATGTTGTTTGCATATTTCTGAAGGGGTTCCTATCGGGTGCCCTTGGGTTTACTTAGCTTTGAAAGCTAACGCATTGGATTCTTCTTTCGCAGATCTGCAGGTAAGGTTATAGAGTAATTCCAGTTTTTACAAGACAAGTTGAAAGCTTCAGCTTGTCATCTCTATGTTTAAGATAATTATAAAATTTGTCATGCATGAAGATGTTGATGGTATGTATCTTCAATTTAACTTCATCACTTGTATCGTCTTTTATGGTTATGATTGCACGTGTCGTCAACAATGTTTAAGCACTAACTCATTGTAACTGTTGGTGAGATTAGTGGTAATATAACCTAGTCTAACTATCTGAATTTGTAACATGTTTGGTTTATGTGAAAGATAGTGTCATCAATATAATAATTGATCCTCCTAGAATGATGGTGGCAATGTCATAAGTTTCGTAATATTAATGCTGACGTTTGTATTGCGTCCATATGTAAATCAAGGTGTTGTTGATATGTAGTATACATCATAGTAGAGTTTACATCAAACCCTAGTTTTCAATATGGTGTAAAAGTTAAGTAGTATTCTACCCTATCCTTAAGCAAATAGCCTAGCTATTTAAATGTAATGTTTAAACATTTTGTATGTCATAGTCCATACTATACTATGGCATAGTTGATTTATAATATAGGTGATATATTAACTATATTGATTCTACATTGGATATCCTATGGGAACTATGTTAATAACATTTTTGTAATGTTATATGGCACGAATAAGAATATGGCATGAAATGTTTAAATTCCATAGTTCGGCGTGTATTGCATATATGTGTTATATAAACTTGGGATAAGGTTTTTGCATAGAGCGTGAATGGTGTTGTAATTGTTAAGTCAATATTTTGTTTCATGTTAAGTCAATATTTTGTTTCTTCAAATTTGGTTTGATTTGCACTTTTGGTTTGATTTGCACTTTATTTTAAGTTATTCATTTTCTTTAACTTGATTTTTTCCTCCTTAGTATGTTTTCCTTAGGCTTTTTATAAGATTTTGGGCTTGCTTTTGAGTTTTTAGATTTTAAAGCTTTATATTTGTTTTTGATGAGGGGTTTTAAAAGTTCATTATATCAAATAAGAAGCTCATAAATATTATTCTAAGTGAGGACATGTACAAGTTTAATCTTGATAGCCTCAAGATCCCATGCAAAATGATATAAAGTTGTTTTAAAGCAACAAAACAGTGTTGAAGGTTTTCTTGTAGCGCTGGAGCTGAAATTCATCAAAGAAGCGCTACAAGAATATCGCGTTTTTCCTGTTGTGAGTTATTGAAGTCAAATGCAGACCGCGCGCTGATGGAAAGGAATTTTTGAAAACCAAAGGAGGTTTTTGTTCATAAGATACACATATACAAAAACCTCTCTCGGTTTTGCAACAGCTATCAAGGATTGAAAGATTCAGTTTAATCTTTGCAGCCTATTGTCCAGGGATTTTAAATATTTAATATTTTCTTGTTTTAGTGTTCATTTTGCGGGGTCGATTCTGATTGACTGGAGATGAATTTTTAAAAACCAAGAGAGGTTTTTGTCCATTACGTACCCATTAACAAAAACCTCGCTCAGTTTTTACACAGGTATGACCAATTGAGAGAAATGGAAGCTTCTTTGACACCTATTTTTCCATAAATTCGCCATATTTGCGAGGAATCCGATTTGCTATTTTTAGTTAATTAGTTGAGCTAGTTAGTTAATGTAATTGCTAGGAAGTTTGAATTTCGACCTAATGAAGGTGAAATAGAACCACTTCTTTGTAATTCTAAAAGAGACACAAAGGGACTGAAGAAGGGTTCTGGATTTTTGGGAGCATCAGGAGGTCTGCAGACTGTATTGTATCTTTAGACTTGTTCAAGAGATAAGTACTGTGACTCTTATGAGCATTAGCTGATGAAATAATGAAACATATGAATTTTTCCCCTCCAATTTGTTTGTGATTGGCTTTGTTATTGAGTTTGTTTAGCTTCTTAAATGGTAAATTCATTGCTAGTTAATGTGTATTTTCTGGTGATGCTTATCCTTTATGTATGAACCTCAGCACATTCTTTCTGTGGGATCTCATGTGATATGTTATACATCTTTATCAGTTTTTGTTTATGAATTAGTTTTTACTTTTCTTTTTTATGTATTCCCTGACTGTCCTCAAAGTTTATAACCATTTAAATCATACAAAAAAACCCTAAACTTTGTTTTATTCATTGAGTTTTACTCTTGAGATTGTGTTAGCTTGTTTCTGTAGCCTTAGAAACAATTTCTGGCACAAACATCTTTGGCTCCGTTTCCGGGGACGAAGCTGAAGCATATCCTCCCTGGGATACTCATCAGTTTTACTGGTTTAAGAGGTGGACTTAAATCAGATTTTTTTTTTAAAGGCTATTTTCACCAAAAAGTAGTCACAGTGGCTTCTAAAGGGATTGGGACCAGGAACAGGCCTGTTTCTCCATTGAAACTGGGTGTGACAGACCCTGAACAGATCTTGAAAATAGCAAATAAACTCAGAAAATCTCAATCTTTTCCAGCCTCTTGTTACCCTGACCAGTTGGGCGTATCATTAAGTTCAGCTGAAACTTCACCTTGGATAAAACCTACCATCCCTGAAAGTACTTTTCGGGTTTTTACTAATCCTCAAAGTTTTTTGAAAGCTAAGACTTCCTCTCCTGATAAAATACCTATCTTTCAGCTGAAAGTAGGAAAGAATCATTTTCAAAAAGGTTCCAATCAAGTTTCCACATCTTCCCAGTCAGTCAGTACAAAAATGGCAGGTCAAAACCCACCCATGGATATGATGGACCGTATGGTTGCAGCTAGGTATGCACCATTAGTTTTACCTCAACCTTTACATGCATTGCCTGGAGGTGATTACCAGAAATATATGCCTAGATTCAATGGACAGGGGGAAATCACTGCTGAGGAACATTGGGAGTCTTTCCTAAGTTATGCTGACAATCAGAACATTGAGATTAAAGATGTGTGGATGAGGGTATTTGTTCAGAGTCTTGATGGGGATGTAAGAAAATGGTTTAGAGGCTTGCCTGCTAACTCCATGATCTTTTCATGAGACAATGGGGAGACACAAAGGACCACACTTATTATATAACTGAGTTTGGAGCTCTCAGAAGAAAGAAAGATGAGACTATAGTAGATTTTTCTAAAAGGTTTAACAAAATGTATAGTAAGATTCCAGCAGAAATTAAACCTACTGAAACATCAGCTAAGCTAACTTATGCAAATGGTTTTGATCATGAATTTTCTTTGTTACTGAGAGAAAGAAGACCTATCACCCTGCTGAACATGCAAGATGCAGCTTTGGAGGTAGAGTCTAATTTGCTAGCTTCAAACAGACTTAAGAATGAAACAGCCCAGCAGCTGTATGAAAGAAAAGAAAAGAAAGAAGCTGTTACAGCAAGTTCTGCTTCTCAGTCTGCTGAGACCAAGATAGATGACATGGCTAAAATGGTTAAGATTCTTACTGCAAAATTGAATAAACTAGAGCTTGAGAAGAATGCTAGTAAACCCACTCCAGAAGCTGATCGAAATCCAAACAACCAAAATCAGTTCAGAAGGCAGTTTGCTCCTAGATTCATGCCAAGAGAGCACAGGAATAATGATATCCAACGAGAAAGGAGGGAAAATGAGGATCAAAAAGTGCCCCCACCTTTTCAAAATAATTTGGTTGATGAAGAAGAAATTGATCAACAGCTGCTCTTTGAAGAAACTGAGACTGATCAGGACATGAACCACATTGGAGATAGATTGTTTACAGGCTTTCTTACTGAAGAAGATTTTTTGAATTCTGAATGCTACAATGCTGATATGTTTGAGACTGGAGAGGAGGTAGATTTGGAGAATGCTACTATAACTGTTGTTGTTCATCAGAATGGACCATCTAAGAAGACCCTAAATCTTAGATCAGGTCCAAAACAAGTGGCCCAAGCTCCAAAGAAGAGGGCACTTGTTCCTGCTGCACCTGTTTCTGCTAAACAAATAACTGATCCTGTTATTGAGAAGAAGCAATCTGCAGAAAAATCAGAGAAGAATGCTGAAGTTGAGGAGGTAAACAAATCTGTCCAGAATTTTAGTTTGGAGAATGAACTGGGGAAGTTAAAGATTCATGTACCTCTGACTGAGTTAATAAAGAATCCATCATATAAGAATACAGTTCTGAAAGTGATGAATATACCCAGTAATCAACCAGTTTCAGATACAGTTAATTTGCAAGAAGAAAACCCTAGAATTTTCATTGGATCAGCTCTGGATGAAAAGACTGAAAATAAGGCTGGTGCTTCTCCTCCTTTCTATATAACCTTGACTGTACACGAGCAGATGATTCATAATTTCCTGCTAGATTCACGAGCATCCCATAACTTGATGCCAAAAGCTGTAATGGAAGCCCTGGGCCTTAATGTCACCAAACCTTACCATGATTTATATGCCTTTGACTCCCGAGCTGTAAAGTGTCTAGGAGTGATAAAAGACATGGTTGTCAACCTTACTCAGTTGCCCATGAAAAGTGTAATAATGGATGTTGTGGTAGCTGACATCACACCAAAATTTGGCCTGCTTTTGTCTAGGTCATGGGCTAAGAAGGTTGGGGGAACATTACAGATGGATCTCTCTTATGCCACCATTCCTATTTTTGGTGGGGAAAATAGGAGACTTTACAGAGAGCTATAGCTTGCTTACATAGTCACAGATGATAAAAACCCCAGCAATCACCCAATGTACTCTGTGGACAAAGACCTTGGTTCATGCATATTACAGTTTAGTGAAGAGGAGAATTATGTTGGTCTATTACAAGTGCAAAAAGAACATCATGTAAAACGCAACAGAGAAGAGGAAGATGCATTGTGGCAGTTGTACTTTGATGGATCCTCATGCAAAGAGGGTGCTGGAGCTGGAATTTTACTCAATTCCCCTGGGGGTGAAACAGTGAAACTCATGTATAAATTGGAGTTTGTTACCACTAACAACACTGCTGAGTATGAAGCTCTGTTACTGGGATTGAAGGCTGCTAAAGATTTGGGAATTTAGCAGATTTTGCATTTGGCGACTCCGAACTAGTTGTTCAACAGGTGAAGAACAAATATCAAGTAAAGCAGGGTTTGCTGAAAGTATATCGAAATGAGGTATGGGATATGCTTGAAAACTATTTTATAGCATTTAATATCACTCATATTCCCAGGAATCATAATGAGACTGCAGATTCTTTAGCCCTGGCTGCCACACATTTCAGAATCCCTAAAAACACTCAGCTAAAATATCCTATAGAAGTGAGGTATAGACCATGTGTCCCTGACAATGTGAAGCACTAGAGGGTTTTTGAAGATGACATTGAAATAAAAAAATTTCTTGAGCTTATAGAGGAGTTTTCAAATACTCAAATTGATCAGGAAGAAGATGAAAGGGAGGAACAGTTAAATGAGTTTGCTGTAGAAGAGATAGAAGGTCATAAGATTATTGAACTAAAGAGCAATTTCATTCCAAAAGGTCTAGTACCTTTAGAAAGAATATTCACAAAAGATGATACACCTTCAAAGCTAGTAATTCAATCTTCAGAAGAAAATGTAGAAGACTAAAATATTGGTTCAGTAGAACATCCCAGAATGGTAAAAATTTTGAAATTCCTAACAGTGGAACAAAGAAATAGATATATTAAGCTGTTGAAAAAACATGTAGATGCATTTGCCTGGTCTTATAAGGAACTAAAAATTTATGATACAACAATTATTCAGCACAAGGTCCCTTTGAAACCTAATGTCAAGCCTTTCAGACAGAAACTAAGAAGGATCAACCCAGCCTTGTTCCCTGTAATTGAAAAAGAACTAAAGAAGTTGTTGGATGCAAAGATAATAGTGCCTCTCAGGTATTCTTCTTGGGTGGATAATCTGGTTCCTGTTAGAAAGAAGAATGGGGAAATTTGATTATGTGTTGACGTCAGAAATCTGAATCGATCATCATTAAAAGACAATTATCCTCTCCCCAAGATTGAACAGGTTTTGCAGCAGGTAGTTGGAGCTCAGAGGATTTCTATGCTAGATGGTTTCTCAGGGTACAATCAGATTGCCATGCACCCTGATGAAAAAGAAAAGACAACTTTTACAACCCCCTGGGGGACATTTATGTATGACAAGATGCCTTTTGGCTTGATGAATGTTGGAGCAACCTTTCAGAGAGCCATGGACATTGCATTTGTGGGTGAGAAAGATAAGTTTGTGGTTATTTATCTGGATGATATTATGGTATTCAAAAAATCTGATGACGAACACTTGAAGCATTTGGAGCAAACCTTCCTAAAATGCAGAAAATTTGGCCTATCCCTAAACCCCAAAAAATCACAGTTTGCTGTACAAGAAGGTAAATTACTTGGTCACTTGGTGTCTGCTGATGGCATCATAATAGATCCTGAAAGGGGGAAAGCAATACTGAAGATTAGCTTATCTCGAAGTAAAAAGGATGTTCAATCATTTATTGGCAAGATAAATTTTCTGCGTTGGTTTATCCCCAACTTTGCTGAAACCATTAAACAAATCATAGCCATGTTAAAGAAGGATCAGGAAGTAAAGTGGACTGCTGAGGCAAAGGTAGCATTTCATAAAATCAAAGTGGCTCTTACTGAAGCTCCTGTATTGGTAAGTCCTGATTTTACCAAAGAATTCCTCACCTTCTCATTTGCATCAGAAGACACGATTGCAGTTGTCTTACTTCAGAAAAATAAAGAAGGATTGGAACATCCCATTGCTTTCTTCAGCAAAACTCTCAGAGATTCGGAGCTGAAATATAGTATATTAGAGAAGCAAGCTTATGCTTTGGTAAAAGCTTTGAAATTTTTCAGAATCTATATCCTGCATTCAAAGGTAATTTCTTTTGTACATAATCCTGCTGTGAAGGAGGTGTTAACTCAGCCTAATAGTGAAGGAAAGAGAGGCAGATGGATTGCGAAGATTATGGAATATGATGTAGAGATTAGGCCTACTAAGCTTGTCAAAGGACAAGGTTTAGACAAGCTGTTGGCTGATTCTAATTGCCAGGCCCTAGGACTACATGTCATGGTTGAAGACTCACTTCCTGAAGAAGATCAAATACAATTGGAGAAAGAAAAAATCATGGATTTTTATTCATCATCAGTCTGGTATGCAGACATTGTTCATTTCTTATTATTTCTGCAATGTCCTGAACAGTTGGATAAGAAAGCTGCAAGATCTTTAAAACTCAAAGACACTAAATACTGTTTAGTTGAGGATCAATTGTTCTCGAAAGATCTAGGGGGTATTTTGCTCAGATGCTTAGACCAATCTGAAATAGGAGAGGTAATTTCAGAATCTCATGAGGGTGCCTATGGAGGTCACAAGTATTGGAAAGCAACAGCTTACAAAATTTTGCGAGCTGGATATTATTGGTCATCCTTATTCACAGATGTTTACCATCAGGTAAGAGCATGCATTCCTTGTCATAAATTTGCAGGTAAACATAAATTATTGTCCTTACCTTTAAAACCTATTGCAGTAAATGCCCCGTTTCAGCAGTGGGGTCTGGATTTTATTGGAGAAATAAATCCAGCATCTTCAGGACAGCATCATTGGATTCTAACTGCCACAGATTTTTTCACAAAATGGGTAGAAGCCATTCCCACAAGGAATGCTACAGACAAGGTAATCATGGAATTCATTGAAGAAAATATTTTGAGCAGGTTTGGCTGCCCCAAGAGATTAATAACAGATAATGCAAATGCATTCAAATCCAAGGCAATGGTGGCCTTCTGTGAAAAAAATGGAATCATTCTAAAACATTCAACTCCCTATTATCCTCAGGGAAATTGTCAAGCTGAATCTTCCAATAAGAATATCATTCAGAGCATCAAGAAACTGCTGAAGCATAACAAAAGGTCTTGGGATTCAATGTTGAAGTACGCATTATGGGCAGATAGGATTACAATGAAACAAGCAATTGGAACTTCTCCATTTCAACTAGTTTATGGTACTGAGGCAGTGTTCCCTGTTCAATTGGGAATTCCAGTGATGAAATTCCTCCAAAATTCTCAAGAGGAACCTAATGATATGCAAAGGAGACTACTTGAAATGATAGAGTTACAGCAGAATAGAGAGAAGGTGGATGAAAAAGCACAGCTGTACAAATCCAAGATTAAAAGCAGATTTGACAGGAATGTTAAAGAAAATAGTTTCATAGAAGGTGAGATGGTTCTAAGATGGGATGCAAGAAAGGAGCAGAAAGGTAAGCATGGTAAGTTTGATAATCTTTGGTTTGGCCCTTTTCTGGTATCAAAGGTTTTAGAGAACAATACCTTTATTTTGCAGTCCTTGGAAGGTGAGGAGTTGTCCAGCCCTGTTAATGGGCGATTCCTCAAACATTTTTACAGTTTATAAGAGCATTTTCATTGATCATTGTACATATCGGTGAGTGAATCACAATAAGACTCCATAGCCCAATGGATAAGGCACTGGTCTTCATGTTCTTGAAGCCTCGCAGGGAGGTCTTCATCCCGCAGCTGGAGCCAGATGTTAAGTCAGTATTTTGTTTCATGTTAAGTCAATATTTTGTTTCATGTTAAGTCAATATTTTGTTTCTTCAAATTTGGTTTGATTTGCACTTTTGGTTTGATTTGCACTTTATTATAAGTTATTCATTTTCTTTAACTTGATTTTTTCCTCCTTAGTAAGTTTTCCTTAGGCTTTTTATAAGATTTTGGACTTGCTTTTGAGTTTTTAGATTTTAAAGCTTTATATTTGTTTTTGATGAGGGGTTTTAAAAGTTCATTATATCAAATAAGAAGCTTATAAATCTTATTCTAAGTGAGGACATGTACAAGTTTAATCCTGATAGCCTCAAGATCCCATGCAAAATGATATAAAGTTTTTTTAAAGCAACAAAACAGTGTTGAAGTTTTTCTTGTAGCGTTGGAGCTGAAATTCATCAAAGAAGCGCTACAAGAATATCGCGTTCTTCCTGTTGTGAGTTATTGAAGTCAAATGCAGACCGCGAGCTGATGGAGAGGAATTTTTGAAAACCAAAGGAGGTTTTTTTTCATAATATACTCATATACAAAAACCTCTCTCAGTTTTGCAACAGCTGTTAAGGATTGAAAGATTCAGTTTAATCTTTGCAGCCTATTTTCCAAGGATTTTAAATATTTAATATTTTCCTGTTTTAGTGTTCATTTTACGGGGCCTATTATGATTGACTGGAGATGAATTTTTAAAAACCAAGAGAGGTTTTTGTCCATCACGGACCCATTAACAAAAAACACTCTCAGTTTTTACACAAGTGTCACCAATTGAGAGATATGGAAGCTTCTTTGACACCTATTTTTCCAGAAATTCGCCATATTTGCCAGGAATCCGATTTGCTATTTTTAGTTAATTAGTTGAGCTAGTTAGTTAATGTAACTGCTAGGAAGTTTGAATTTCGACCTAATGAAGGGGAAATAGAACCACTTCTTTGTAATTATAAAAGAGACACAAAGGGAATGGAGAAGGGTTCTTGATTTTTGGGAGCATCAGGAGGTCTGCAGACTGTATTGTATCTTCAGACTTGTTCAAGAGATAAGTACTGTGACTCTTATGAGCATTAGCTGATGAAATAATGAAACATATGACTTTATCCCCTCCAATTTGTTTGTGATTGGATTTGTTATTGAGCTTGTTTGGCTTCTTAAATGGTAAATTCATTGCTAGTTAATGTGTATTTTCTGGTGATGCTTATCCTTTATGTATGAACCTCAGCACATTCTTTCTGTGGGATCTCATGTGATATGTTATACATCTTTATCAGTTTTTGTTTATGAATTAGTTTTTACTTTTCTTTTGAATGTATTCCCTGACTGTCCTCAAAGTTTATAACCATTTAAATCATACAAAAAAACCCTAAACTTTGTTTTATTCATTGAGTTTTACTCTTGAGATTGTGTTAGCTTGTTTCTGTAGCCTCAGAAACAATTTCTGGCACAAATAGTAATAACTTATGGAATGAACCATGTATCAATGTTTATGGTAATACAATACCTCTATCCTATGTTTGTAACTTATACACAGTCATATACAGCTGTATGGCATTATTAAAACCTCAAGGCCTTCCTTGTCACAAGACTTGAACTCTACTATGAATTAAATGTTTATGCAGTCGAGGTTCTGGCTTAAATCTACGTGAGATCTTCAACATTCAATACGATCCTGTTGTGGTGTTGTGGTTACTACGCTTCCATCTATGTGTCTGGATCCATGTGAAAATCCTGATGAGGAAAGGTGTTGTGTCACCACGCTGTGAACTCAGCTTTAGTGATATGGCATCTGATTGTCTTGCGAATTAATGTAGTTATTGAATGTTATTAGGTTGTAACTGTGACTTGGTTTCTCCGTAGCTCACTGGCTCAATCTCGATCATTGATCTTTGTGGTTTTCGGTAGATGGAATGTGTAAACCCTAGGAAGACTTTCCTTAACATTATTTTCCCTTGTGCATTCATTTTGTCGTTCTGTTTTGGAGGAAGAAGGCCAACAGGCTGCTAGTTTACAGGGATAGACCCTGGGTGGTTGTAAATGGCATTGTGCTTCAAAAAATCTGTAATTTTTGTTATGGAATAATGTATAAGTGCTTAAGCGTTTGCTGAGAGTGTAATATTGAACTCCTGTGGCTTTCTTTCGGTGTCAAATAAGTTAATAGGGAGGTCTTGACTTCAAGTTCGGTTATGATTCAGTTGCATGACAAATTTGTTGCGTTGGAGAAGGGATTTGGAAGCTGAACGCATTCCAATCGGTTCTTTAACAACTGGGTAAGTTTGTCTAGTATATCCGTTCTACAATGTATTTCTTCATTTGTTAACAGTGAAGTGATAATAATACTAACTCCTCATAGTTTTATTTTGGCAGGAAATGCCAAGGTTCTGTACTCCATGCTCTAGTTTGGTTGCAATAGGGTTCGGTGATCAATGGATACCAATGCAGCTAAAATGGTAAGCCCGGTGGAAAACCCTCGTAGGTTCTCATGGCAGAAGTCATGGCAAACAATGTATCTTCAAACTTGGAAGTCGTGACTGTAAAACCCTGGGTTGTTGTTTTAGTTTGTACAATCGATGTAATAGCTGGTAATTGCATAGGGTTTTAGTTTAGGGTTTCGATCTTAGCAACGATCCTTTGTTTTGAATGTGGGGCTTCAAACTCTATTGAGATAATAAGATAAACGTTATCAATCCTATGTTATGATAGTTGTTTTTGTTTCAATGTGTTGGGACTCTGCTCGTGAACAAAACTATGTCTCGTCTATTCAAAATGTGGATGTGATACTAAGTATTTCCAACAAACCTCTGCATTTGAAAACAATGTGATACGAATGTGCAAATGTGTAGCTAAATTTATGAACACCTCAACATCGTTTTATTTAATGACTGTGAGGTTAGGAAAATGTATGATGAAGAATTGAAAATTGGGTTTTGATATCATTGCTGCTATTGTTTCTTTAGGAAATGTGAGTTCATGAAAATGTTTACACAATAGAGGAAAAGAAAACACATGTTACTGTCATTTGATCTTTAGCTAAGTGTTGAAACTATATGATATATTCGTCCAAATTCCTTGTCTTCGACTGTGTAAATGTTTAAGTAATACAACTATAAGTCTGTCAGGATTTAGGGTTGTAGTTAAGTTTAGATTGGATGAAACAATGATGACTATTGATACGTTCGGCATCAAATGGAATTTGTGTGTACTGTTTGACTTTTGCTCCTACATTCATTGTCTTGACTTTGTAATGATGTTTGAAATCAAAGAGTTCGATCTACAGTAATGATTTGTGATGTAAAAAAAATACTTAATTTGTCTACTATGAGTAAAACAAGAAAATGACAGAGAGCTTATTCGTTTACCTCGATCCTATAATAGCATTTTAATTGTGTGTTCATGATTATATGTGCATGTAAAAATAAAAACATTAAACCCTAACTATATAATAAAAACTTTGTTTGCTTAACTACTCTATGTGTACAGTAATAGGAATATTAGTAATAACAGTAAACTTTGAAAGTATTTAAATGTAGAATTACAAAACCTAAGTTAGCAATGTGATGCTTCTTATTTGTCTAATTGTGGTATATGTACAATAATGAGATTAATAGCAAACTATAGTTATTCTTTCGAAACTAAACATTGGGAAACATAAATGAAAAGAATGGAAATAAAAAAATGGTGCTGTGAGTAGAATACAGTAGATATTGCTAATTAATAACAGTAGATAATTTTAACAGAATATAAAAAATAGTACTTCCATCACCATGGCAGTTTTCCTATCATATCTTATCTATCTTAATCTGTTTCTGTACTGGAGTACGATGCTGTTCCTTTTTGCAGGGGAAAAATATAGAAACCATTTTATTCCATCATTTCATAATTATACAAAATTATTAACTTATACAGGAAACTAAAATAACTTATAAATTAAACAGTGAAAGTTTAATAAACAACATAACTGTAATATGCAGAATAGATAACAGAACTTAAAAATAAAACAGATAAGACAATAGAACTTGTAACTGAGGATAGGGCTGACAAACACCCAAGGAGGCCTGTTCCTCCCAACCTACTTCAGAAGAAACAACTCAACTGCTGACTTCTAATGAACCCCTGAGTCTGCTTACTGATCCAGTAAGTGGGTGGAATCTATGTAGAAGCAAGGCACTCAAAAATACCTTCTCCACTCGGTATCAACCTCCTGAAACAAATGCCTTCTCCACTTAGCATCAAACTCCTGAACTCAATAAGACTTTGGCAGACTCACAACATGATCAACAACACCATATCCCCTCATCAAATCTCTTGGGTGCAAACACAGCAAAACCCAAGGTAAATTTCCTCGTCGGGAAAAGTGATGAACCTCAGTTCAATATTTGATGGTTATTATATAGACTGCCTAGGTCTTTTAGTGCTCAGTTTGGAATAAATGACCCTCAAGCTCCAGTCCCATCTTTTAGGGCACTATGACCACATTTCAAGGGAGTTGTCCCATACCAACAACTAGTTAGTTGCATCATGATGCTGCCACTTGTCCATTGCCTTCTACCCCAGATTCCATTCCACCTAGTGGATCAATAACCACTCTTTCAACAGTCCTCTTAGGTGTTTGTCTCCTATTTTATTTATTAAATAATAATATATTGTTCAAATTACAGTCATCCTTGGACACCTGTCCAATATAAACTTTACAATAAAAGTTATCATAATGTTTCTAAACACAACATGTTTTCCAGCTTAAAGGGTATGTTACAAAATAGGAGACCCAAAAAATAGAAAGCAACAACATAATGAAATGGTGAGCTTGTTTTTTTGAATTTTAGTTTTATTTTCTTCTATTGCTCACTTTCTTTTTAAACTACTGGTAGAAGATAATGTTTATTCGTTTGTAACATTGTTATTCATTATACCATTTAATTCATGATTTCTAGATACAAAATCATGTCCCTATGCTTCTCTGAGTATTGTTGCAATGTTCCTGTAGAGAAAAACAACATCCACTACTTCCTTGCTCCATTGCTCAAATTTCCTCAATGACACATACACACATATTTGAAGGAGATGTGGTTGCAAGATACTAGGTGGGTCAAAACAAACCCTCAGACTCTCCTGTGAAGGATCAGTGCATGCACATTGATTCAATTGATCAAGATGGCAAACAAACTATAATGGTGAACATAAATAGTAATCTGATTAGTCACTTTCATCAATATTTATGCATAGGTTCCAGTGTCCGAATAAGAGATTTCATTATCAGCAACAATAACACATATGATAGAGGAGATGAAAAATACTCTATTCAACGACATGAAATAAGATTAGTTGAAAACATCACAAAATTATCCAAAGAACATAGGCTTTCATCTGACACCTGCATATAAGGCCTACTTGTATTAATGGATTCATATCTTGTTGATTCCATTGCAACAATAGTCACTAGTTATCAACAATACAATAAGCAATTTGAAATGACACTTAGGGATTGTATAATTTAATTTGATATTGCAACTGTATGTTCTTTTACACTTAAAAAAACATAGAGTTTATTTTTTCTTTTCAAAAAAAAAATCAAATTCTTTACGACTTTCTTCTAATTCTTTAAACTCCTTTTTTTTGTTCCTCTATCTACCTTCAGGAAATTTTGAAATCCATTTTGCATTCCTATCTTTGTAATAACATATGTCCTCTATTTTTTCTCTTCTCCGGTTGTAGCTAAATGAAAACTAAAAAAATGTTTGTCCTAAAATACAACTATAGGTAATGTCAAAAGAACCTGCTATGTACCTTTTCAAAGCAATGTTAGAAATGGAGCAAGAGGAGACCATTTTGTATGTTCTGGCTCAACAACCTTTATTGACCCTCTCAATGATGATTTTGAAAATTTGCATTTGATATCAGTAATCAACTCAACAACGTAGAAAATTACCAATCCCAGCTTTTTTGTTCCCCTAAAATTATTTGCTTTGTTACAACAACATATATTTTCCCTTTATGCAAACTAGTAACACAATAATATCATTCGCTTTTCACCTTTTGCAGGTGGAAGGGATTTTGAAAGAAAAAAGTCTCTATTATCCACCATTTCAAAAAGTTTGTGACAAATTCAAATAACTAGTGCCCACAAGCCTAATGGAATTCAATTTTGCAAAGAAGACACAATTTTCACTTATGAACACAACATCAGATGTACTTTGGACACTGAAAATGGAAGTCTCAAATACTTTTTGAACATTCCACAACTTCAGGATTGTTGTCCAGCAATTGCACAGAAAACATTCAATGACTATGAGAACATCATTTCCTCAATAGTTTTTCATATGTGCAATTGTTCTTCAAACTCATTTTTAGATTATCAATTCACAATTCCATCCTTGAAGTCAAACAACTCTAACATTCTTAGTATCTCTATCCTTAAAGTGTCAATTGTTTTGACACAATGCCTCATGAAACAAATTTGTCTAAAAGCTCTTTGTTTTGCTACCTAGAATCTTGATGCAACACAGATTTACTTTTTTATCTATTTTCCCTAGGTATCTATGTCATGTGACAAAACACGTCATCAAATGAATATGTCACAGAACTTCAATTTTGCTAGCTCTCTCCTGGATGCACATCACGTCCTTTGTGTTGCTGGCTCTGAGTTATTTTTTTCTACGAAACATAGAATGCTATGCAACCTATTATTGGATTGACATATGTTGTTGCATATCATTCTTCTTTTGACCAATGCGGCATAATTTTTTCTCTTTTTCTTAATAATTGAATGTAGCTCAAGGTTGCACTTGTTAATAGAAACAATAGTTACAAAAACAATGGACAACCACTAGTTTTTTTGCAAACATATAATATCAAGTATATGAAAATAAACATATAATTTTTATATCATTCTTCCTTTGACCCATTCCATATAATTTTATTTTTTATTTTTGATATCGACATGAATTACAAATTGAATACAGAACAGAACACTTCACGATAGTTTATTAGGAAATGTAGTTACATTATATAAGCTCTGAGAGTGTTTAACAAACTGCTAGGAAAGTGGATCTCAGTGGATATGAACCTACACGTATGCTAACTGAATCTATTTTAAGCATTTCTTCATTATTATTCCAACACTTCCCCTTAATGGAGAAATGGATTCTCTACCACACCTAACTATTTCCTACATACTTCAAAACTCATATTTCCAAGAGGTTGTCACGTCCCCATTTTGACCCCCTTCACATTTAAATCGTAAATGATGTAAATATTGTTACTTAATCATGGTAAGGAGCTCAAGGCAAAGGCCCCACCATTGATTTGGCATTTTATGTATCGGCAATTAAAACATAAATGCCTATGGTTCTTGTGCTAGATAGGCACAATGTAAATAAGACATCTTGTAATTACAAATTTTTAATAAAAAACCCACAACTAGCTATGCAATGCAACCAAAGAGATAGGAGCATGATTCTACAAGGAATAGGGAGGGAAATTATTCAAACCCTTGAGCCAATGGTGTTAATCCATGTGTCAATGAGAAAACCCATAAACCCTCAACTATCCATTTTGGGTAATGGACCCAATCATTAAATTCTTCCAGAAATTGATTGAGGCAGTTAATGCCTTGGGAATGAAGAGGTATGGCAGCCAATTTCGTGTATGGGCAAGCCATCAACCTGGGAATTCGTATTTTTTCTTCTTGGGCAAGAAAACACCCACGAAATGGTGCCCAAAGCCATTCTGAACATAAAGTTTTTCCTCTCTCATGCAGTTGGAGCTAGCTGGGTCTTTCCCTACACGTTTTTCATCGATTGTTTGCATCTTTCCATGCCTGGGAGCTCGTGTTTGCATTGTACAGTAGCTAGGAGGGAAGGGCCACGATCTGGGACTGTGATGGAGGTCGTTTTTGCCCCAAAATGCCCATGGAAATTTTTCTGAAAACGATTTCTGCTCTCTAGGGTTATTCCCCAATTGCCATTTCGTTTTTGGGATTTCCCACGTTTTTCTAAATTGGTAGAAACCCCCTCTTTGGACATCCCATTGAAGAAACATTTTTATCATGCCCAATAATTGTGGTTCAGTTGTTATGTGCATCCTTGTTTTGGTTTGAATCTGTGAGCAAGAAACTTGGAGTGGTAGTGGACAGAATTGGCTTGATAAACCTAGTGAAGGGAGTAACCTCTCAAAGAAGATCAAGAGGGCTTTGGCTACTTTTCTATGCACACCCTGAGAGCACTAGAAAGGAAGGTATGGCTTGATGGATTGTGTGGCAGTGAAGAGAATACTTCTTGGCATTGTGAGTGCCGAGCTGAATAGATCTGGGAGGGGTACCCATGACTCTATGCTTGAGCTCACTAGCTTAGCAACTCTTCCTTTCCATTTCCTAGCAGCCTGATAAACCCAATTGTAGATTGGATTGGCTCATCTTGGTGTATGCTTGGATATGTGTGAGTCTGTTGTTCCCTAGTTCCTTGTAGAGATCATGACCAGCTCGGGGGTGGCAGTTGTATCAAGAGGTTGATAAGCACAATTGGCCTATGGTTGGGTGGAACATTGCAGATGCATAGCTGGTTGCTTGGGACTACTTTGTTATAAGATAAGTATTCTCCTGTGTTAACTTGCAATTTTTTTTATTTGACGAATATCTTGAATGTATGATGAATGTGTAATTGATATTACTTCCGCTGTGTTTTTCTTACAAGTTATACATTTCCATATGTTCTTTTATATTATGTGAATGCTTATTTAGTAAGTTCATGGGGCTAGATGCCCGGTTTAGCATCACGATCCTCTCCATCGCATTGGTATAATGGGAGGGGACATGACAGAGGCTTGGTAAAGATGTCAGCCACATTCTTAGTGGTATTATAGTAGGTCAAGTCAATTTCTTTCTCTTGTATTTTTTCTCTTACGAAATGATGTTGAATTTCAATATGCTTGGTTCTGGCATGATACATTGGATTGTATGCCAATTTAATAGAGCTTTGATTGTCACATTTGAGAACAATTGGCTTCATTTGCTTGTTGCCAATGTCTTCAAGAATTCTCCTTAACCAAACAGCTTCACAAGTAGCATGGCATAGAGCTTTGTATTCAACTTCTGTTGATGATAAAGAAATAGTTGACTATTTCTTACTGCTCCATGATACGACCCCTGTACCTATGTTGAATGCATATCCTAAAGTTTATTTCTTGTCATCAGGATTTCCATCCCAATCTGAATTAGAGTAACCTGTCAACTCAACATCACAATTATCAGGATAAAAGATACCAAAATTAACAGTTCCTTTCAGATATCAAAGGACTTTCTTTGCAGCTATCCAGTGGCTTTCCAGTGGTTTAGCCATGAACTGACTCGGGATGCTAACAGAATATTCTAAGTCTGGTCTATTAGTGATAAGATAGTTTAAAATTCCCACTAACTGGCGATATAGAACACCATTTGCCTCTTTAGTTTCATCAAGACTAGATAACTTGACATTATGTTCTAAAGGTGTTGATACTGCCTTGCTATCACTCATATTGAATCTTTCTAAAATCTCCCTTGAGTATTTGCTTTGAGTGACAATTGTTTTACTGCCTTCTCTCCATATTTCCAGACCTAGATAATAATGTATTTCACCAAGATCCTTCATTTCAAATATCTATGCTAACTGAATCTTAGTATCTTCAATCAAATGAGAAGCACTACCAGTGATAATCAAATCATCAACATACAAGGATATCAAAGCTACTTTTCCATTTTCATCCTTTTTAACATACAGATTAGGATCATTTTTACTTTTCACAAAACCTTTATGGGCAAAGAATGAATCTATCTTAATATATCAAGATCTAGGTGCTTGTTTTAAACCATATAAAGCTTTCTTGAGTTTACAGACAAGATCTTCTTCCCCTTTCTTTATAAATCCTTCAGGCTGAACCAAATAAACTTCTTCTTTTAAATCACCATTCAAAAATGTAGAGTTAACATCTAACTGATGAACTTTCCAATTGTATTGTGTAGCTAATGCAATCATGACTCTAATTGTATTTAACTTAGCTACAGGTGCAAAGGTGTCTTCATAATCAATCCCTTCCTTTTGTGAATACCCTTTTGCAATTAATCTCGCCTTATATTTGTCAACACTTCCATCTGCATTAAATTTGGTTTTATACAGCCATTTACATCCTATGGGAACTTTGTTTTTAGACAACTCAGTTAATTCCCAAGTGTCATTCTTCATTATTGATTCATATTCTTCATTCATAGCAGTATTCCAGTCCTTATGGTTTTTGGCTTGTTCATAAGAAGTAGGTTCTACAACATTCATTACTTGAGTCATCAAAGCATAGTCTTTATACCTGGAGGGTATCTGAATTGTTCTTGTAGACTTTTTCAGTGATCCACCACTTTATACACTTTCATCTCTTCTTTTTTGAGGTGTAGGAGTTGTTGGAGTCACTACGCTACTTTCACCTTGTTGCTGTACCTGTTCCTTTTCTTGTTCTTGTTCATTATCTATATCAATTTTCACTTGAACATCATTGTCATAAGGAGTATGCCAGACATCATACTTACTTACTTCTTCATCTGTAATCTCATGAAAAATCACATCTCTACTTCCTATGAGCTTATGTGAATTAAGATCAAACAGTTTGTATGCCTTATGATCATCATAATAACCAAGAAAAGTACACTTAACAGATTTTGCATCTAGTTTTCTTCTCTCATCTTTGGGAATATGAGCAAATGCCTTGGAACCAAATACTTTTAAATGACCAACTTTAGGTTTATAGCCATAAAGAACTTCAAAAGGTGTTTTTGAATCTAGAATCTTAGTTAGACTTCTATTCTTTAAATAAACAGCAGTGTTAATGGCTTATACCCAAAAACCATTAGAGATATTTTTACCTTTTAACATGCTGCGAGCACATTCCACTAATGTCTTGTTCTTCCTTTCAGCTACACCATTTTGCTGTGGTTTAGAAGACACTATGAATTGCTGAATGATCCCATTGTTTTTGCAGTATCTTTCAAAGGCTCTTGAGGTGTATTCTCCACCTTGATCAGATCTGAGTGTCTTGATGTGTTTTCCTGTCTGCTTTTGCACCATAGTTTTGAATTCTTTAAAATATTCAAACACATCACTCTTTTTCCTTATAAAATAAACACAAGTAAATCTAGATTTGTCATCAACAAATATAAGAAAATACCTCGTACCACCAAGTGATAAGGTTTGCATGGGACCACAGACATCGGTATGTATTAATTCAAGTAATTATCTTGGTTTCTTCTCTTTATGCACAGGAAATTATTCCCTATGTTGTTTACCTAGTGCACAAGCTTCACTTTCTAGATGCTCATGTTTCAAAACAGGAAGCCCTTAAACCATTAATTTCTTCTGAAGTAGTACTAAGTCATTTTGATTAAGATTCCCATACCTATGATGCCATAGTTCTTCAGTTGTCATTGTAGTAGATGTCGATGCTTGATGAGTGGGATTTGTGACATCAATTTTATACAGTCCTCCAATTCTTGTCTCTGTGGCTATGACATTATAACGATTCTGAATATCCTTCACAAGACAGTGAGACTGCATAAATTCTACATTTATATTTTGATCAGTTATTGTAGAAACATAAATCAAGTTCTTTTTTATGCCTAGAACATACAACAGATCATGAATCTGTTTATTTTGGCCAGTAAGTAATCTCACACATATTATTCCATGACCCTGAATCTTATGAGATCTATTATCTCCTAAATATATGTGTGTTTCATCTTTTCTCTCATGATATTCATCAAACCATTCTTTGACACAAGACATATGGGCTGAGGCACCTGAGTCTATAAACCATGCATTTTCATCATCAGTTTCTGCAGACAATGCAGCTTCTGAAATAAACTTTACATTCTTAAAACCTTTATTGGATGTGTCAGTTGTAACATAATTTCCATTATGTTTTCTAAACTTCAGTTTGGATTCATGAGCTTTCCTTTTATAACAGTCTTTAGCATGATGACCAAGCTTCCCACAGTAAAAACAACTATCATTTTTCTTATCACGAGAATCAGATTTTGAGTGAGTCATACCTTTGTTTCTTGGTTGAAACTTGCCTGACTATTTCTATCTTATGTCTTGCCCCTGTAGGGTTGTTTCGATTTTTCCATTAATGCCACTTCTGAAGATTGAGAGTCCATCTCAAACACTTTCATCATTTCTTCTTCTTGGAGAAGAATGCCTATTAACTCATTAAATGTAGGTGGCGTTGCTCTACCTCCTAGAATTGAAATAAAGACATGACACTGCTACAGGATGGGGATCTTTAAGACGTTTCTTAAAGAAAAAAGTTGCATTTTGTCTTAAAATTTTGCTTTAGATTGATTTTATATTTGTTAGAATTTTTAAGACGATTTTTAAGACATATGTTTCTAAGTTATATTGCTTTTATTTTTTTTAGTTTTTAGTTGCTATTTTTTAACTAGAAACTTAATTCTGAAGGAGGGAAACAAAATTGGTGTTTTGTAAGAATATTTTACAAGATAGTTCTCTTCCGTTACGTCTCATATAGCTAGATTTCCAGGGTTACGAGCTGAAGATGAAGAAATTAAACAGTCACAGGGATGAATGTTTACAGAGAATGATAGAGAGTGAGTATTAGAGGAACCAGATCTCTCAATCTTGAACTATTTGGAGACAATCATGCAGACAAAGATTCTTCAGCTTTATCTAGTTGCACCTCTGCTACTTCCTCAAATGGGAGCAGCCACATGTAAAGGAACAGCAGAGAGCAACATGATTCTTTTGCCCATTAAGCCTTCTTTCTTACTCCCGTCAGTTAGCACATCAAGGTTTTTATTTTTTATTTTTTAAACATTGTTTAGCTAACCTAAAATGTATAGTTACTGTGGGCACCTCCATCCGAGTAGTAGAGAACCTCACTTCTCGGTGGAATAAGGCCGTCGTTGTCTCCCCTCTGGTTGAAGTAGAGTTGATTTAATACGAAGGTCAGAAACCCAGTAGTGCTCTTGTGAAAGAGTCCTTATGTTTTGCCTTTGGATCTGTCTTTGTATTTCATTTCCAGGTTGTGTATGATTTACAGGTTATGTCTTTGGATTCTTTCTAACTTCACCTGGATCCTAACCAGAGCAATGTCTTTAAAATTCAAGGGGTTTGGAAAGGTCCCATTGATGTTCACATCTTTTGATCTTCACTTACTCAATGTGAAAGACATGGTATTCTCAAAACCCTAGCTATGCTTGTGGGGAAGTCATTGGATTTTTTTGGTTATAGATTTTGTTTTTGTGAGCTAGTGAAGCTTAGGTGTCAAGCATAACTCCATGCTGATTAGGCGCCCATGTTGTCACTGCTGCTTGGGAGGTCCACACTGTATGCTTATGAATTTTTTATTATCATAGTCTATCTCCTTACCCTTTCGTTCATACTGGTACTTTCTGACTGTGTGGAAAATGATATTTGTTGTAGCTTATGCTTTAAGGAAACTGTTGCTGTTGTTCTGTCTGGATTTGCATCAATTGCTAGATCTCAGTTTGAATTTCAAAGACCTAGGGTAAGTAGCCTTGTCTTTTGGATATTGTGGCAGATCCTTTAGGAAGCCATTCCTCGGTTGCTTGTGCATATTTTCAGTAGTTTGTCTATTTAGCTTATGTCTAGGATTGTCTTTGGTAGGATTTGAGGTAGACCATTATCTGTTGAATGAGTGAAGAAATTTTAGCTACAAGCTTCTCCCCTTTGATCCAATGCTTTAGGAATATGAATCTGAGCAATGTGCAATGTAGTCTTTCGTTGTTATTTATTGAAATAGTAACAATCTATCTTCTTTATCTATATGTATGCATAATATTCTCACACAAATTTTGATTTCTCATTACTTGATAAACACTATCTTGTTGGTGTACATATAATATCTACTTACCTCCATGTCTCGCAGATGAAAATGTAATCTTCCATTGATGAAAGAGAAACTTCATTAGCAAACCCAAGACCATCGAACAATATCGTCGGTCTTACTTTTTATAGGATCATAATTCAGAAGCCTGCAACAGGGTTTTGCTTCCAAAATTTCTTGAACAAATCTACCATATCCAAATTTGGTGCTAGCATCTGAGAGTATACACTTCCATCGCTAGCCTCTACAACCACATGCGTAAGCCTACAAAACCCCACCTCCTCTCTTTGTTATATTTAAGAGAAACAACCAAAATTGTGTTCTTTCACATGGCTATATATGAGTCACAGGTACAGAGGCATAGAAGGGATTCAATTAAAAAAACCTGATTAGAATTCCATCTATTTCCGAAGCCAAAAGAGATACTTGATCATCATTGACTTTAAGCAGACCTGCATTCTAATTTCTATCTTATAAATATTGACACAAAAGAGATATTTGATCATTACTTATTTTCAACTCAGCAGATTCTGCAAAATAATTTTTAGACAGTCAATATACACATTGTAACAGTGTCATACATATTATTTGTCTGCACATGCATTTTGTTTGCTTAATATCTATCTTATAAATACAAAAAATATTAATCTTATAAATACAAAAACATGTAATTTCAAAGTTACAAATATATTTTAAAACCTATATCATATTCAACTGTCCATATTGATTGTTTGTATATAAAACGTTTTTTGTCTTATAAGAAAAAAGCAGTTATGTAAAACAATTTTAATATTTTTAATATTTCCAGCACATCTGAATGGGAGCATGCTGTTATGGGATTTGATATCCACACATGTGTACATCATCCCACCAGTGAATTGGCCACAAAATTGAAGGAATCCACTAATATTCAGAGGGGTCGGGACTGGGTGTCTCCAAATTCTTCTCAACATAGAAACAATACAGACCCACTGACTCATGAATAATGTATTGTGGCACTTTGGTTTTGTCTCGAAAGGTTAAAATAGGATTTAACCTGTGCTCATTGGATTGGGACTTGTCAGACACCATCTATATCTAGCAATTCTGCATCTCAGTTGGTAGCTTATTTTTTCTTATAACAATTATGTGTTCTTTCTGATAACGAAAACTCATCTCATGTTTTATCTGCAGGTTCCGTCCATTGTGAAAACATTTGAACAACCCAAAAAGTACAAACCCTTTGTTCATAGCTGCAGTGTGAGGGGCGGTATTAAAGTGGGAAGCATATGGGATGTTAATGTCAAATTCGGCCTTCCAGCTATAGCAAGCACAGAGATCTTCTCATGAAATTCCAGGTGAAGGAACAAACTTTTGACTGTAGAGAACTTATAAATGATTGGTAAGAATTATATGCCTCACAACTAAATATTTTATCTTGTGATCATCCAGACCTGCCAAGTAATTTATGGATGTTAACAGGTCGACCTGGTGTTATGGGATCATGTTCACAACTACGAGCGTACATGCTCTGTATTTAAAAAAGCATGAAGATTAATTCCAACAAAAGATATGAATGGAGTAAATACGTATAATAATACACATCAATATAGCGCTCCCGTGCACTTTATGATCGGGACATGAGGATTCTCTGTGATAAGTTTTTAAAAAAAAGTGAGTAATGCCTTTTGTCCACTATAGTTTTGGAAACACAATATTGGCTACTAACTTCCAAGAATTTTCTATTTAAGTCGGAAAGTTGGAGTTTGGTACGCAGATCTGAATATGGATATGCAGACATTCATGCAAAAATCCAAGAACTATTATTTAAGGTAAATCACGATATTTTGTTGTCTGACTCTATGTCTTCTTATTCAAACTTTATATAATGTATTTGATGATCTTTTATATGTACATTCATAACAGTTTGTAAGTTCCCAGACACGAGTAGTGGAAGATAGCTTCAAGATTATCAAATGATCATAGGCTATATCTAGCCCTGAACAATATTTTTAATACTTATAGTGAAGACACTAGTGTCTATAAAGGAGATCCCATTCAAGATGTAGAGATCGTTTGACTCATTCAACTCCAATTGGCATCTCCCATAGGAAGTAACCAAACCAACACTATCAGTCAAGCAACTATAAATCCCATAGTATTCAAATCATATACGTATGGCTTATCTTGTATGTCTAATCTATACGATTTAGTTAGTTCGTGATAAAATACGGATTCACTGTTTCACATACCCTTATTTCCATAATAGATTGAATATGATGACTGTAGTTACCCAATTTACTTCAAAGCTGCTTACGCTTTATACTACCTTTTTTTAATGTGAGATCAATGGCACTCATACTTCATTAGTATTGTATATTGTAGTAGTGTATAGACCTAATATAAGCTCATACATACATGTATTCTCTATATCAATCCCATTCGTAATATCGGCACTATCTAGTTGGCTCTTTTCCCATAGGTAAACCACCAACTATAGGTATTGAATTATAGAATGTTGGCTTGTATAGGTAGTAGCAATCCCATAATGATGTTAATAGAGTTTCTATACTATTAAGTGAGGGAACTGAATTTCTGTGGAAACAAGTCCATTATCTTCCACTTTTACCGTAATATCTTAAAGTGAAGATAGTACCTAATAATGTGATGTTGTTGTACACATAATGAAAGGAACGGTCACTTCAACACTTGTACGCCAGTGTGATCACGTGATTGGATAAAAGATAATTTAGTGAATAAAATGCTTTGCACATTTTTTGTGGATTTTTAAGTAGATTAACTTGTGGTCAGTGAACGGATGGGTCACAAGTTAAGTACCATGAACAAGTTATCTATTACTTGTTCTCCATGCTTACTTGTAATCACCTATTGTTTATGCCTAAGCTACTTGTTACTTTCTTTAGTTAAATGGGTTGTCTGTCACTACCTCTTATCCATGCATGAGTAAGAGTTATCCATGCATCAGCTACAAATTTTGAAAGAAGCCCATAAAATAAATATGGAAAGTACACTTGTCTCATCCTCTTCAACTTAGGAAAAACATAGATAGTATTCCACCCCAAATTCTAAGATATAAATACGTATAGTGTAAATATTGAAAAACTCAAACCAAACACATGATTGCTTCATTATCATTTCACATTAATCCAAAAAGTCTCATAATTAAATGGATCAACTATCCTCATCCTAACCTCAAACGAGGCGATTTAAGCCAAGAAGAAGATGAAATCATTATCCAGCTTCATTTTATGCTAGGTAAAAAGAACGAAAAATGGATTTGATTACAATCATTACAATCACATTTTGGCCATGCATACAAGCACAAATATTGATTTATTTATGTATGTTGCAAGTGGTCTTTGATCCCAAGCAAATTGCGAGGACAAACATATAATGAGATAAATAATTATTGGAACACAAATAATATGTGCAATCTCTATGATAACTACATATGAATGAGTGAAATACACTGAGCATTTAATGCTTCTTGTGCTCATTGCTTTAAAAAAATTCTAAAAAATACAAATATTCTTCTTGTATATGAGGGTGCAGGGTACTAGTTCAATGGTAGAGCATTTGCATTATAATGCAGAAGATTGGTGGTTCGATTCCACCGTGCCCTATCATAAATATTTTCATTCTATCACTAATACATAAAGAAGGTATTGAGACAATAATTGTGTAAATCGTCTCAACTGAAGACAAAAGAAAATTTGTGTATTGTCTTAAATATTGTCTTTAAGCGAGTGTCTTAAACTATAGTTTAAGACACTCGCTTAAAGACAATATTTAAGACAATACACAAATTTTCTTTTGTCTTCAGTTGAGACGATTTACACAATTATTGTCTCAAATATTGTCTTAATACCCCCCTCTGTGTAGTAGTGTGATAATCTTTAATTAACCATTTTAATGTAGTATCACTAATGGCACTTAATTGATCACATAAATCCTTAATACTGGAAACATAGCTGGTGATATTCTCATGTGTAGCCATTTTTATGGACAATAACTTAGTCTTCAGAAACATAATTCTATTTGAGTTTGTAGTTTCATACAAACCTTTCAGGTTGTCCCATGTGTCCTTGGAAGTTTTACAATCTCTGATGTGCGGGATGATGTTGTCTTTGACAAACAGCTACAATACTTTTTCCTTCGTTTCTTGTTTCTCCCGGTCTACAAGATTAGCACCTATGGGCTTGGCTTCATCTCCTTTGACTATAGTCTAGACATTTAGTGCTTCAAGCATAGTTAATATCTTGAATTTCCACTCAAGATAATTGTCCCCGTCAAGCTTAGAAGCCTCTTTCAAATAATTTCTGACAAAAAAATTTGTCATATCTGCTAGACGAATTCAATAAAAAAAATACCTTTGTTTGTAGAAAAAAAAAATTACCTCTTTTCTTCCTCGACTTGAAAAAAATACCCTTTCTCTATTCTCCGGCTACTCCCTTCTTCTTAATGATGAACAAAAATAGATTACAAAACAAATACTGTAGTGGCGGGGCTCGAGAAGCTACCACGTACAGAACAAAAAAAAATGCATATTTTCGCAAATTTCCGCGTCCTGTAACAGTGGATGCCCGCGGCAATTTCCCTCGGAAAAATTTCGCAAGTGTAGCTGATAATTATCGTGCCCTGTCGCACTGGGGACACGCGATAATCAAGTATTATCGCATCTTTTAGCATGGATCCTCCACGAATATGCAGCTATCACGCGAAGGCAACAGACTCCACGACAGATCTCTTCACGCAGCTTCAAAGCTTTCTCGATAGCTGCTCAATTAACGGCGAAGGCACAACTTAGTAGACACGACTCAATCCCTATTGGAAACAGAAAATGCATGCAGTCTTCCACACGACGCGAATTCCTCCTTCACAATTTTGTCAACCTTCAGCAAATTGAACAGCAGGTTCAAAACGGCTGGGTAATGAACAGTTGTGTAAACACAACGATTGCAACTCCTCTCAAAACGGTTACAAATTGAATACAAAACAGAACACTTCACGATAATTTATTAAGAAATTTAGTTACATTATATAAGCTCTGAGAGTTGTTTAACAAACTGCTAAGTGGATCTCAACGGATCTGAACCTTCACATATGCTAACTGAATCTATTTTAAGCATTTCTTCATTATTATTCCAACAACGTGTAGATGAAAGCTACACTTATTAATAGAAACAATAGTTGCAAGAACAGTAAACGACCAACAACTATTTTCATACATGTGATATAGAGTATAAGGAAAAAAAAGAATATAATGTTCACCTTTTCCATGGATAGTTTGCAAAATTAATTCGACAAATGTCAATTTTTTCTGAAATCTTGAAATCCTCCTGAGTTCATGTGGCTACATCTATCTCTGGTTAGAAGACAATGTTATAGTTTTCATAAAATATTTTCTTAGTTCAACAAATGTATAGTATCCCGTCCTATTACAGGCTCTTTATCGTTGATTTGCTATGTTATATCTTGTTATTATTTTTCCCTTTTCAATGTCTATTTGATTTCATGCATCTTGGTAACGGTTAGTTACGTTATCTAGATAACCAATTCACATTTGTTCGTTTCTGCAATTCTATTGTTTTGTTCATTGCCAATATACGTGATTATGTGAGGAGTTTTGATAGTCAGTCCTATAATTTACATTCTCTGGTTTTTTGTCAATTTCCTTTATTTAAAATAAACTCCATTAACAATAAATATCATTTTTTGATGGCAAGAAGCTAGTCCACATAAAAATTTATTTCCTAGCAAAACAAAACAATTATGGCATGAAAGCAACTTAGATATTCGATATGTATATGACAATAACAATAGTTGCTTCACTACACATAAAAAACAAAGCAACATGTTTTCTAGCTATCAGTCCATTGATAAATTATGCCCTAAAAACATTGTTGTTGTGACTGAAAAAGTCTCAAACAAGTAGTTATATTTGCTTCGCATATAATTCCTATATAGAAATTGTTGTTGTCTAAATCTTGTGTTGGATCATCAATTTATTTTGACTAATTGAATTCTACGGACTGGCATACATAGCCATGTCTATACTCCTATTTTCCTCGTGAATCGATATTTTTTTTCTATGTTACTCAATGTCTATTATCCAATTGTGCAATGCTTTTAGCACAGTGCCAAAACTCATTCTTGACAATGTCAATATTCTTAGCTAGCTTTCTTTTGATTGAATGTGCTTCCATGCTTTGTTGTGTATATGATCACTATTTGTATTCTTCATTGATGTATTCTTCACTCTATTCATCCATGGTAAAAATTAGTTCTTATATAAGCTTGTTGTTTGATTTTATATTTATACTTCACAACCAATATGGAATCCACTAAGTACAATATACAGGGAACCAAACCTCCAATGACAGCATAAATGTCACTCAAGGTAGTCCAATTGTTTGTTATCATTGTATTCCATGCCATTAGATCCATGTCTATAGGGTCCTTCTTGGCCATTTGCAACCTCAGTACCAGCATGCATCAATCAACAAGGGCCAACATGTCTTGTTACACTAAAGATCTAGGATTTATGCCATATCCATATGAACAAGCCCGAGGAACAGTTCATTTTAACTATTCACATGTAGCTTCATTTCTATCTACGGACCCGGTCTTTAGCCGGTCCTCTAAGTTTCTTATGGTTACCAATTTCTTTTTGCGTGAAATGTCTTAATCATTAAGTTATTTTATCTATTGATCCAAGTTTTACAGTTCTTCCTACATTTTTGCTCATTCTTTCCCTATTGTAGGAAAAGACAAAATGTCTTCCACATAAAGCTGTTCGTCTTTCATTCTTAGCTTTGTAATAGAAAATTTGTTCTTTTTACATTCTTAACTAACAAATTGATTAGCTCCAATAAAACCGTAGAACCTGCACTTTAATGTTTTAGTGTTGCTCTAAATTTAGCATGCTTTCGCTCTTACTAATGGCCTAATATGCATCTCAGCTTGCTTATCTTATGCTGCACAAAATCCAACTTTGACTTTTAACATATTTTTTACATGTTTTTAACTTTGATTTTTAGTATAGTAATCATTTTTAACTTATTTTACTCTGGCCAGAAAGGATTCATGCTATTAACGTCCTATTAGCTTCATTGATTCTCTATCATGCTTGCGTTGTCCCAAAGTATAGGAAGGATTGATTTTTAGGTGATCTAATCGTAGCCTCAATTTTCCAATAGCATGGTAGTTTGCATCTTTTGTGTAGAAAATGTGAAATTTATTCATCCATACATTGTATTGATTGCATTTTTCCAAATCCATTCTGTTTCAAATTTATGAAATTATGAGAAAAAATCTTTGTATATGTAATAGAGTATTCTTTGTTTAAAAATCAAAACATGTAATTGTCTAAGACATTAACATACATTGATGATAATATATTTCCTACCACCTAAGATAGTGTTGCCAATCTATGTTTTCATAGATATGTATACAACCATTTTGTTTTTTATATTCAACACAACTGCTTTATATGTAAACCTAGTTTTCGAATCGATATTTAAATCGATTCAAGTATTTCTTGTTTTTATCAAATTTGTTTTTTGTGAAAATCTTGTTCACACCAAGATCTACTCAAACAATTACAAACTCTCAGCAATTTCCTTGCAAAAATTAGTCATAGAACACTGAAATTAGTCATGAATATGATGCAAACAGTAAAAATCTATTGAGAAAGTCTAAATCAGCCAAACTTGGGCAATGCAATGGCTTTCAAAATATATAATCACATCATATATTTGAAGGCTAAAGATGCCATTTGAAATCCTCACAAAAGCAAGCTTACTAAATTATGAAAACCCCCCTTAGGTGCAAAAAGTGTTTTCCAAATCACTTCAAAAGATCATGAATTGGTAAGAGAGTGGTTGGATGGTGAAGTAGGCTGGGAAAGCATCCTAAGTACAAAATTTAGGAAGAGGAAACATCATGGAGGATGAGTTGGCCAAAATATAGCTAAAGCAAGTCAACTAGCTTTCACATTTTCACAAAAAACAGTAAAAATTAGTAAAAGAAGGAAATTTGCCCTTTTATTCTATGAATGGAATAAAATCTAACAGAATCTCAAAATATCCTATCTAGAATCTTCAGAAGTGCACTCAAACAACTCAGGATGGCTTTTGGTTACACAATGGATGAATTTTGCCAACTACCTAGTCAACTACCTAGAAAAATAAAAAATAAAAAGACTAATAATTCTATCCTAAGTAATAAATGGTCATGGATGGGTTTAAAATACTCCAACAACCCCCCTTAAGACTGAATTTATGTGCTAAAAATCATAAATAAATAGGGCCCATCAACTTGGCATGGTCACCCTTTAACATACTGCCTTGTCCACAAAATAAGGAAAGAACGAAAACCTCATGGGAAAAACCTCCCCACAAACATGGACATGAACAAAATTGAAGAATTTCTGATCAATCCTTCACTCCACCACATGTTCGTCGATCCCAAGCAGTGATCTGAGACTAGGGTATTTTTTAAGGATTATAATATTATACTTAAATATAGTATTCGAGGCGATCATTTTGGATTGAAAAAAACATATATATATATATATAGATACGTAGGTGAATATAAAATATGAAACATACAATTTACTACCAAAATTTGTAAAGTTTGGTGAATATTATGCTAAAAAACCATATTTTATGTAAATATAGGCGATATTAGAGACTAAAAATGACCAAATAGCGAATTTATTTAATGAAAAAAAACCAAAAAATTAGCCAATTGGAAAAGTTTCGCCCCTAAATTTTTTTGTCTGAGATGGCTGAAAGTCTTCTTAGTAAAATCTTTGGTGAAGATGTCCGCAATTTTCTCAGATGATGGGCATTAATATGCAGATCATTGATGTGATCATGCACTAGACTCCTGATGTAGTGCATATGGATCTCAATATTATTGGTTATTTGCCTTTGTACTGGATCACTTGAGATCCTTATACACTCTGATTATCACAAAAGATGAATGTAGGAGTGCTAAAGGAAAATCCCAAACTTTGAACGAATACCGTGTGACCACACACACTGAGTAGCAACATTCATTGATCCTCTGTATTAAGTCTCTGCTGAAGAGAGTGCAATTGCACATTGTTTCTTACTTGACCAACGAATAGGTCCTCCAAGCATGAAAACAAATCTGGAGGTGGACTTCCGATCTAGGCTATAATTTTCAACAAAGTGAATCCCATCATACTTGGTGCCTTGCACATAATGAAAGATTTGTTTTGCAGCCCTCCAATGAAGCTCATGTGGTTCCCCATGTATCTTAAATCCACACTCATAGCATAAGCAATATTAGGTCGAGTATTAGTCAAGTACAACAAGCTTCCAACTAGTTGCATATACAAGGTGTTGTCAACCAATGGTGTAGAATCTGCTTCTTCAAGTCTTACTCCTGAAAGGAAGGGAGTCTTTATAGGCTTGCAATCGGCCATTTTGAACTTCTTTAGCCGTTCTGAATCATATTTTGACTAATATATCTTAATTCTAGACTTGTATTTTGAAATCTCAAACCCCAAAAATTGCTTAAGTATTCCCAAGTCACTCATGGAAAAAGATTGATGCAAGGAGGTATTTAAGAAGATATTTGATCAATAGATATACCTGTGATTAATAGGTCATCAAAATATAACACAATAATGAATATTGAATCATCAATCAACTTCATATACACATTCGGATCAGACTTGCATCTACTAAAAAAATGTGACAAGAGGAAGTTGTCCACTTTGGCATACCAAGCCCTGGGGGCTTGCGTAAGCCCATACAAAGACTTATTCAACCTTCACACAAGGTTATGATATGATGTATACCCTTCTGGGTGTTGCATATATATCTCCTCCTCAAGATCCCCATGGAGAAAAGCACTCTTGACATCCATGTGATGCACATCCCAATGCTTAGATGTAGAAATTGTCAGAGCTAGTCTTATTGAATCCTGCTTTGCAACTGGTGAAAAATTCTCATTGTAGTCAAGGCCATGGACTTGGAAGAATCCATTTGACACAAGACTTGCCTTATATTTCACATATGCACCATCAGCTACAAGTTTGGTATTGAAGATCCCTTTACACCTTACCAATTTTCTTCCTGGAGGAAGCTTGACAAGCTCCCAAGTTTCATTCTTTTGCACTGAATGAAAATCATCATCCATGGTTGTCTTCCATATTGGGTCATGTGAGTCCTCTTCATATGTTTTATTATAAAATTAAAATGTCAAAAAAAACTTCTGAGGTAGGTAAGGATTGCTCACTGAAAGAGCACTCTCAAATTGTGATCTAGTCCTCCTAAGATCCCGAGGATTCCCCACAAGTTCACCAACTTATTGAAGAGTATTATCGGCCCACTTATCCCTTGTAGTTGAACTTGGATCTGCAATAATATGGTAATCATCATCAGATATATCAGAATCAAAACTATCAGAAGAAACTTCACTTACTCTAACAGGTGGTGGTGTAGAAGGTTCTCCAATTTCAACAAATTGCAAGGGCTCTTCTTCAAATTGAACACTCCTCTCAATGAAATATTTTTGAGTGGTAATGTTAAGAAAATTATAGACCTTCAATTCTTCTGAATATCAAACAAAGAGACATAATTGGGTTTGGGGCTGCATGGCCCTCCTCTTCTCAAGTGGAATTCTAGCCCAAGCCTTGAAGACAAAAATATTGAAATGAGAGACAGGTTTGTGCCCAGTCCAAGCTTCAAAAGGAGTGATTACTTTCAATGCTTTATGAGGCACTATGTTCTGTATGTTGGATGCATATTTGATAGCCTCAGGCCAAAGTCTTGGAGACAAACACTTGGCCTCAATCATACATGTAGCCATATCTTTGAGAGATCTATTCTTCCTCTCGGCAACACCATTTTGCTGAGGTGTGTCGGGAACATTGTGTTGCATATGAATGCCAATAGAAGAACATAATTGTTGAAAATCAGATTTGAAGTATTCCCCACCATTATCATATCTAAGTACCTTAAAAGCTTGAACAAGTTGAACACTTCAGACTTTAACTTGAGGAAGAAGATCCAACAATATCTAGAAAATTCATATATGAAGGTTATGATGTATTTTACATTGTTCAAAGACTCATGGGGGAATGGAACTCATATGTCACTGTGAATAAGCTCCAAGGGTGCTGAGGTTCGCTCAGTTTTGGCTCTTTCAAACTTGTTGTCAGCGTGTTTTCCTAGGATACAAATTTGGCAGATTGAGTCCTTTGGAAAACATGATATTGGGAATCCCTATGACCATATCCTTATCATGAATTTTAGAGAGACACTTGTAGTTGAGATGACAAAATATCTCATGCAACAACTTGCTTGACTCATTGGCATGAGTGAGCAGATCATAAGGTGATGTGAAAGGCACAAAGTGAGAAAACCTATAAAATTTTGAGTTTTTGTCAGCATACCTAACGTAACAATTCGGCCTGTGGAAATATCAGAACATTCAACATCATTAGGTGTGAAGAAAACCTTTTTGGAAGACCTAGTGTAAGTCATCTAGTAGACTGACAAGAGGTTTGCAACAAGACCTGGAACATACAACAAATTAGATAAAGAACCATACTCAAGGTCAATACTGCCTTTACATTTGCAAGTAGTTTCATAATCATCACCCAACACAATAGTTGGAATCCCTTACTATACTTGCTGTCATAATTAAAACATAGGCATTTTGCTCTTCTTTCCTCTATTTGTTGAGGTGTCAACCTTTGAAGTGGGCTAGAAGAAGCAACATTATTCTATCGGGATGTGTTGGAGGTGCTCTTTCTAGTAGCCATCGTCATATTTTTACTTTCAACCTTCATTGTCATCATGAAGGCCTTCTCCAAGGATGGTGGTTCAAAGAGACACACCTCATATTGAATGTTATCCCTCAAGGTGCCAATGAAGAGATCCAATAGATTATCTTCTGGAGTTTTCTTCACTCTAAGACTTAGCTTTTGAAATGGTTTTATGTGCTCTGCAACTGGACATTTTTGCTTGATATTTATTAACTGGCTAAAAAATGTATTGCTATAATTAATATCCCCATAATGTACAATCAATTATTCAATGAATATAGACCAAGATATAATAGAGTCCTTTTTATGGTCACAAAGCCATTGGTACCATGCAAATTGATCAGTTTCTAAACATAATGATACAATAGTTACCTTTTTCAAAGTTGGAACCTGATGTAGATCAAAGAATTTCTCCAATTCGAATATCCATGTTATTGGATCATCGCCATCAACCTTTCTCATGTCAATCTTGGGAATTTGGGTACCCCTTGGTGACCATCCTTGTCATAAGTTGTCATAGATGTCGTAGGTTGTCATATATTTGCTCTTTTTAGCTCGGGGAGTTACACCACATATTTTGACTTATTCTTCCCCTAATGCGCCCTCCTTGTCCAATTGTGAATATCCTTATGCACCCTTCTTGTCCAATTTTCCCTAATGTTGCATCATTTAACAATTTGGACATTATGAACTATTCAAATATTTGATCGACATCACCACCTTGAAAATTTTGAATGAATTTACCAAGTGACTTAGGCCAATGCCTCTCCCTATTCCAATGGAGTGGTCCATAGAAAAAATTTGGGGACATTATAGTCCTCCCAACCCAAGATTGCTTGTCCTCAAGAAATTTAAAGTTGGGAGTGGTGGTGCTTCTTCTTCTTCCCCAAAGTATGCTCATTTATTTTTCTGCTTCCTTCCTTAGTGATGAATTTTCATAAGGATGCAATTTGGAGTGGACCAAGCCATCAACTCTACATCCTACAATCTAAACTACACTAAGGTTGAAAATTATGTCATGGTTCCATCGCAGTCGAAAGGAGGTGAAGTACACTCTACTCAATGTATGGTCATGTAAGGTACTAACATAGGAAAAATATCGACCAATTCCTTATAAGAAGAGTGAATCTATACTGCATCCACTCAATGAAATCACCAACAAAATGGTCTACTAAGAATCTCATCATATGAAATCCAAAACTGACTCTAAACTATAGTTCTACTACTAAAAATTTTCCTTGCACTATAACTCTATGATCCCAACTAATCTAAAAAATGGAACCACCATGTTTTTGTTGCACAACTATGATCATAATGATTCCCTCTAGAGATAGCTCCATGTCCCCAACTGTCTTTCCAACAACCTAACTGAAAGAACCGGGTCCCAAAATTATCCAAGGGTCTCAAATGAACCTGAGAAATGTAGAGTGTTTAAGACACTCGAACTCAACAATACCAGGATCCCACTATATGTGTTGCACTCCTCCAAACATCATCACTGCCACCTGCATCAATCTATCACTCCAAGGAATGCTTGGATCCCACCACCAAATTGGAATTTCATCACTCCTAATACTATTTTGAACCTCTGTTAGCCTCTCCTATATAACATGAAGATCCTCTTGTGTAATCTTCACACTAGTCATATGTCTCACATCAATGTCAATGGTCCCATCCAACTGAATCTGATGAAACTCCCATTCCCTGCCATGTACAATGAAGGAATCAAATAACATCAAGATATGCCTATACTGTTGCTCAAAATACTATACAATGGCTAGTATGCTTTAGGCTGAATGTGTATCTTGCTCTTTCATACATTTGTCCACCAAATCCATGGATGTGTAACCTCTTCTACTGGTTGGTCCATATAAAGTGTACACATCTACCTCCTCTATGACTAAGTATCTCTACCATAGAGGAATGTCATGATCCTCCTAATGCATAACATGTACTTGGTCAACATTCTCCATGTCAACTCTCTCCTCAAGTACCTGCAAATATGAAATCTTCTCATGCTCAACCCCCACATGAAGCTCCTCCATTGAACCAAGAATGTGATCATCCATATACAACTAGATGTTTGATGTGTAGGAGGAAGGGTGTGATATTTACAACTCCCTATGAAGTTGGTCAACCTCCATATCTGATTCTTGAAGTGTTTTTTGTGTGCTCTTCAAGGAATCATGGGTGATCTCAAGCTCATGGGTGAGCCTATCAACTTAACATTCTTTTTCTTGTAATGCAAAATGCTATATCTTAGCAATCCTAAGACGATGGTCTCTATCAGAAAGCATGTGTATGTAGTTAGTCTTCATGGATTCCACTACCTTTAGAATGGCTTCAAAATATACAAGGGAAGATTCTATTTTCAAACTATCATCTCCCCCTAAATATCTCCAATAATAATATGTCACTAAGTCATTTGTCTCATCAAAAATTTTCATGGTTGTCCTAACATTCTCTTTTCTTACCTTCAACTTCCCTGCTAACAGTTACAGCTCATGGGAACATTACTCCACTAAATTTTTTTATTTGTTTCCATTTTCATCCTCCCCAAAATCATGATTTCCCCATGCATTGTCTACTTCTGCTCATTCTTTAATTGGAAGAAATAATGGTGGGAGATATGTTTTCCTATTTCCTTGTTTGAGCTTCCAACAAACTTGCTTCCGTAGCTCTTTGCAAGCACTCATTTCCAAGTCTTAAGTTTTGTTTACATTTTCTAATGGCTTATATAAAAAATCATAATGCTTGTGGCATGAATCCACATCACATAATGCATCTTTAATAGCCAAATAAACATTATAATATTCTACACTATAATTATTCCTCATGTGGAAGGGATGATATCTCTTAATGATGCAAATAAATAGGACTACTACAAAAATCAGAATTTTTGGCATACCTTGTTGTCACATCTTCAGCATTCCCATGTGGTTGATCCATGCCCTGCATGCTGCTCCACTTTGTGTTCAACTAGAAGACTCAAGGATGTAATTTGTGACTCCCTTTGATTCAATTTCTTGTATGGTCATAGTGAGTTTTGAATATCATTTGCTTTAGGACACCCACATGAAGGATGATTTTTACTATCCTCGTGTACATTGAAGGTTGATCAATGACAGTGGAGTCACCACATTTTGAACTAGATTCATCATAGAAACTTTTGGGTGTTGGGGGGGCGCATGTTGGGTGTGTGAGCTATCTCAAAGAAAACACCTAATATTTAATTATCGATCGGGGTTGGTAATCTTAGAGTTGAGGCAAAGTATATGCTAAGGTAGAATGGAACCTAAGATTTCGTCTTGTTAGACCTTAAAAATATTTAATAAAGAAAAGATTGAAAGATATTTCAAAATGAAAAATCGAGTCAAACTTCATAAAACAAAAAGAGTTTAAATCAAGCTTAGTTAAACAGATAAACTCGAATAGTATTGATTCATACTACTCTATCTTATAATTGGATAATGGAAACTGATTGAAAAGCAAACTATAAACTATGAAAATGGAAACTATACAATTTTAGATTCTATTTAAGAATTAGGAAACAACTATAAACAGATTAAATATCTATCTATGAAATGGATTAGTTTGATAATAAACTACATAAGTAGAATGCGATGTTGATCAAAGCAAATTAAAAACTATTAAATAACTTCCACAACATCTATTCCCATGTAATAGGAACTTGAGTGAGTGTATCATAATGGCTTTCAAATTAAATAGCAAAACAAAACGGAGGTAAATCTAATCTAACTTCAACTAAAAGATGTAAACTACAAAGAGACAATTTACAGTTAACTTTAAACATTATGATCTATCTACTATCCATGAGCAGAAAAATAATATAAAACTAATGAAAACTATAAGCAAGTAGAAAACTTGATAAATATATTTACTTCTGAACTTGATTTGGAAGCAAGTAGAAAACTTGATAAAGATAATTAATTTAGAAACAAGTAGAAAACTTGATAAAGATATTAATTTCTGAATCCAAATCCTATTCCATGAACATATTCATTATTTATCAAAATAAGAAACTAATCCTAATCTAAATGAAGGAAACTAACAAAACTAGAATGCTTGAAGAATGAAATTATTGACTCTATTCTGACTACATCTTAAGAGCATGTAATAAACTAGACTAGGAATAAGACTGATCAATTTTGAAACAACAACATGTTAACAAGATAAATATGAAAGACATAATTGAAAAGACAGTTAAAGAAAACTAAGAATAATAACAAGAATTGAATTAAAACTTTATGGAATGTAAAACAAAGGCCTAATTAGGGTTGAGAAGATTAATTAAGAGCACAAAATATTACAGTAAAGAAAACTAAGAAACTGAATTCAAACTAGCATAAAACAGTGTAGAAAGAGTAAAAGTCCGAACGACGATCCAAATGCTAGTCCGAACGACAGTCTGAATGACAGTTCGAATGGAGGGAAAATGAATTAAACTAAGGGAAAGGAGAGTTTTGATGATCTTGACGTCAGCGGGCGAATGCAGATGAACCTACTAGGCAAAGAAATCCGTGAGAAGACTTGTTGAGAAGCTAAGATAATAGAAAGAAACCTATTCTAATCATGGTTGGAGAGATAAAATATTCCTATTCTATACTAAAGCAAGGTTGAGATGAGAGAAGAGAATTAACCTACAGCTACAAAGGAGAAGCTAATTAAACTAATTCTAACTAGTAACAAAGCTAGAAATAACAACTATCTAATTCTATCCAATTGCAGAAGATTAGAAAAACAAACTATCTAATTATAAAAGACTGAAATGAAGCTATCAAAACTATATTGTTGGTCGAGCATTTGCTAATTCTGTAAACACAAACTATGTTAGCAGCACAATATAAATTATAGAGGAAGAAATATAAGGTACAAAAAATGAAATTAATTACATATATAGGAAAAATAGACTAACTATTTGCAGAAAAGAAAATATAGAAAAGAAATACAAAACCTCTGGTTGATGAGGGGCCCTTCCCAGCGATCAGAGATAGAAAACGATATTGGTTTAATGTTAGGAACCCATCTCACTTTCTATTTACTTTGTTAGTATATTGTTGTTGGACGCATATGCTTTGTAAGTCGTCTCGTAGTATTTGTTGATCCATAGTTTGTCTTATTGTTGTTGGATGCATATGGTTTGTAAGTCGTCCCGTAGTAATTGTTGATACATAGTTTGTATTGTCCCATGGTTTGTATTGACCCATGGTATTAGCGCCTAGACTTAGTATATAAGTTTTTGTTGATACCAATAAAGGTACCATGAAGTTATTTGTATTGAGCTTTCTCAAAGGAGGTTTCCCCCTCGAAGTGGCCTGCGATCAATGAAAACAATTCTGAGTTCTGTTATTTTTTCTATCTCGTGTATTTTCATTAACTAATTGTTGCAGGTTCTTCACATATGCTATCAGAGCACTTTCTTGGGCTCGTTAGGTGAAATTTCTACCAAATTTTTTTTTGCATCTGTTGCAGCTTCAGATCTGGGAATAATCCCTATCCGCTTGACTGTGGGAAGTACTTGGAAATAAGCCCTAAAACTCATTGTGAGGAGTACCACAGGAACCCTAAAGTAGCTAGCCCATTGAGAGGACCTGCCAGTGAAAAGAGAAACAACCCCTACCTGATTGATTAGTTCCCACTCGTGAGGTAAACCAAGAGCTCTTGTTTGTGGCAAAGGAGTTATCAGTTTTACCTGAGCCGTGAAGTGAGGTGTACTGCCCCAATATGCAAGCCTTTTGACAGCATTGGTGGTCGAGTGAATCCCCTGAACCAATAGGAAGTCGAACATACCTGGGGTCCATATCTATTTTCAGCTCAACTATTGCCGATCACTTCCACGCCATTGTAGATCCATCTGTTGCCGATCACTTCCATGCCATTGCAGATCCAATCTGAAAGTCGGTTCAGATCCATTCTAAAAGTCGTTTCTGATTCTAAGCCGTTCCATATCTCGTTGTTTCCAATCCATTCTGAAAGACATTATAGATCCATTTATGGCAAAAAAAAAATAAAAAATAAAAAATAATGTTTTTCACCATATCTCCCTTGTTTTAACTAGGTTTTCCCTTAAACTTCACTGACACCCCTGCAATCCCATTCTGCATATTTCATTCCTGAGGACCCTATCCCAAATTCTACTTCCCAAAGCCAGAAATCTCACTTTTGTCTATTTTTAGGGTTTGCCATAACTTCTTCATTTTTCACCCACTCGCCTCCAAATTTTTCCACCGTGTGCATTCCCTATTTCTGCTTCTCTGTCCCTCTTGAAAAATTTTCTCATTCTTTCACCCCACTTCTGAAATCCCCATTTTTTGCTTCCCTATCCATAAAAAAGTGTCCAAAACCTAGTCAAACCCCAATTACCCCTCCGAGTTTTTCCCAAATCCAAATTTCCCTTTACTAAATAAGATTTTGTTTTTTTTTTCTATCCATTCCCCCCCCAAAAAAACACTCCTGGTTATGATTGTCAACCGCGTAGGAGCAAAAACCATGGAGGGAGCACTTGAAGCAATCCAAACCAAAGTCCAAGATCTGGATAAAAAATTTCTCAGCCTCCATCTTCAGCATTCAGCCATGAATAATAACCAACAGCAAGAATCTTCTCCAGTGAATGGGTTCTTTTCTTCCAGCAATTTCTGTGGTCCGAAGCTTGAATTTCCTTGCTTCAATGGTACTGATTCGACTAGATGGATCTATCGTGCAGAACAGTATTTCAGTCTCCATAATACTTTTGATGTCCAAAAAGTTCCACTTGCATCCTTTCATTGGAACAGGAAGCCCTTCAATGGTACCGTTGGTACATCAAGGCTCATGATGATCCAAAATGGATAGATTTTTTCCAACTCCTTTTGAAACGATTTGGTCCTAATGATTTTGACAACTTCACCAAAGCACTCACTAAACTTTGTCAAAGTGGCACTGTGAGAGAGTATTAGACAGAATTTGAGAAACTAGCCAATGACATAGAAGGATTATCTGATGAATTCTACAGGAATTGTTTTATCAGTGGTCTTAAGGATGAAATCTGGTCAGAGGTTAAAATGTTCTGTCTCAACACAATGATGGAAGTCCTAGGGTTGGCTAAGTTGGCAGAAGGCAAGATTGCAGCCCAACAGCGCTCCAAACCCACTTTTGTTCCCTTTCGAAATATGGGTTCTCAATGACCTCCCATCCCGCCAGCTCCTCGACCAACTCCTATCAAGCATTTGTCTGAAACAGAGATGCAGGCACGTAGAGAAAAAGGGCTTTGTTATAATTGTGATGAGAAATTCACTCAGGGACATAGATGTGTTCAACAAAAGCTCTATCTCTTGGATATGGATTCTACTCCTACCTCTACAATTGGTGAAGAAACTCCAGATACAATGGATGATCAGGTCGACATTAAGGAGCTGCCTATTGACTCCCCATCTCAGGATGAACAACCAGAGATATCTCTCCATACTTTATCTAGCGTCACCACCCCTGAAACAATGCGGGTCAAGGGTTACTTCAAGAAGATTCCTCTTACAATACTCATTGATTTCGGTAGAACTCGTAACTTCATTGACCCTCAGATCACCAAACATGCAGATTGTTTTGTCCATCCTTGCTCCAACTTTGAAGTCATGGTTTCCAATGGGGGCACCTTACCTTGCAAGGGGAAGTGTCACAATGTGCATATCTCTCTAGAAGATTATAACTTGTGCTCTGGCATGTTTGCCTCTTCCCTAGGCAGATGTGATGTGATTTTGGGCATTCAATGGTTACGCACACTTGGCCCCATATTATGGGATTTTGCTGAACTTTGGATGCAGTTTTCAATCAATTGGAAACAACACAAATTTAAGGGCTTACAACAAGGGTCTCTCCGCATCATTAGTTCACATCGTTTGGAAAATATCCTTAAGAAGAATTCACATGGTGTCATCACTCAACTCCATTCCATTCAGATGCACCCATCAACGGTTTCCCCTACTTCCTTGGATAGATATGCAGGTGTCCTTATTGAACCAGTGGGCTTGTTTCCTTCAAGAGACCTTTCCGGTAAGAATTTAGTTGCATCTACATCTCAACAGGAAATGATGGCTATTTTTCATGCAGTACAGAAGTGGCAGCCATACCTATTAGGGAATTATTTCTGCATCACGACTGATCTCCAGAGTTTGGAAAATTTCCTGGAATAATGGGTCTCCTCCCCAACACACTTGAAATGGGTTATCCAACTCATGGGTTATGCCTATGCAATCACATACAAGAAGAGTAAGGACAATATGGTGGCAGATGCTCCTTCTTGCACATTTGATGACCCAGTTTCTCTTATAGCTATTTCTCTGCTTGTTCCAAATTGGTTGCAATCTATTCAACAGGGCTATCTCTTCTATGAACTCCATGCTTCTTCATAAGCAGGGAACTCTAGGTTCCTCTGTGAAGCACCTGCAACAATTAATTAATAAGAATATGCAAAATAGCATAAATGACAGAACTCATAATCACTTTTATATTGATCATGGGCTACTTCAAGGGGGAAACCTCCTATGAGCAAGATCAATACAAATAACTTCACAGTGCCTTCATAGGTCTCAACACACACTTATATACTAAGTCTAGGCACCAATACTATGGGTCAAAACCATGGGCCACTACAAACTATGGATCAACAATACTACAGGCGACTTACAAAGCATATGCGCCAACAACAATAACACAAACTATTGATCAACAAATACTACAGGATGACTTACAAAGCATATGCATCCAACAACAATATACTAACAAAGTAAAGACATGGGTTCCTAACATCCTCAAAATGTATGACCGGGAACAATGTAACTTCTTTTGGCAAGGACTGAAAATGACAATTCAACAGATGGTGGCTGACTGTGATACTTGCTAGGTCAGCAAGGGTGAAACGACACTCCCTTCGGGACTACTCGAACCCTTTTCCATCCCTACACAGATTTGGACAACTATTTCTATGGATTTCCTAGAAGCGCTCCAATGGTACAGTACCACATCTAAAAGGACACCATATGAAGCAATCCATGGATAGGCACCGCCAATTCTTCTTCCATACACCCTCAGCATCTCCCCATTTCAGGAAATTGACTCGGTTCTTAAAAACCGCGATTAGATTCTTCTCATTCTGCAGGACAATCTTCACATGGCAAGAATTTGACTGAAACAACAAGCCGATCAACACCGTTCTGAGTGCACTTTCACGTAGCTGATATGGTTCTTCTTCGTCTATATCCTTCCAAGCAACCCTCTATAAAACTCACAAGGCGTTAGTGGCCCGGAATGCAACTCGAGGATGATATAGGGGAACCACTTCTTCAGATTCTGCATCCATTTCCACATCTAAAGCTTTGAGGAGAAATCTTTTTCTAAGGGAGAGGGGATGTTAGGAACCCAAGTCAACCCTTCTATTTATCTTGTTAGTATATTGTTGTTGGACGCATATGCTTTGTAAGTCGTCTCGTAGTATTTTTTCATCCATAGTTTGTCTTATTATTGTTGGATGCATATGGTTTGTAAGTCGTCCCATAGTAATTGTTGATCCATAGTTTGTATTGGCCCATGGTTTGTATTGACACATGGTATTGGAGCCTAGATTTAGTATATAAGTGTGTGTTGAGACCAATGAAGGTATCATGAAGTTATTTGTATTGAGCTTTCTCAAAGGATGTTGCCCCCTTGAAGTGGCCTACGTTCAATGAAAGCAATTTTGAGTTCTGTTATATCTGCTATCTCGTGTATTTTCATTAATTAATTGTTGCAGGTTCTTCACATTTATCTACTCAGAATATCAACAAAATAGAACTTCCATTAACTTGAGAAAATTACAAAATGTCTGCTATCTGCCTGCAAATTCTACGAACTATCTGCTAATATGATGATCTTCTTCAACTACAAGCTAACTCTGTTACTGTCTACAGGCGTCTATTTATACATTTTACAATGGATGAGAAGGTCGACAGAGTCGAACTCTCTAATAACAGAGGCGTTTATGAATAACTGGCTGCTTTGAATGGTGCATGACAGCGTAGGGAGCATCCTCCAAGCTTCACGGGGTCGATTCCTTCATGAGGCAGCTGTAGCGTCAATTTCCTTTGACGTGGGAAGAGAGGTAGTGTACTAGCGAGCTTGGAAAGAATAGGAGAGGGCTACTGGAGCACTGTCGTGGCAAGGCATTGTGCTGGCAGGCTAAACGTGTGCGACTTGGACTTCTTCTAGAACACTGGTGTGAACAAACAACGTGAATCCAGGCTGAATGCGTAGGGCAATCAACGTGTTGGAGTGTTGAAATGGATGTGGGATGCATTGTCGAGCTTGGAGAGCATAGGGACGAATCTCCCAGAACAATAGCTCAGTAACCATCACCACCGTGTGGCTAACAGAATCCACGTGTCGATTTTTTACTTTAATAGCCTGAAACATACCAACCATGGATTTCGCGAGCTGAATGAAAGGCTAAACGATGACCTGAACGCGGATGAGCTTAAGCAATATAAACACGCAGTCTAAATGAAGGGTTGTTTGAGAAACCATAGCCTGTAAATCAAAACTAGATGCCATGCATAACTAGAAATGTCACTTTAATCATTATAAAACGTAATATAACGAGATTTGATCAAAATCTATATGATAAACAAATACATGCATACCTGGTATGTTTGATGCGCTGAATGGCTATAAGAATAACTTAATATATCACAAATAATGAAATTAACACCATTCAGAATAGATTGGATGATAAAAAATGTTGACAAAATGGACACCAACGTTCTCCCAAATCGGAGATATGTCAGGTCCCACTAAGCAAGATAGAGAGAAAGTAGGAAGAAGGTTGAGCTGTGGTAGTAGCTACCTTCGACTTAGATGATGAATATATAGATTCGGCCTCGAGCTTCCTGAATTGGTACTTTAAGTAATTATATATGATATTCAGGGAAGTATGGGATGCTGCTTTGGCATTAACCAAGTATTCAATGTCTTTTACTTGTGCATGCAGTGCCTTGTTTTCTTTATGAAGCTCAGAAATTGTCACCACATAGCTTTGATTTTGGTTTGTCAACTGTGCTATCACTTGGATCAACTTATCCATCTCCTGTTGAGCTAGAATGAGTTGTTCTTTATAATGCTCAGGGCTCTTTGGGGGAATCGACTCTTTTGAAAATGTTTCACATTCAACAGTATGATCTTCAAGAATTGTGTATTTGTTGTGTGCAGGGGGACTTTTAGTGGCAGGAGCTTCACTCATTCGAGCAAATGCGCAAGCCAATGTGAGGAGAGGTGATTCAAGGGTATGATCATCCAACTGGATATTTGAACATGATGGCTGAACGATAGTCTGAATTACAGACTGGTTGACGCACTGGTCACAATTTGATCTCATAGATTTAGTAGGATCTTAAAAGAGTGGAGGTTCCGAAGTAGGGCCACCAAGACTAAGTTCAAGAGAAGGTGATGACTGGGCAAGGTGCTCATCACCCGAGGGATCCTCATCAAACCGTACACATTTAGTGTTCGGTTCTGCTTGGGTATGATGATGTTCTTGAGAAGAGGAAGGTTTGACAGTAGATAAATGAGGGTTCAGTATCTCAAAAAAAAATGATCCCAGGTTTGTCCTCTCTTTTCTAACTGGTGAATGATCAGAATCTTAATAATACAATGGTGATACAAACTTCCAGAAGGGTTAACTGTATTCTTCCTGACTTGGCTAGACATCTTCTCCAAACTCTTCAAGAAATAAAATGGGAATTTTAGGGTCTGACTGTTGACCAAATGAGATAAAAACCTGAAATGGAAAGCTTTAAAGATAGTGAACTTACCCTTGCAAGTGATTAAGTGGATGATAACAGTCAAAAGATCTAAATACTTCGGTTTGATCCATTCTCTGAGAAAACCTTTGGTACTAGCAACGTGTTGAAAATCGGTCTTCAGGGCAAATTCATGGTCCTTCTGTAGAAGGAAAATATGTTTATGCCATCGAGCACCTTCCCTTAGGAGATTGGTAGCTAATGCTATTGACTCTTCTACCACGGAGAAAAAAAGATGGCCAACCTTGGCTATCTTTCCATCAAAACCTTTGGCAAACAGTAATGAAATCTCATGGTCGTGGCCTTGGAGAAGGCGGAGAAATGGTTCCCAACCTTCTCGCAAAAACACTTCTCGGTAGGCTTTAAACTCAAAAATGCGAAGGAGATCCTGGTAGCTATCAAGCTCATAACATATTGGCATTGTTGATAGAGGACAGGGGAATGGGAATGGATACAAGAGGTGCAAGAGTTTGTAGAGGACGCGGCTCAGATGAAGAGCAAACAGACTGAGGCTAAATTCACAGGATCACCAGTTTTAACTAAGGTTTGTTTGATTGTTTGAATGACAGTGGACGAGGGCTTGGCATGCTTGAAAAGATCGCATCTTTCATCTTAAGATCTTAAGTTAAGTGCCAATGTAGAGGTGCGTGAATCCAATGAATACGTGTGGTTTAGAGAATATTCGACCATGTCCAAAGTTGAGCTTTGGACAGGTTGAATGTAAATCATGTAATGAAAATAGATTACATGTGAGATATCGTGATTCGATTGATATGTTGGAAGATCATACAACAGGATAAGTAAGAACAAATGGTGGTCATGTAATGATTCAAAATGATGCATAATCCATTCGTTTAATGGAGGCGAGATGGATAAGAGAACGAAGCCATGTGTGAAATTGACATTTGATTAATCCTTGTCATAATTAGCCAATAAAAATCATCAATAATTTTCAAATTTGGCATATTCAATAAAGTTGTTTTAGGTTATGGTTTCATTCAACACTCCATTCAGAATGTTGTTTATTTCCCTCATTTGGATCGGCATTCAACCCATCATTCAGTCCTTCATACATATTTTTGTTTATACAAGATCTTATTGTTGATGCTGACTAAAGCTCATTTTGCAGAGAATTTCTGAAGTTGTTAGTGCACAAAAAATGATGTAAACTTTGCTTTTTTGTATCTTTTAGTTGTGTTCCTCTTTTTGTTCTTGATTAGATCAATTTTCTTCTGCTTTTGCATTAACCTAAAAACACTTATCATTGTATCAGAGATAAATAAAATTTTCATAAATATTCAGAGAGTAAGAACAGTTCTACTCTTCCCCCCAAACCAAAAATATGGCGTGTCCTCAAGCCATCATAGAGAAAATGAAAAAAACACTCAATTGAAAGTCTTACAAATAGTTTTTTTTTTTAAATATTGTGATAATTTTCATAAGGAAATGAAATATTAACTAATAAATGTAGATGATTCAGATATGTACATTCATAAAAAAGAATACAATAGTGCTTAAAAGACCATATGAAGAATAATAGTGTAAGAGATGCGAAAAATGCCATAGGAAAACTAGTTGTCCATAACTCATTGTAAATATTTCTTGTCATCCAAAGATTATAAATAAGGTTTACCATAAAGTTTGTGAGATCTACAACCTAAACATGCCATGGTACATGAATCCATGGAGCCAAGTGAACTTTGGCATAGAAGGCTTGCACATGTGCACTACAGAGCACTACCAATTGTAAGCAAAGTTGTAGAAGGTCTTCATAAAATCAAGTCAAAACATGAAGGTGTTTGCAAAGGATGTGCAAAAGGAAAGAACATTAAGAAGGAATTTCCAAGCAATGAAAGCAGAGAAAAAGAGATCTTCGAGATTATCCACTTTGATGTATGTGGTCTGATGTCATCCAGTTCGCTGAGTGGGTATGTATACTATGTCTCTTTCATTGATGATTTCTCTAGGAAGACTTGGGTCTACTTCTTGAAGAACAAATATGAAGTGTTTGATAAGTTCAAGGAATAGAAATTCTTGATGGAAAATCAAACTGATAAGAACATCAAGACATTCAGATCGGACAATGGCGGAGCATTCACTTCAAGTGATTTCAAGAAGTTATGCAGTGATTCAGGGATTAAGAGGGAGTTGACTGCTTTATAATCCACAACAAAATGGAGTTGCAGAAAGGAAGAATAGAACAATCATGGAAGTAGCATGGGCAATGCTGCATGACCAAGATCTGCCTATGCATCTATGGGCAGAAGCAGCTAGGACAACTGTATATGTGCAGAACAGAACACCTCACAAGATATTGGACAACAAAAGACCAGAAGAGGTATTCTCTGGTAAGAAACCTAAAGTCATCCATCTCAGAATATTTGGTTTCCCAGTATACAGTCATGTTCCAAAGGAAAAGAGGACAAATCTAGATCCTTCAGGAAAGAAGGGCATCTTTGTGGGGTATAGTGAAAGCTCGAAGGCTTACAGAATATACTTTCCAGGGTTCAAGAAGATTGATGTCAACGGGGATGTAACATTTTATGAAGACTCAAATTTCATCAAGTCAAGGAAGGCACCTGTTGAAGATCATGAAGAACCAAAGAAAACCAAATTTCAAGACACCACCATGAATGAAGCAATTCCAGAAGCAGATCGTGAAGTTGACGATCCAAAAATACATGTAGATCCACCCCGTGAGAATAACTCTCACAAGAGGAAACTCGCATGGGATAGAGAGATCATTCAAGATGCAGAAAGGTATGGCATTCCAAAAGAAGAAAACAGAGCAAGGAAGAGGACTAGATGTCATACTAGCTATGTTGCCTTACTCTGTGACATTATGAACAAAGAACCTTCCAGTTATGAAGAAGCAGTAGAAAATAAAGAATGGAAGGATGCCATGGTCAAGGAATATCAGTCGATCATGAATAATGATGTTTGGGATGTAGTCCCAAGACCTGAAGGGAAGTCTGTTGTGACTTCCAAGTGGATCTACAAGATCATGCATGCTGCAGATGGCAGCATAGAAAAGTACAAAGTGAGAGTTGTAGCTCCTGGCTTCTCCTTAAAAGAGGGAATAGACTATGAAGAGACTTTTGCTCCTGTAGCCAAGTACACTTCCATTAGATCAGTACTTTCCCTGGCTACAGTGGTGAAATGGAAGATACACCAGATGGATGTCAAGACAACTTTCTTGAATGTAGTCGAAGAGGAAGTGTATGTGGAGCTGCTAAATTTTGAGCATTAATTCACAATACTCTAGGATCTTTACTGAGAGAACAACATGTATAGTATATCAATGCATATCAATCATAACAAGCATGTCAATCATCACAAGAAACAAAAGCATAAGAGACAATAGACACACAGAGTTTTCGTGGGGAAAACCCTAAGGTGAAAAACCCCACAACTTCCTCAGAGATAGAAAGAGCAATAGCTCAACCAAAGTACAAGAGGTAGACTCCTCTTAGCTGATGATCCTCCTCCTCACATGTGCGCCACTTTCCGAGTGAAGGAAGAATGAGTTCTAAGTGATGCAAATAGAGATCTCTCAATCTCTATTTATACTTGTCCTGTTTTCCCAATAACCTTATGGGTCCGACTTGTCTAGCTAGGTACAATAACCACATATTACATTATATCAGGCTGACCCCTTACAAGGTGGTCTAATAACCCATCGCCAAGTTAACATACTTGTGACACTCGTCAATACAAATGACGACACTTCCTTATAGAGGAATAACACATCTCCATAAGGGTACAATAAAAATACATTCCGAAGTTACATATACATCAACAGGAGCAACCACTTGGTTTTGAGACACATGACAGGAAGTCATATGTGTTCAAGTTGAAGAAAGCCTTGTATGATTTGAAGCAAGCTCCTAGGAATTGGTATGGTAGGATGGACAACTTTCTATCTAGTTTGGGATTTACCAAGAGTAAAGCAGATTCCAACCTTTACTACAAGGTAGAGGAAGGAAATCCAATGATACTACTTCTGTATCTGGATGACATGTTTGTTACAGGAGAAGATAGTTTGATTCCTGATACAAAGAGGAAGCTTATTGTCGAGTTCGAGATGAAGGACTTAGGGATGATGCACTATTTTCTAGGCATGGAGGTGTGGCAGAGTGCAGATGGGATCTTCCTTGGACAAGGGAAGTATGCAGTAGAGATCCTGAAGAGGTTCGGGATGATGGACTGCAAAGCCATGGCCACACCTATGGCATCGAACCTCAAGCTTCTGTTTGATGCTTCATTTGAGCCGGTTGATGTCACTAGGTATCGTTAGATGATTGGGTCCTTGATGTACCTAACGAACATGAGACCAAATATTTGCTTTGCGGTGAACACATTGAGTCAATTCCTTACAGATCCGAGGAGTGTTCACCTGGTTGTTGTAAATCATATTCCGAGGTACTTAAAGGGTACACTTCATTATGGGCTCATGTATGATGCGAATCAAAAGTTTAACCTACAGGGTTATGTTGATTCAGACCGGGCAGGCAATGCTGCAGATAGGAAGAGCACATATGGGTGCTTCTTCATTATGGGATCAGGTGTGATCTCTTGGTTTAGCAGTAAGTAGTCCTTCGTAGCACTGAGTATAGCTAAGGTAGAGTATGTTGCAGCTTGTTCGGCTAGTTGTGAGGCAGTATGGCTCCAAAAGCTACTATTTGAGTTATTTGATCTCCCATTGGAGGCTATTGGTATCTTTTGTGACAACGAGAGTTGTGTGAAGCTGTTTGAGAACCCAATGTTCCATGACAGGTCGAAGCACATTGAGATCAAATATCACTATATCAGGGATATGGTGTAGAGAGGAGTAGTGAAGCTCCTGTATGTTGCGACGGATGAGAAGGTTGCATATGTGTTGACGAAACCACTAGCCAGAGTGAAGTTTGAGTACTTCAAAGAGAGGCTTGGTGTTCTTCAAATTGATGACACTTTGAGGAAGAAGTGATGGACACATTTGCTGGAGCCATTCCAAGCATGGTGAGAGGAGGATCCTTCCCACGGTTGTGGATGTAAGCACTAGATGATGAGCATCATGATGATGCTCCAGTTACTGCTCTTTATATGCATCATGTTGGATGCTTGTTATGATCAGTTGGATCATGTATATGTATATGCATCATGTTGGATGCTTGTTATGATTAGTTGAATCGTGTATTTGTATATGCATCATGTTGGATGCTTGATATGATTAGTTGGATCATGGATTTGTATATGTATCAGGTGGATACATTGTATGATCAGGTAGATCATGTATGATGAGATGTATCAGGTAGATACTTGGTATGCATCAGGTGGATGCATTGTATGATCAGGATGATCATGGATGGTGAGCTTTAGGATGTTTCTCCAAATGATATGCATCAGGACGATGCAGTGATGATGATCATGATGATCATGTGTGATGAGTATCAGGACAATTCTTTGGATGATATGCATCAGGATGATGGTATGACGATGATGAGGATGATCATGTATATCAAGATGATGTATGGTGAGTATCAGGTTTATACTCCATGGCCGTGGACAGGTTGTGCAGATGAGCATGTAAGTTGACCTGGGAGATCCGACAGGTAGAGATGTGTGCTCGTAATAGCCTAGGATGCTCTTTCGAGGCATTTCTCTGGGAGGACATGTAATATATCCCTAGGAGATCCAACAGGTAGAGTTGTGTGCTTGTAACAACATGGGATGCTCTTGCGAGGTCTTGTCCTATGGCATATATAATAGCCCTAGGAGATCTGACGGGTAGAACTGTGTGCTCGTAACATCCTAGGATGCTCTTTCGAGGTTTTGGCATGACCACATGTAATATGGCCCTGGGAGATTCGACAGGTAGAGCTCTGTGCTCATAACAGCATGGGATTCTCTTGCGACGTTTTGTGGTGAGGTCACATGTAATATGTCCCTGGGTGATCCGACAGGTAGAGCTGTGTGCTCGTAACAGCCTGGGATGCTCTTGCGAGGTTTTGTGACTCACGTAATAAGTCTAGAGGATTCCACAGAATGGCCAGTGATGAAGACCTACAGGTGGTAGGCCTACATCTAGTATGAAAAAGGACTGGCTCTGTAGAACTTCCTATGACGAGTAGACCGGAGATTGATTGAGATAGTAGTAGTAGTGACGATGACGATGATTCGATGACGATGATCTAGTGACGATGATCGAGAGAATAAGACTTGTGCGAGCAGATCTGTGTCGAGAAATACCTTCCTAGTTAAGAGGGAGTGTTGATGTATATGTAACTTCGGAATGTATTTCACCTATGTCTATTGTACTCCTATAGAGATGGTATTATTCCTCTATACAGAAGTGTCATCATTTGTATTGACAAGTGTCGCAAGTGTCATAACTTGTTGTGATGGGTTATTAGACCACCAAGTGTGGGGTCGGCCCTAATTAATGTAACCATGGGTTATTAGACTCTCCCAGAGAAGTCGGCCTTGCTAGTTTATTAGGAAAGTCATAATAAGTATAAATAGAGAGTGGGAGCTCTCTATTTGTTCATCTCATTATTCACTTCTACATCACTAAGAAAGTGGCATACTAGTGGAGGAGGAGGTTCAACTGCTAGGAGAAGACTATCTCTTGTACTTTGGTTGTATCATTGCTCTTTCTATCTCTAAGGAAGTTGTGGGGTTTTTCACCTTTATGGTTTTCCCTAGTGAAACTTTTTGTGTCTATTGTCTCATGTGATTGCTTGGTGTGATTGATATGCATTGTTATACTTGATATGCTGTACATGTTATTCTCTCAATAAAGATCCTAGAGTATATTGAATTAATGCTCAAAAATTAACAAATACAGCAGCTATGCACATTGCATGTTTAAGTTTTTAAAAAGCGTGAGTTGCCTTTGGAGTCCAAGAAAATGCATATTTATTCAATAATGTTGTTATAGGTGTTGTTATTCTTCCATAATTTCAAACAAACTTGCAGTAGTACCCTCTCAGACATAAGAATCCTCGAATATTCTTTAGGTTTTGGGGAATCGGTTATTCTATCATGGCTTTAATTTTGTTAGGGTCTACCTTGACACCTTCATGAGATACACTATAACCCCAATACTCTACCTCCTTCACCCCAAAGAAAAATTTGGAAGGTTTTGCATATATTTGTTTCTCCTGTAGTAGTTGTAGTACCATGTCAACATGTTGAACATGTTCTTCCCAATACATGATAGAGAATAGTACATCATCAAAGAATACTAGCACAAATTTTCTAAGAAAAGGATTGAAAATGGAATTCATCAAACTCGGAAATGTGGTTGAAGGTGCATTCGTGAGACGAAATGGAAAGACTAGCAATTCATAATGACCTTCATGAGTTCTAAATCTTGTGTTGGGATGTCTTCATCTTTCATTCTAATTTGATGATACCCAGAATGAAGATCCAACTTTGTGAATACAATTGCTCCATGTAATTCATCTAGCAATTCATCAATTACAGGAACGAGAAACTTATCTTTAATGGTGATCTTGTTGAGCTCTCTATAATCTGCACACATATGCCATTATCCATTTGGCTTGCGTACCATTACCACTAGTGCACAGTAAGAACTTTGGATAGGCCTAGTTATGCCATCCTCTAACATTTCTTCAACCATACACTTAATTTCACTCTTTTGTCCATAGTCGTTTTTGTAAGGTCTCATGTTAGGAGGAACACTTCCTAGGATTAAGTGAAAAGCATGATCAAAATATTGGACGGGTGGAATACCTTATGGAATATCTTCAAATACCCTGGAATGCTTATTAATGACCGTTTGGAGATCTGGGGAAATAGGAGGCTTATATGTTTGAACATCTAATGAGAATAATTGTGCAATTACACCTTGATGTCCCTTTTTCATCAATTTTGTCATACCATTAGAGATTATCACCTTGCTTGGTTTCCCTATGAAACCATGTAATTCATATTCCTTTCCTTCCCATAAAAATTTCATGAAAAGCTTCTGAAAATTAAAATCTACAGTTCCCAAATATTGCAACCATTGAAATCCTAAGACAACATCAACACCACCCATTGTAATAGAAATCATTGGACTATTCAATACATATTCTCCCATAGTAAAATATATATTATGGCATTTCCCTGAGCAGTTGATTGTTCCTCCATCTACAATCATTACTTGAAACTCTAGTGTTGGATATACAAAGAAATTGAGAGATTTTTCTAATTTATAGTGAATGAAATTAATAGTACTACCAGGATCAATCAGCACTGTTACCTTTTTCTTTTTGATAAATCGTTCGATATTTATATTTTGAGGAGTGCTAATTCTAGCCAATGCATGACATGATATGGTGGGAGTAATCTCTTCTGAAGTAGTATCTTCTATCTCTTCATATAGAGATGGTTCTTGTTTTTTTAGTTCTTCCTCTTCACATTCCATGTAAAATAATTTCTTCTCACCACACTTATGTCCCTTACTATACTTGTTGTCACAATTAAAACATAGGCGTTTTGCTCTTCTATCCTCTATTTGTTGAGGTGTCAACCTTTGAGTTGGGCTAGAAGAAGGAACATTATTCTATCAGAATGTGTTGGACGTGCTCTTTCTAGTAGCCATTGTCATATTTTTACTTTCAACCTTCATTGTCATCATGAAGGCCTTCTCCAAGGATGTGGTTCAAAGAGACGCACCTCATATTGAATGTTATCCCTCAAGGTTCCAATGAAGAGATCCAACAGATTTTCTTCTGGAATTTTCTTCACTCTAAGACTTAGCTTTTGAAACGTTGATGTGCTCTGCAACTGGACATTTTTGCTTGATATTTATTAACTGGCTAAAAAGGGTATTGCTATAATTAATATCCCCATAATGTTCAATCAATTATTCGATGAATATAGACCAAGATATAATAGAGTCCTTTTTACGGTCACAAAGCCATTGGTACCATGCAATTGATCAGACTCTAAACATAATGATGCAATAATTACCTTTTTCAAAGTTGGAACCTGATGTAGATCAAAGAATTGCTTCATTTGGAATATCCATGTTATTGGATCTTTGCCATCAAAATTTCTCATGTCAATCTTGGGAAGTTGGGTACCCCTTGGTGACCATCCTTGTCATAAGTTGTCATAGATGTCATAGGTTGACATAGATTTGCTCTTTTTAGCTCAGGGAGTTACAACCCATGAGATGGGAGTTACACCACATATTTTGACTTATTCCTCCCCTTTCATACATTTGTCCACCAAATCCATGGATGTGTAACCTCTTTTGCTTGTTGGTCCATATAAAGTGTACACATCTAACTCCTCCATGACTAAGTATCTCTTCCATAGAGGAATGTCATGATCCTCCTGATGCATAACAAGTACTTGGTCAACATTCTCCATGTCAACTCTCTCCTCAAGTACCTGCAAATATGAAATCTCCTCACGCTCAACCCCCACATGAGGCTCCTCCATTGAATCAAGAATGTGATCATCCATATACAACTAGATGTTTGATGTGTACGAGGAAGGGTGTGATATTTCCAACTCCCTATGAAGTTGTTCAACATCCATATCTGATTCTTGAAGTGTTTTTTGTGTGCTCTTCAAGGAATCATAAGTGATCTAAAGTTCATGGGTGAGCCTATGAACTTCGCATTCTTCTTCTTGTAATGCAAAATGTTACATCTTAGCAAGCCTAAGACGATGGTCTCTATCAGAAAGCAGGTGTATGTAGTTATTCTTCATGGATGCCACTACCTTTCGAATGGCTTCAAAATATACAAGGGAAGATTCTATTTTCAAACTATCATCTCCCCCTAAATCTCTCCAATAATAATATGTCACTAAGTCATTTGCCTCATAAAAAAATTTCATGGCTGTCCTAACATTCTCGTTGCTTACCTTCAACTTCCCTGTTAAGAGTTACAGCTCATGGGAACATTACTCCACTAAATTTTCTGATTTGTTTCCATTTTCATCCTCCCCAAAATCATGATTTCTCCGTGCATTCTCTACTTCTGCGCATTCTTCAATTGGAAGAAATAATGGTGGGAGATAGGTTTCTTCCTATTGCCTTGTTTGAGCTTTCAACAAAATTGCTTCCATAGCTCTTTGCAACCAGTCATTTTCCAAGTCTTAAGTTTTCTTTACCTTTTCTAATGGATTATATAAAAAATCATAATGCTTGTGGCATGAATCCACATCACATAATGCATCTTTAATAGCCAAATCAACATTAGAATATTCTACATTATAGTTATTCCTCATGTGGAAGGGATGATATCTCTTAATGATGCAAAGAAATAGAAATACTGCAAAAATATGAATTTTTGTCATACCTTGGTGTCACATCTTCATCATTCCCATGTGGTTGATCCATGCCCTACATGCTGCTCCACTTTGTGTTCAATTGGAAGAATCAAGGATGTAATTTGTGACTCCCTTTGATTCAATTTCTTGTATGGTCGTGGTGATTTTTGAACATCATTTGCTTTAGGATGTCCACATTATGGATGATTTTTGCTATCCTCGTGTACATTGAAGGATGATAAATGATAGAAGTGTCACCACCTTTTGAACTAGATTCATCAAAGAAACTTTTAGGTGTTGGGGGAGCACACAAAGATGCTCCCCAAAAGTGTTGCAATTGGGGTGCGCTAGCAAGAAGAAAACTGCCACGCGCAAATGCCTAAGGATGTGCACACGTGCTGCTAGGTTCGGTATTGAACTGGGGTGCTTGCACGCTTAGATGAGTGCACACACTCCTATTAAAAATTATTATAAAAAAGGGAATGATGTTTGTCATTCCACCATTTGCAGCCGAGCATGACTGCTTCTCCACGTGCGCATCATTACAAGTCACCCAACTCACTCTTTGCACTCCATAACCATCCAAATCCATCCACCAACTCGTCAACAAGTCAATTGGTAGGTAAATTCCATTCTTTTTGTCATTTAATTCATTCTTTTTGTCATTTAATTCATTCCTTTTGTCATTTAATTCATTGTTGTTGTTTTTTTAATTTGTAATAATTCCCAAATTATTAAAACAATAGAGAAATTTTCAATTGGATATTGTAAACCCACACAATGAATGAACAAAACATTAGCATGGAGTCCAGTGGAATACAAGAAAATACTAATCCTGGAACTAATGAAAACACTCAACAAAATCCAAATGCCCAAGAAAATCAAAACCCCCAACCAAATGTTGACCAAGATCAATTGAACTATTATGTAAATGAAATGAGAGTGCACACTCAAGATCTAAGAAACACTGGGGAACCATATCGAGTGTCGCTTGCCACATCAATTGAGAGCTCAATTGACTCCCTCATCCATGCACATCGCAAATTGACTGACATGACTGAATATAGAGCTAGGATGCGGGAGTATTATTCCACGGGAATTTCCAAGGAGGAAATAAAAGATTTGAATATTACAAAGCCCTAATTGTACAGTATGTTCATTGATCCAAGAACACAACAAAAACCCGAGATTAGAAAGCCATGTGTCTACATGTATTGGTGTCATTTCCAACCATGGAGGGACAATTGGATGTAGAGGAGGTTCATTGTTTACAATAAACCTCCATGCAATAATAGGGAGGTTCCACAGTCATTCCTTCGGCAAATGTGGGTTGAGTTTGTGCTCAGTTTACATGTCAACTACTTTTGCATAACCAAGTTCTAGGGCATTAGGCGTGGCTCTGCCCAATATCGATCTATTGCTAGGAGAAACCCACTAAGAGGGCCACCACCTCCTAGGCGCGAGCCCAACCCCTCTCCCCAGCCGCGTGAGTTACCCCACAAACTTGATCAGATCGAGGTTGCGATGGGGAGTGTTGCACGTGGACTGCTTAGACATACTTCCTTTGTATAGCTACTACAGTGGAGAGACAGGTTGACCCTGATAGAGACATAGGTGCAGGGCCTTCAGGACAAAGTCAAGATATACCGGTGACCGGTGGTAGCCATGTTGGGCCTTCTAGTTCCATGGGGACAATGCCACATCTTTGTCCCCATTGCGGGCACACTTTCCCTGGCCCAATCGAGGGCTGCTATATGGAGCAGGTTAGCACTTTTTTTAATGTGTTTTCAATCATCACTTGATAATTTGTAAAGTAATTTTAAAGTATTTTGGCTTGACTTAAACTATTATTTCAATGTACAACTATTTAAAGTTGAGACGCCTTCATGGGAGAATGCAGCATCTCCCAACCTGGATGTAGCAATGTCAGCTACTGAAATGGTGGCACCTCACAGGGAGGTATTTTAAGTACCCCACATAATATTTTTATTAATTATGGTATTTCTATTTTTATGTATTTATATGTATGACATACATGATGATAGTTTGTACAATATTTTTTAATATTTTGCTTGACTGAATATTACTTGTTTAATATGTTTATAACGTGCATTTTTTTTGGTGTCCATAGGTATGCACGCAGTACTCTGACCAGCGATATCCGCCAACGGTCGGCAGATCTCCATATACACAGGTACAATGTGTAGTTAAAATCAGGGCTTTTAATTTGATTTTTGTTTACTAAACTATGATATTACAAATTTGTATGTAGGGGCCGCCAACAGTTGCATGCCACCTTAGTCCCATGTTTCCACCCTCTCCCATGAGTCGTCCCCCTCGCTTCCATCCAGAACCCTCCCTCCGTCCAACCCCTCGCTTCCAACCACCCTCCCCTCTCCATCCATACTCCCCCCTCCGTCCATCCTCCCCCATTCGCCAACGCCCCCCTCATCTATACATCCTCTCCATTCATCCATGCCCCCGCGTCTATCCATCCTCCCCCATTCATCTACGCCCCCCCTTCCATCGAACTTCCCTTCTTCATCCACAACCTCCCTTCTATCCATCCTCCTCCCTCCATCCAATACCGCCCCCCATCTACCACACCTCAACATCCCCCCTAACCCTTTTGGTTCAACATCCCCTATCGTACATCTGGTAGGGGTTCATCATCCACAACATCCTCCTCCACCCCATACCACCATGTCCTCTTCCACCATATCATCTCCACTTCCCACCACTATACTGGCAACCACTATTCCATTATCTTCCCATGTGTCTACTGTGGTTGAAACCATAGTTGCTGCATCTACATTTGTGCCCCCGCCATGACTTCATTGGAGCAGGTTGTCTAGCCAACTGGTCCACCTGCTATCCCAAAAGCTCAGCCTCCTCCATTTCTTGGGTTTTTCATGGTGAGAATCGATTTAATTTATGAAAATGTTTTGATGCATTAGCCAAAATCCAGGACACCTGCTTCTCATCTCCCACTCGCATCAGTGGTAAGTTATTTAAGATTTGAATTGTACATTCATTTTAGAAATGTGGTAAATGTTACAAACGCTTGAAACTAATGGTACCTTATATCATTTGTTTCAAAGTGTGGAGAGACAGTCTAGTTCATAATGGAAGAAGACCCGAGGTAGTAGTAGCTCCAAGAAGAGAAAGATCGAGTTTGGAGATGCACCAGGGAGTGACCAGGGTGGTCACAATGCTTGACATGCCATGTTATCTACATTAGCCACGATGTGGCACCTTTGGGTACTAGCTGTCATGTACTTTGTATCTACGGCATGGGTTGCCATGTATTTTGGATCTACAGCACGAGTTGTCAGATTTTGTATAGGGCACTAGTTTCCATGTATTTTGGATCTATGACACAAGTTGTCAAATTTTGTACAGGGCACGAGTTGCCATCGTATGTACATTGGGAACCATGTTCCACTATTTACTTGAAATTTTATATATTTGTTCGATTTTTGTTCCACTATGGTTTTATCTCATGGCTTTATATATAGTTTTGTTTGAGTTTTGTTCTATATTTTTGTATAATGATTTGGATTCAAATGTATGTCATGGCGATTTTGGATGAAACCTAGAGCACCATTTTAGGGTTTTTATTGCAATGACAACAATTATTAAGGCCAATATTTCAAACAAGATGTAATTTTGGATGTGTAAGCAATGCACTCTAGTGGTTTTCACTCTATAGCTACCCACAACACAATGTTCTCAACAACTTATCTTAAAAGGAAAACATATAAATTTTGGGGTGTTGGAGTTAAACACATAGAAAACCATGTAAAGACTAAATTATGGATCTCAACAATCCATGGAAATGTTGTGGATGAGTGATGCATGCTTTGATCTTGTGATCCTTGCATGCCTTCATTTAATGGTCATTTTGGTGTCCAATAATTATAAATAGATTCACTTTAGATAAATTATAGTATAAATTGGTTTATTAACCCTTACATAACAAGGAACCTTGAGATCAAAAAGAAGCACTAAACACTCTATATTGACTCCCTTACTTGCATGTTTCACAACCACCCACAACACAAGCAACATGAACCACAAAGTTATCAGAAAAAACACACGAGGGCCCTTCCATGCATTGATTTAGAGGCAACATCACAATGTGAACAATAATCGACAACAAAAACAACACAATGGCCATGGAACAAGTCCTCCAAAACCACCAATGTAGTCCTCAAAAACACAAGTGACCCCAGATTGTAAAGAACCAAAATTGAAAGGCAATGAGAAAAAAATTAGTGAGGATGCAACCACCAACAATTGATGCCTAATCCTCTTAAAATAGAGGAATAACTTCAAACACGAGAATCACTGAGCGAAAACCACCAAGGTGACCAAAGCACAACCACTGAAGGATAAAATATTGCATTCATTGTGGCCAAGAACTTTGGAAGGCAATGTGAATAGAACCACTAGGGATACACCCAACAACCATTGATTCCTAGAGCTCTACACACAACTTCAATAAAAAACAAGAAAAACTCCTAACATTGGGAACAAATAGCCAAACCCAACAATGAAAGTAGAACATAGTGACCAAGGGAACTTCAAAATGGAACACCACTCCACAAAATAAGTTTATTTAGACCTACCTCATTTGGTATGAGAGAATTTGCTTTAGAGACCTAGAGACCTACCTACCACTTCTATCATTTGGTATGAGAAAAGTTGCTTTAGACCTACCTCACTCATGTCAATGCTTGATTTTATGGAGTTTGACCTCCCACCCCACATGTCCTCTTCAACATTTTTTGTTCTCTTGGTTTTGTTCCCACACAAACTTTTTTCATGCTTTGGGTACCTTGAGGTATATCCCCAACCCAAAAAACTCTTATATTATGTTGATTATGTTGGTTATTGGCTTCACCCAACAAAATTATATTTAACAATATACATATTCATAGATTTGGCTCCCCATGCTCAATGCTCACCTAAATCTAGCTAGATTTTGGGTTTTTTCCCTTATCAAAGCATTGTGTCATCAACCTAGGGTTTCCTTTAATAAATTTTAACTAGATACCAGAATCTCCTTGACCAACTTGGTGGACAAATGCATAGAGATCTTCTAGACTCTTAGATATGTATCCTAACAATTTATTTTAAAACATGCCCATCAACGTCTTCATAATCATCACCATCATCATCATCATCAACATATTCATGATCATTTTTATCTCTAGGTTTCTCATCAACATCTCCATCATCATCATCTTCTCCCTCATCATCATATTCATCTTCATCATCAACGTCTTCATCATCATCACCGTCATCATCATCATCAACATCTTCATCATCATTGTCATCTCTAGGTTCGTCATCAACAACTCCACCATCATCATCTTCTTCATCATCACCGTCATCATCTTCATCACCATCACCATCATCATCAACGCCTTCATCATCAACCCCATCAACATCATCATCAACATCTTTATCATCATTGTCATCTCTAGTTTCCTCATCAACATCTCCATCATCATCGTATTATCCATCATCATCATCATCATCATCATCTTCATCACCATCACCATCATCCTCAATGTCTTCGTCATCATCACCATCATCATCATCATCAACATCTTCATCATCATTGTCATCTCTCGGTTCCTCACCAACATCTCCATCATTTTCATCTTCTTCACCACCACCATCACCATCACCATCACCATCACCATAACCATCATCATCATCATCAACGTCTTCATCATCATCACCATCATCATCATCAACAACATCTTCATCATCATTGTCATCTCTAGGTTCCTCATCAACATCTAGCCATAAGTGCCCGGTCGACGATTTTGCAAATTTGACCCCAATGTGCAAAAATTGTACACTCCCTTACTGAGCAAAACCCTAGTTTCCAAAATGGATCTACAAGATGACACTTGTGCCATGGGACCAGAGAAGAGGGGAACCCCTAGCACTATCCCGATGTCTTGAATCCAACGGAGTCGACAGTTTGTCAATCCGAGCCACGGTCGTCATTTTATGGCTTGTTCTGTCTCGCATCCAAAAGGCCTTCGGGGACACCTCTTGGATACCTACCGGGGGAATAGAACTCCAACTGTGCAAAAAAACCAGATTTTGGGGAGTCATGCAAGTGTATCTAGGAAAGTTCCAGCTGGGAACACTAGCCATAACTTCCCAGTCGACGATTTTGCAAATTTGACCCCAATGTGCAAAACTTGCACACTCCCTTACTGAGCAAAACACTAGTTTCCAAAATGGACCTACAAGATGACACCTGGGCCATGGGATCGAAGGAGAGGGGCACCTCTACCACTATCCTAACATCCTGAATCCAATGGAGTCGACGGTTTGTTGATCCGAGCCACGATTGTCATTCTACGGCTCTTTCAATCTCACATCCAAAAGCTCTTCAGGGACACCTACTGGATACCTACCGTGGGCATAGAATTCCAACCATGCAACAAAACCAGGTTCCAGGGAGTCCTACAAGTGTGTCTAGGAAGGTTCCAACTGGGAATGCTAACCATTCATGCCTGGTCAACAATTTTGCAAATTTGAACCCAATGTGCAAAAATTGCACACTCCCTTACTGAGCAAAACCCTAGTTTCCAAAATGGACCCACAAGATGAAACCTGGGCCATGGGACTAAAGGAGACAGGAAACCCTAGCACAATCCCAACGTCTTGAATCCAATAGAGTCGACGATTTTTCGACACGAGTAACGGTCGTCATTCTAGGGCTCGTTCTGTCTTGCATCCAAAAGGCCTTTGGGGACTCGTGTTGGATACCTACCGAGAGCATAGAATTCCAACCATGCAACAGAACCAAGTTTTGGGGAGTCCTAAAAGTGTGTCTAGGAAGGTTCCAACTCAGATTGCTAGCCATAAGTTCCCAACCAAAGATTCTGCAATTTGACCCCAATGTGCAAAAATTGCACACTCCCTTACTGAGCAAAGCTCTAGTTTCCAAAATGGACATACAAGATGACACCTGGGCCATGGGACCGGAGGAGAGGGGAACCCCTAGCACTATCCCAATGTCTTGAATCCAATGAAGTTGACAGTTTGTCGATCCGAGCCATGGTCGTCATTTTATGGCTCATTCCATCTCGCGTCGAAAAGGCCTTCGAGGACACCTGCTGGATACCTACCGTGGGCATAAAATTCCAACCATGCAACAAAACTGGGTTCTAGCGAGTCCTACAAATGTGTCTAGGAATATTCCAGCTCAGAATGCTAACCATAAGTGCCTGGTCGAAGATTTTACAAATTTGAACCCAATATGCAAAAATTGCACACTCCCTTACTTAAGAAAACCCTAGTTTCCAAAATGGACCTACAAGATGACACCTGGGCCATGGGATCGGAGGAGAGGGGCACCCATAGAACTATCCTGACATCCTAAATCCAACGGAGTTGATGGTTTGTCAATCCAAGTGACGGTTGTCATTTTATGGCTCATTTCTTTTCCCATCCAAAAGGCCTTTAGGGACACCTGCTGGATACCTACCAGGGGCATAGAATTCGAACCGTGCAACAACATCGGGTTCCGGGGAGTCCTGCAAGTGTTTCTAGGAAGGCTTCAGCTGGGAATGTTAGCCATAAGTGTCGGTCGATGATTTTGCAAATTTGACCCCAATGTGCAAAAAATGCACACTCCCTTACTGAGCAAAACCCTAGTTTCCAAAATGGACCTACAAGATGACACCTGGGCCATGGGACCAGAGGCGAGGGGCACCCCTAGCACTATCTTGATGTCCTGAATCCAACTAAGTCAATGGTTTGTTGATCCAAGCCACAGTCGTCATTCTATGGCTCGTTCCATCTTGCATCCAAAAGGCCTTCAGGGACACCTGCTGGATACCTACCAGGGGCATAGAATTCCAACCTTGTAACAAAACAGGTTTCGAGGGAGTCCTGCAAGTGTGTCTTGGAAGGTTCTATTTGGGAACACTACCCATAAGTGCCTGACTGACGATTTTGCAAATTTGACCCCAATGTGCAAAAATTGCACACTCCCTTACTGAGCAAAACCCTAGTTTCGAAAAAGGACCTGCAAGATGACACCTGGTCCAAGGGACTGGAGGCGATGGGAGCCCCTAGCACTATCACAATGTCCTGAATCCAATGGAATCGACAGTTTGTCGCTCCAAGCCACAGTCGTCATTCTTTGGCTCATTCCATTCCTAAGATCAATCAAGCAAGACAAGCATTGGGTGATGGACCCATGGGAGATAAGTTTCTCTTAATCAAAGTAATTGGGAATCCCATGATAAAATTATGGTAAGAAGGACATGAGATGCATGAGGTTCTTGAATTTTTGGAATCTTGTCCACTATGTTTCTATTTTTCCTCAGAGTTTTTCACAATGTAGTGACAATTCCTAGATATAAATGGTGTTCCTTTTAGTCTAGGTGGAGGAAAAAGAAACACATACAACATCTCATTGAACTAAAGAACTAATGTATTGGTGTTGTAATTGATGCAACCAAATTAGCATAAGCATGGAAGTGGTTTGACCACCTTAACCACTAAAATAATGTATTAGTCAAATATGGGGGGAAGTGATAATTACATGTCAATGAACACTTATATTCCTCCATATGATTATAAATGTACCACTTTACACTAGTTATGGGATCAATAATGTATTCTTCTACTATGTTTTAAGATTAATATGGTATAGTAAATATTCTTGCACTAAGGTGTCTTAATGTGTTTTTTTTCTTTCAACTCATAAATTCAAGACCACTACAATTGATCCATGTCTCAATTCATGACTGTAAGAAAATATCAAACATGAAATTTATGTTGCAAACAACTTTATATGGCCATGCATGCATTATTATTTCAAGCTTCTCGTTGAAAATATCAAAATGTTCTTATCTAGAACTAAGTTTTGTGAACTAGGGTGTTCACCATTAGATTTGGTTGACAACATTAGCTATAGTGCCTATCACACGATAACTATCTAGGTCAACTGCAATATATTAGTAGCTATTAACAAGGAAAACCAATATTATTATTATGGGATGGCTATATGAACATTGAGGCAAATCCATATACGAATGCGCATTTTCTTAATATTGAATTTTAATAATTTAAAACCTTATGAGCCATCAACAATTGGTAATTCAAATGTGGGGAAATTCTTGTCAAAGAGGACTTACCACTGTAATATTAGGTAGGCATGTAAGTTAATTGAGTGTGGAATTTTGAGAATAGTTTATAGGATCCAAACAAACCTAATACATTTCCTGTATTGTAGTTTGAAAGCTCCTTTATGCACGTGCAGGAGCTGACGAAACCTAGGTCCGCTTGTCGGTTTGGGTTTCGTGCCCCCGAAGCAAATCCTCAAAGTGTCCCTAAATGGCCCAGGGTTCTGGACCAACATGCCCGCAACACCAAAACCATGGATCGGATCGCGAATCTGTCGATTCCGGTGGATCCAGGACACCAGGTTTCAACTAGGGGACCCCCCACAACGTGCCGCCAACCCCTGGAAATGGTGCTATTGTGCCATCTCCGGAGCTAGGGTTTCGCTCAGTGAAGGCCATGCCAATCTTGCTCAAGGAGGTCATTTCTCATATGAAGGGTTCCGGGCATCCGTGGACACGTCCACAATGTCCATACGCACGTGTGGGAGATGGTCGAACCCAGGTTCTCTTGCCGGTTTGGGATCCATGCCCCCGTAGCAAATCCTCAAAGTGTCCCTAAATGACCCCAAGGTGCTGGACAAAGATGCCCACAGCACCCAAACCATGGCTCGGATCGCGAATCCATCGATTCCAGTGGATCCGGGTTGCTGGGTTTAAACTAGGCCCCCCCCACAATGTGCCACCAACCCCCAAAATCAGTGGTATTGTGCCATCCCTGGATCTAGGGTTTTCCTTTGTGAAAGCCATGCCAATCTTGCTCAAGGGGGGGATTTTTGTCCAAAGGCTCCAGGCGTCTGTAGCCACCGTGGACATGTCCACAATGGCCATATGCACGTGTGGGAGATGGTGGAACCTAGGTCCACTCACAGGTTCGGGTTCCGTGCCCCCAGAGCAAATCCTCAACGTGTCTGTGAATGGCCCCGGGATGTCGGACCGAGATTCCCATAACACCCAAACCATGGCTCGTATCACGAATTTGTCGATTCCGGTGGATCCGGCACACCAGGTTTCAACTAGCCCCCCCCCACCCCCACATTGTGCTTCCAACCCCCAGAAATGGTGCTAATGTGCCATCTTCGGAGCTAGGGTTTTGCTTAGTGAAGGCCATGCCAATCTTGCTCAAGGGGGCCATTTCTTGTCTGAAGGCTCTCAGGCGCCCATGGCCATCATGGACACGTCCACAATGGAAATATTCACATGTGGGAGATGGCAGAACCCAGGTCTACTAGCCGGTTTGGGTTCTGTGCCCCCAAAGAAAATCCTCAAAGTGTCCCCGAGTGGCCCCGAGGTGCCAGACCAAGATGCCCACAGCACCCAAACCATGGATTGGATCGTGAATCCATTGCTTCCAGTAGATTCAAGATGCTAGTTTTCAGCTAGAGGACCCTCATAGCGTGCCTTAGACCCCCGTAAACGGTTCTATTGTGCCATCTCCGAAGTTAGGGTTTTGCTCAGTGAGGGCCATGCCAATCTTGCTCAAGCGGGGAATTTCTCGTCTAAAGGCTCCCGGGCATCCATGGCCACCGTGGACACATTCAAAATGGCCAAATGCATGTTTGGGAGCCAACGAAACCCAATTTTGCTCGTTGGTTTGGGTTCCGTACCCCCGGAGCAATTCCTCAAAGTGCCCCTGAATGGCCCTAATGTGTCGGACCAAGATTCCCACATCACCCAAACCGTGGCTTGGAACGCGAATCTGTGAATTCTGGTGGATCCGAGAGCCCCGTAACGTGCCTCCAACCCTTAAAAACGGTGTTATTGTGCCATCTCTGGACCTATGGTTTTGCTCAGTGAACCCTAGCTCCTTCATTGAGAAAAACCCTAGCTCTGGGATGGCCTAATAACACCATTTCTGAGGGTTGGAGGCACGCGGTGGGGGGGGGGGGGGTAGCTGAAACCCAGCGTCCCGGATCCACCGGAATCGATGGATTTCCGATCCGATCCAGGGTTTGGGTGTTGCGGGCATCTTGGTCTGGCACTCCGAGGCCATTTAGGGACACTTTGAGGATTTGCTCCAGGGGCACAGAACCCAAACCGGAAAGCGGAAGGTTCCATCAGCTCCCACATGTGTGTATGGCCATTGCGGATGTGTCCATGGTGGCCATGCATGCCCATGAAGCTTCAGACAAGAAATGACCCCCTTGAGAAGGATTAACATGGCCTTCACTAGGAAAAACCCTAGCTCTAGGGATGGCCTAATAACACTATTTCTAAGGTTTGGAGGCACGTAGTGGTGGAACCCCTAGCTGAAACCCGACGTCGTGGATCCACCAGAATCGACGGATTTGCGATCTGAGCCACGGTTTGGGTGTTGCGGACATCTTGGTCTATCACTCCAGGGCCATTCAAGGACAATTTGAGGAGTTGCTTTGGGGTCATGGAACCCAAACCGGCAAGTGGAACGGGGTTCCGTCAGCTCCCACACATGCATATGGCCATTGCGGACATGTCCATGGTGGCCACACATGCCGAGGAGCCTTTGGATGAGAAATGACTCCCTTTAGCAAGATTGGCATGGCCTTCACTGGGAAAAACCCTAGCTCCGGGGATGGCCTAATAACACCATTTTCGAGGGTTGGAGGCATGCAGTGGGGCGTCCCCTAGCTGAAACCCGACGTCTCAGATCCATCGGAATCGACGGATTCATGATCAGGGCCACAGTGTGGGTGTTGTGGGAATCTTGGTCCAGCACCCCGGGGCCATTCAGGGAGACTTTGAGGAGTTGCTTTGGGGTCACAGAACCCAAACTGTCACATTTTTCAGACAAACCTTTGTAGCAAACTACGATTTTTCCATATTGCAACCGAAGGGAACCATAATACCATGAATCATCATTGTTTCCAGGATGAAACTCAAGACCGATGGAAACGCTCCTCTGATGGCGGGCGTGGGTCATACTAAATTGTGAAACTAATTGAGGGAAAACGTAGTGAGAAACTGACGGTTGCATAGTTAAATGCATGCAGAATGAATGAAGAGTGGGTGGCGAGAGAAATGGTTGTGGGACGTCGTATGAGAGGAAATGGTGATGGGAATTGATTGATAAGGTCAAATTAAATTGGCACGGTGGTAATAAACTACACTTGGGTCTTCCATTGTCAGCTGCACTTCAAGCTTGAAGGTGGTATCCTTGGGACTAGAGATAGGTCACAGGTTCGAATCTCCATAGTTCAGTTCATACCCTGTTATTTTTTCACTGCAAATTATATGTTTTATTTGATTTCCATTGTCAACTTTACGTATCCCTTTATATGTTTTCTTTAATTTCCTTTGTCAACTTTATGTATCCCCTTGTGATAATTGGGATTGTTAATATCGAGTCACTGGGTAATTTAAGTACACGATTGTTAATATCGAGACACCGGGTCCCCTAGCTGAACCTCGGCATCCTGGATCCATCAAAATCGACGGATTCGCGATCCGAGCCATGGTTTGGGTGCTGCGTGCATATTGGTTCGGCACCCCAGGACCATTCAGGGAAACTTTGAGGATTTTCTCTAGGGGCACGGAACCCAAACTGGCGAGCATACCTGGGTTCCTCCATCTCATGCATTAGTGCATCGTCACTTACTAAAAAAACCCTAGTTTTTTATATCCATGAGCAAGATGATCATTAGGAAATGGAATCACATGAGAGAGGTTCCCCTAGATCAAATGCATTGTTATGGACTGAACAGATTGATCGGTCATCGATATGATCCACGCACGTCCAGGAGCCTTCAGATGATAAATGTCCCCCTTTAGTGAATTTCGAATGGCCCTCATTGAGAAAAACCCTAGCTCTGGAGATGGCACATTGGCATCATTTTCGAGACTTAGAGGCATGTTGTGGGGGGTCCCCTAGGTGAAACCCGGTGTACCGGATCCATCGGAATCGACGGATTTGCTCTGGGGCCATGGAACCCAAACTGGAAAGTGGAATTGGATTTTGTCGGCTCCCACAGGTGCAAGTGTCCATTGTGGATGTGTCCACAGTGGCCATGCACACCCGGGAGCCTTCAGATGAGAAATGGCCCCCTTGAGTGAATTTGGAATGGCCCTCATTGAGAAAAACCCTAGCTCTGGAGATGGCACATTAGCACTATTTTTGGAAATTTGAGGCATGCTATGGGGGATCCCCTAGCTGAGAAACTAGCATCCTGAATCCATTGAAATCGACGTATTTGAGATCGGAGACACGGTTTGGGTGCTGCGGGCATCTTGGTCTGGAACCCCAGGGCCCTTCGAGGACACTCTGAGGATTTGCTCCGGGGCCACAGAACCCAAACCAGCAAGCTGACTTGGGTTTCATCAGCTCCCACATGTGCATATGGCCATTTTCGACTTGTTTGCAATGTCCACGAATGCCCGGGAGCCTTCAGACGAGAAATTAGGGCTAGGGCTAGTTTAGGTTTCTAGGACTAGATTAGGTTTATAGTATTCTAGCTTAGTTTTCTAGTGTTAAATTAGTGTTTCTAGGGTTAGTTTAGCTTTATATGGTTTGTACAGTTGGATTAGGTTTGTAGGGTTATATTAGTGCTTATAGGGATAGACTAAGTTTCAGCAGCGCTTCATCCATGGAATGGGTAGAATTGGCCTCCATATGAGCATATTCAAATATGATTAGGAGGTTATGAATCACATGGCTATAAATCATAACTCAAACATCAAATTAGCGATATAAGATAACGATATCAAATAAAATATCTATTATGAATAACATTTTTTGAGATATTGTAACTTCAAAGAATATTATATTTGTACTTTATTATTCCAGAGATGTTTCATTCCTCCGTAAATATCTTATTGTATATCCAGACATGTTTATTCCTCCGTCGGAATGTGGTAACTTGGGTTATTAGACTTCCCTAGTGGTGGTTGGCCCTGTATGTGTTATGTGGGGCAAAGGGTTGTTAGAACACGCTAAGTGGGTCGGCCCAGTCAGTTATAGTTGGGTGTTTAACCCAGTTGTAAAGTTGGGGCCGACCTAGTTAATATAAAGTACAAGTCGGAGATGTGTATAAATAGAGGAGGTGTGTTCCTCATTATACACACACTTCCCTCACTTAGAATGTAGTGCACTTGTGGAGGAGAGATCTGTTATGGTGGAGGAGGAGATCATGTCTTTGGTTTGCATCTTTGTATATTGCTGGTCATCTATATTGAGGAAGCTTTGCTGGGTTTTCTACCCCATGAGGGTTTCCTAGGATAAATCTGTGTCTCTTGTGTTTATGTTGTGCTTGTTGTTTCTTCAGTGATCTTGTATATGATATTATTGTGAAATGGAATGTAATGCTACTATTTTTGGTCTTACCATATTGAATCTTAACATGGTATCAGAGCTAACCTGAAGGAAGGCAATGTATGGCACTTACGACACTTGCTTCACTTGCGACAATTTGAAGGTTTGGGTTTTACATAGAAAAAAATAGTCATCGTGGAACTTTCGCTATAAATCCATTTCTGCCAAGGTTCAGGATCTTAAAATTTTACAAGTCATAGAAAACATCCCCAGGTACCTTGTTTCCAAAGGACACCCTCCGATTCATTGTACTTTGTGAGTTATGATCAGTACAAGTTAGGGTTTCTACCTCTTCCAGATCTCAATCAAAATCAGGTGACCTTGGAAAAAAGGTCATAACTTGGGCTAGGAAGCTCCAAATGAAATTTCCTAAAATGTGACAAGTATTAAACAGAATGTACTATCTCAAGAAGTGTTTTTAGAGGCAGAAGTTGAACCAATGACACTTGGAAAGCCGTACAAGTTCGCTCTCATATTTTATCCCACAAACAAGTCACGTTGCGACATTTGGCATAACTCTCTCTCAAAAAATCCAATTGGGGTCAAACCTGTCGGGATGGAAATATGATAGGTTAGGATACCACATAAAAAAATTTCAAATCGTTTGGAGAGAAAAGTTCAGAGTTACAGCAGAAACAATCAGGTACATATTTCTGTGAAAACATAATTATTTTTTGAACACATTCATTCATGGCTTCCGAAATTTAGGGTTTTGGAGAAAGTTAGAATTTTTGGAATCGGAGTCCACAGCTGAATGCTACTCAGGAAAATTGAAATTTAGAAACCAAGATTGAATTTTTTGGTTGGGTACAAGACTGGGCTTGATCAAACCCCAGTTTGGGATTTTGATCAGAAAGATGGAAAATTAGGGCTTCATTAAAAGTTGGAATTTTTGAAGTCTGTGACCACAGCTGGATGCTCCTCAGAAAAATAAGAGTTTAGAGCCTTGGATCAAACCTTTTGATTGGGCAGAAGGGTGGGCTCCATCAAACCCTAGTTCGGGATCCTGTCCAGAAGATCCAGAAGTTTCAAAGACAATTTTGAGGGGTCAAATTTTGGAGATTCCAAAATTTAAGTATGCTAGTTTGATCAGCTCAGCAAGACATATCCCTCCATCCTTTCAGAAGTGTGAAAGTCAAAGATTGAATTTTTAGGGTTTCTCTAGCAAACCCTAATCAAGCTCCAAATCAAGTTTCAGGGGGAGTTGAGGCTAAGGCCTTACATAAGAAGACTACAAGAAGTCTCGATAGGTATGACTTAAGGAGGTTCAGGTATGTCTTGAAATTTGATTCTTGATTAAGTTCATAATATGTTTGTCTTCATATTATTTATTAGTACAATCTTGATTAATGTTAGAATTGTCTTATCACCCTAGTAACAATATGAATGCATGTGAATGATAGAAGACATTCATTTATTAGGGTTATATGATTGTACTAATGCACTGTGGTGTTGTATGAGGTTGATGTTGTCTGCTAACAAGATACATGTATGTCACGAAAGACAAATCAAGTTCCATGACCATGACAACATGAAGAGAAAGACTCATCCATAATATTTGATCACATAGAAGTTCTACTTGCAAGGTATGTATGGTTTTGTTCTAGTATGCTTAACCTATGAAATATGCAGGTTCCAGCATAGGATCTCTAAATCATTGAAGAGAACAAAGAAGATATTGATTAGGTATGTTAGACATAACTAAGTAGGTATACTAACCCAGGTATGTTTTCCTATGTCATGTTAGAATCTTACCTTGTATTAGGATCCCTTATATAAGTATACTTGATATGATTGGTTATGATTATTCACAAATTTAGTAATCAAGGGTTTATGCATATTATGTCTCTTATCTTGATTGATGATTTAACTAACTAGAAGAGTACTATGATCAAACAAGAATATGCATGAGTAAAAGAAGAATTCCTTGAAACCCTGAATACTAATGTTTATTATCCATGATCATGACTATACATATTCAAGATTATTTAGAATTATAATGTTTTGATAATATTGAGAATATACTAATGAATGTATGTTTGTGTATGAGATCATGAGGATTACACTTGAGCATGCACAGTGGTACAAAATGAATAGAAGTTCAAAAGACATATAGAAGATCAAGCGGGAGGCAACCACACAAACATAAAAGATTAGTATTTGAGTTGTTATTTGAAACAGTAAATGATATTGCTTGTAATAGATTACATGCATGTTTAGAATATATCATGCTGAGTGTAAACATTCATATAGCATTGAACATTATACTACTAATATGCATATGATTGGTAAGTTGGATAAACATTCCATTGTTGCTTGTCTAGAATGAAACCTCTTTGTTGACATGCTGAGAGCTGTGCACACTCTCAATAGTATGTTCTGGTAGAGATGGAAGGCATCTAGATAGCTACTATATGCATACAAGATATGGAAAAGTGTTGTGCCAAAGTATTGGTCAAGATAGTTGCATAACTATGTAAATGATATCTGTATGCATAATAGGTTATCATGTCAACGTGATTTGATGATTATGAAGTATTACTAATCATATACTTAATCTTGATTTGTAGGAAAGATCATGAAGAATGATGAACACCAAACAAGTGATGGATGTTCAACAAGAAGATTTACAAATCAAAAAAAATATAGAAGGCTTGTGGCTAGAAGATTCTCTTAGAAAGAGGAAGAGAATCATGATGAGATGTTTGCTCCAAGTGGATAGATAAGACCATTATCTTAATGGTGTAATTAAAGAAGAAGTGTGATTTAGCTTTTGTATGGGTACTCAGGATCGATAGTAATTTGATGAGCTTAATGATCACCATGGGTGATGTGGATCTCAACCTTTGCCACAAGGTTGAATATGGTTTCTATACACATGTGACATATATGCAAGAAGGAACTCACCATAGAATTCAAATGATATTGAGACTCATATCAGTATACCCATCTGACGAGAGATGGTACAGATAGATGGCTACCGAAATGAAAATGAAAGATCTCAGTTTGATGCATTAATTCCTAGTTCTAGAAGTAGGGAAAGGCTCAGAAGGAATCTTTCTCAACCAGGGAAAGTATGCCGAGAAATATTAAAAGGACTTGATATGTTGGAATGGCCACTCTCATGGATTCCAACTTGAAGCTATTAGCGGATAACTCATCAGACTTAGTCTATATAACTCTGTACAGACAACTTATTGGGTCATTGATGTATCTAACAAATACTAGGTCAGATATATGCTTTGCTATGAACACCTTGAGTCAGTATCTAGTGGAAACAAGATGTGTTCACCTGATAGTTGCAAAGCATGTGATGAGGTACCTAAAGGATACGATAGACTTTGATCCATGATATCTTGGAGATCATGACTTCAGATGGCTACACAGATGTTGATTGAGCAGAAAGTGTATCAGATAGGAAGAGCACATTGAGAAGATGTTATTGTCTGGGATCAGCCATGATCATGTGGTTTAGCAGGAAGCAGTCTAGTGTGGCTCTTAGCAAAAGCAGAATATATGACTGCTTGCTCTACTAGTTGTGAAGAAGTATGGCTTCAGGATTGTTTGACTTAGAGATAGACTCAACTGTGATCCTATGTGACAAACAGAGTTGTGTCAAGATGGAAGAGAATCCAGTGTTCCATGATAAGTCAAAGCACATAGAGATCTGACGAGATATGGTGCGGAAAGGAACTAAAGTTTGAATTTGTAACAAGTTACCAATGTACTAACCAAACCTCTACCGATCCGATGTACTACCTCAAGTAAATTTTTCCGAGACAAGCTTGGAAGGACCCTCCTCGAAAGGGGGAGTGATGTGGTCACTTATGATGAGATTACCTGCATCGATAGTGAGGCCGATGATGTGGATACCTATATTGGTGATACCGACATAGAAGTTGGTGGATGGTCCTTAGACAGGGTCTAAGTTGACAAGGGGATTGCATCATCCTTGAACACATGTTCTAAAAGGATCCATAGACAGATGTCTTCGAGAATGAAGTCTCTAGTGGACAAGTGGGGATTGGATCATCCCTGGACTTCAGTCCTAAAGTGAGCCATAGACACATGTCTTCGAAAATGAAGTCCTTAGTGGACAAGTGGGGATTGGATCATCCCTGGACTTCAGTCCTAAAGAGAGCTGTAGACACATGTCTTCAAAAATGAATTCCTTAGTGGACAAGTGGGGATTGGATCATCCCTGGACTTCAATCCTAAAGAGAGCCGTAGACGTATGGTCTCCGAGAATAAATTCCTTAGTGGACAGGTGGGTATTGTATCATCCCCGGACTTTGGGTCCCTTGAATTGGTCCGTAGACGTATGGTCGCCGAGAATAAATTCCTTAGTGGACGAGAGGGGATTGTATCATCCCCGGACTTCAGTCCCTTGAATTGATCCGTAGACATATGGTCTCCGTGAATGAAGTCCTTAGTGGGATAATGGGGATTGCATCATCCTAGAACCACTAGTTCAAAATGTACGTGATGGGGATTGCATCATCCCAGAACCACTAGTTCAAAAGGTACGTGATGGGGATTGCATCATCCTGGAACCACTAGTTCAAACTGTACATGATGGGGATTGCATCATCCCGGAACCACTAGTTCAAAATGTATGTGATGGGGATTGCATCATCCCGGAACCACTAGTTGAAAATGTACGTGATGGGGATTGTATCATCCCCGGACTTAGGTCCCTGAATTGACCCGTAGACAGATGTCTCCGAGAAGTGGTCCCTAGTGGACGAGAGGGGGTTGTATCATCCCTGGACTTCAGTCCCTGAATTGATCCATAGACATATGTCTCCGAGAAAGTGATCCTTAGATTTTGTCTAAGTTGACGAGTGGACTGTATCATCCCTAGACATGTTATGGTGTCTTAAATGAATCATGTGTTTTGTAGAGTATGCTGTTATTGAGGATACTTGTATTGATATTGATGATATGTATTGATGAGGATACTTGTATTGATATTGATGATATGTATTGGTATGGATACTTGTTTTGATGATGTGTATACTTGTATTGGTGTGGATACTTGTATTGATGATGTGTATACTTGTATTGGTGTGGATACTTGTATTGATGATATACTTGTATTGGTGTGGATACTTGTATCGATAATGTGTATACTTGTATTAGTGTGGATACTTGTATTGATGATGTTGTTGATCGTAATGATCTAGATGACGATGCCGCTGATCGTGATGATCTAGATGACGATGCTGCTGATCGTGATGGTCTAGATGACGAAGATGTTGATTGTGATGATCTAGATGATGATGTTGTTGATCGCGATGATCTAGATGACGATGTTGTCGATCGTGATGATCTAGATGACGATGCTACTAATCGTGATGATCGTATGATGACGATGCTGATGATCGTGTGATGATGATGCTGATGATCGTGTGATGATGATGATGATGATGACGATGTTGATGATCATGTGATGATGGATGATCGTGAGGATCCAGATGATGATATTGTTGTAGCTGTTCAAGTGCTACAGAAGATAAAGACTCAGTACTGAAGATGTTGATGTTCCAGTATTGAAGATGTTCCAATAACTGGTTGAGTTACTAATGATGTTGAGAAAGCTTCCAATGATTTATAGATGTATCATGTATGATGTTGATGACTCCTTGCTCGTGCAGATGTTGTTATAATATCCTTCTCGTTAAGGGGGAGTGTTGAGATATTGTAACTTCAAAGAATATTATATTTGTACTTTATTATTCTGGAGATGTTTCATTCCTCCGTAAAGATATTATTGTATATCCGGAGATGTTTATTCCTCCGTCAGAATGTGTTAACTTGGGTTATTAGACTTCCCTAGTAGGGGTCGGCCCTGTATGTCTTATGTGGGTCAAAGGGTTGTTAGACCACCCTAGTGGGGTCGTCCCAGTCAGTTATAGTGGGGTGTTTAACCTAGTGGTAAAGTTGGGGTCGACCTAGTTAATATAAAGTACAAGTTGGAGATGTGTATAAATAGAGGAGGTGTGTTCCTCATTATACACACACTTCCCTCACTTAGAATGTAGCGCACTTGTGGAGGAGAGGTCTGCTATGGTGGAGGAGGAGATCATGTCTTTGGTTTTCATCTTTGTATATTGTTGGTCATCTATATTGAGGAAGCTTTGCTGGGTTTTCTACCCCATGAGGGTTTCCCAGGATAAATCTGTGTCTCTTGTGTTTATGTTGTGCTTGTTGTTTCTTCAGTGATCCTGTATATGCTATTATTGTGAAATGGAATGTAATGCTACTATTTTTTGTCTTATCATATTGAATCTCAACAAAATTAATCATGCATGAATAAAAAATCACATGGCTATACTATGTACCTCAATCAATTAGGCCTTCTGGATCCTCTCAGTTTTTTATTGTCTCGAACAACCTCTCGTGCTCTGCATGAGGTAGTAAGTAGTGTACCTTGTTTGATGTCTTCGTTGACATTGTTTGCAGTTGGATGTTTGTACCAACGATCAAGTGCATAAAGTGATACACCTGTGAACCTGGTCTATAATCCGTGTATGTGTAGCCATTGCTCTTTGGTCCCTTTCCATCTACTGTAAGATATTCCCCCTGAACAACCATCGGTCCAGTCGGAAAGGTAATTCCTTCATTATCGGTTAATGATGCGAGGAGGGTTTGCTTCCCATGGATGCATCAAGCCAACCAATAATTCGTCTGAATTGCACTATCTGTCGAGGCAACAACTGCATAGATGTGTCATACAAAAATGCATTTTATGGTCATATTTCAACAAGTAGTGGTTTGATAACTTGTAAAATTACAAAAATAAGGAGGAAACCGGGATATGCATGCATAAATGTTTACCTGGCTGTACAAGATCAGATATATGATCATATCCATTCGAAATAGAGGATTGGCGTTCCTCTAACTGGATTGTTTCAACAACTCCAGGTGGGTCCACTACAAGTGGTACATGATACCATTCATTGACACAGTCCATTGATTCAAACTCATCCCACTCACAACTGCTGCAAGGCCCACAAAAGCAAGCAAGTTTCTGCGTCCATATTTCAAATAAGGGGTTGCTTGAGCTTTGAACCGAATGAAATACACAAGTGCCTTGTACAATACTACAACTATAAGAACGCGATCGATTTATATCAACCACATGCCATAAATTTCTAACAACATGTCCTCTACCTATTGGTTTGTGTTGCTTCGTTGTTCGATCTGACATTTTTGCAGAGCACCATCAAACTATGAATTCTACATCTAGAATATGAGGGTTTGACATGCACCTCATCTCCTCCCTTCATAGGGAATTTTTGAGACATTCTCCAGCCCCATCATGCTCTCCCTTTCCATGCTCGGTCTCAAAATAGTTCCATATATGCAGCACATCATAAGTCTTGTGCAAAATACTCAACCACTGGAATACACATGCATTTTTTAACTGGCCTACACAACCATCTGACCATATCCAATGCCGATCCATCTGTATGTTGATTTTTGTACCTAGGAAAGTGTTCCCCTAAGTGAATTTTTCCTAAGTCAGTTAAAAGGGGAAATAATGTGACCCTTGCATTAAATGACTTGAGATGAGCATTTAATTTGACTTTAGAGATTAAAGTCACTTTTTGGAAAAAATAATTGAAGTGAGTGAAATTATTTTTAAATGAGATTTAATGAGCATTTAATCTCCTCCACTCATCTAAGCCAATCTCAACCATTGGATTATAAGTCCATTCACTTACCCTAGGTTTTTCACCAAAAAGGCAAGAGGAGGCAAGAATGACTCACTTTTGAGAAGAGAGTGTAGAAGAGCTGAGAGAGAGAAGTGACGCGAATTTTGAGAGAGGGATGAGTTTTCCAGTAGCACAAAAATAGAGGCAGCACAGTTTTTGAGGTAGTGAGATTTTTGGTACAACACGATTCCCAAGGCACCGTACAACAATAGTGATTGGCACAGTTTTCGAGGCACTATACAATAGGTTGATGGCAATATTTTTTAGAACCATACAACAACAATAAATGTTGTACTATACTGCATAGATTTCGAGGCAGATGTTCTGGGCATGATTCTTGAGGTAGTGGCACAGTTTTCAATGTCTATATAGAAGCATTAATTGTTGTTGTTCCATACTGTATTCTGGGAGTGATTGCCAAGGATATTGGCACAGAAATCGAGTTCTGAGTTTCACTGAGTTTTGGCATGAATTTCAGGAAGAATAAATGCACAGAAATCAGAGGCAGCTTGGCACAGAAATCGAGGTAGCTTTCTGGGTGATTTTGGTTGGTTGAGATAAGTACATCTTGACTCTAAAAAAATTTGTACGGAATATTATTGAAGAAATAATAAATTCTATCTCTCTTACTAGTTTTCCCCTTGTGGGTTTTTCTAGGGCTATTGGCCAAAAATTTCCGAGTCTGAAATATTTTATGGTGTGCATAAATATTTAATTTTCTGCTTGTAAATTTGATTTTTAACTGTGTTTTTTAAGTCTGAAAATTACATGTCATTTCTAGCCATGATGAAAAACTGGGTTGGGCATTAAACAATGGCAAGCTGACTTAGAAACCGGGTTGGGTTAAAACATTAGAAAAATTCCATGGTATCAAAGCTTGGGGGCAAAAAAATAAACTTATTTCAGACATTCAGTGATTTATTTTGTTAGTGGGAAGCACCTTGTTGAGTTTGCAGTGAGATGGCTACAACACTTAGGTTGGAGGATAGGCTAGATGGGACAGGAAATTTTGTTCCTTGGAAAGTTAGGATAATTCTGATTTTGGAAGAGAATAAATTATGGGCTGAAGTGGTAAAGAGTACAACAACAAACCCTATAGTAGTTCCAGCTTCTACTAATGCGGCACCATTATCAGACTTCAACAAGAAGGAATGTAAGGCTAGGAGAATTATCCTAGATGCAGTTAAAGACCACATCATTCCCCACATTTCAGGTAAGGACCATGCTTTTAAAATGTGGGTGGCCTTGACTAGTTTGTACCAGAGCACTAATGACAACTGGAAGATGGTTCTAAGAGAGAAGCTGAAGGGTATACAGGTGAAAAATAGAGAGGCAGTGACATCTTACCTTACCAAGATATCTCAAGTTAGAGATGAGATAACAACAGTTGGTAAGGTAGTTACACCTACAGAGCTTGTGCGGACAGCAGTGAATGGGGCTTCCAAGCCTTGGGAATCTTTTGTGAAGGCCATAGTGGGCAGAGAGAACTTACCTTCTTGGGATAGACTGTGGGATGATTTTGTACAGGAGGAGACTAGGAGAGGTCTTGTACGGGGAAGCTCTTCACAGGGTAGGAAGGATTAGGAGAATGTGGCATTGACAGCTAAAGGAAAGAAGAAGAATAAGGGTGGGGACAAGCAGCAACAGGGTGGGAAGAAGAAAGACCTGAGTAAAATCAAGTTCTATGGTTGTCAGACATTTGGGAACTATGCTTCACAATGTCCAAAGAAGAAGAAGAAGTAGCAGACAGTAGCCTCAACTGAAGTTGATGATTTTGGAGAGAGATTTCAGAGAGATTTTTCTCTTTGTGTTGGACATGTTGAGAGAGAGAGAGCCTCTATTGTTACCAGAAATGATTTGGATATGGAGATGGAGTATTCTTTGTTGACTGGCTATCAGATGGGTGCATCCACCACTAGCACTTGGTATATTGATAGCGGAGGTTTGAGTCACATGATAGGTGCTCGAGAGATGTTCTCTGAGCTTTCACAGATAGGTGTAGATGTGGAGGTTGTACTAGGAGATGACACCATTTTCAGAGTAGTTGGTCTTGGGACCATTACCTTTAAGAGGGAGTCTATGGGTCCTATGATTCTAAGGGATGTGTTATTTGTCCCTGGGCAGAAGAAGAACTTAGCATCATTTTCCACCATTGAGGATAGGGTTCTTTGGGTTTGTTTCTTGGATGGACGAGTGCAGGTATTCTCCAAGACTACAGGACTATCTACCTCCATGAATATTGGGGTTAGATTTTGAAAACTATACAAGCTCTTATTTCAGCCGCAGCATGCTTTGGCACAAAGCAGCAACAGTGAGCTTTGCAAGCTATGGCATCAAAGGATGGCCCACTTGCATCACCCAGCTTTGAGATTGTTGAGGAGTATGGTTACAGGTTTACCAGAGTTCAACATAGAGCACATTGATGTATGCAGAGGGTGTGCTTTGGGAAAGTATACCAAGACTATTTTTTTGAGCAGTGATAGCAAGTTAGCACGGGTACTTGATTTGATCCATACAGATATATGTGTGGTCCCATGTCATCTGTTTCCTTGACTGGATTTGAGTATTATTTTTCTTTCATTGATGACTATTCCAGGAAGACCTGGATCTACTTGTTGAGGTGCAAGAAGTCACCTTTAGTCTTGAGGATCTTCCAAGAGTTCAAATCTCTTGTGGAGAATTAGACAGGGAGGAGGATTCGGATCCTAAGATGAGACAATGCGGGTGAGTATACCTCCAATGAGTTCGATGAATTTTTCATGCGGTAGGGAACATAGAGACAATTGACAGTTCCATATACTCCTAAGCAGAATGGAGTGGATGAGAGGAAGAATAGGGCTATTGTAGGAGCAATGAGACCTATGCTTCATGATCAGAGTCTTCCTTTCTTTCTTTGGGTAGAGGATTGTAGTACTACATTTTGACTGCAGAACAAGAGTCCCCACCGTGCCTTGGGGAGGACGACTCCTGAGGATATCTTCACAGGAAAGAAGCCTGAGGTTGGTCATTTTCGTATATTTGGTTGTTTGACTTACTCTCATGCCCCTTCTAAGAAGAGGACAAAGTTGGATCCCACTGTAAAGAGAGGTATCTTTGTGGGATATGATGAGACTTCGAAGGATTACCGCATTTATATTCCTGGCCAGAAGAAGGTTGTTGTGAGGTGGGAAGTGAGGTTTGAGGAGGAAAGAGCCTTTAGGAAGTCTAGAGAGTTGGAGCTTAGGGAGCCACCGTCTTCCACACCTCAGGTGATACAGAGATATTTAGTTCAGAGTACTGGATCATAGGTTTTCGAAGTTACTGGTCCACAGGTTGTAGGAACAGGTTCTTCAAGTTCAGTGGTTCAGCTAGCAGGTACTTGAGGGACAGGTTCTGGATGGCAGGTTACAGGTTCACCAGTTGCAGCTTCTATATCACAGAGTTCGCCAATGGTCATTTCATCGACTACTGGTTCACTAGTTGTTAGGCCATTTTCTTATGGTATTTCTTCAGATGAGGAGAGAATAGTTTGGGAAGAACCTTCAAGGAAGAGGAAGCCTAAATGGATTTGTGATACCTTGGAGGAAGCAGAGGCATTTAGTAGGCCCCAGGAGCCTATTCAAACTATTGTGATGCCTGATAGGTCAGTCTCGGCATTAGTTGTGAGTCTTCGTGAGTTTGATCCTTCTACTTTTAAGGAGGCCTCTCAGCATCAGGTTTGGTGAGATTCAATGATGCAAGAGTACCATTCCATCATGAAGAATGATGCATGGGATATTGTACCAAGACTAGAGGGGAAGTCAGTTGTGACTTCCAAGTGGATTTACAAGGTAAAGCATGTTGTAGATGCCAATGTGGAGAATTTCAAAGCTCGTTTTATGGCACAAGGGTTTTCACAGGTAGAAGGAGTTGAATATGATGAGACCTTTGTGTCAGTTGCATGATATTCTTGTAATAGAGCAGTGATTTCTATGGAAGTAGAGATGGGTTGGAAGATCCACCAGATGAATGTGAAGACCGCATTTCTCAATGGTATTCTGCAGGAGGAGGTGTATTTGGAGCAGCCACTGGGCTTTGAGATTCATGGGAGAGATTCTCATGTGTGCAGGTTGAAGAAGGCCTTGTATGGCCTGAAGCAAGCTCCTCGAGCTTGGTATTCTAGGATTGATGCATATCTGATGTCAATGGGTTTTCGGAAGAGTGGGGATGATCCCAACCTTTACTTCATTGTGATTCATGGGGATCCACTCATTCCTTTGTTGTACGTTGATGATTTGTTTATCACTAGGGAGGAGCGTCTCATTGCAACTTGTAAGAGAGACCTTGCTACTAAGTATGAGATGACTGATATTGGGTTGATTCACTATTATTTGGGGATGGAGGTTTGGTAGGAGCCTCGTCATATTTTCCTGAGACAAGGAAAGTATGCTACTGATATTCTGAGGAGATTTTGGATGGATGATTGTAGGCCCATGTCCACGCCTATGATTACCAACTGGAAGCAACTTCATGCTTCTGAGGGTGAGCTGGTAGATACTACTTTATATCGTCAACTCATTGGGTCATTGATGTATCTGGTCAACACCAGGCCAGAATTGTGTTTTGCGGTGAACACTCTCAGTTAGTTCAGGGTGGAGCCTAGGAGAGTGCACTGGACAACTGCGAAACATGTGTTGAGATACCTTGCAGGCATAGTGGATTTTGGTTTGGACTAGAGGATTTTGGGTGGTGCTAGTTTGGTTGGCTTCACGGATTCAGATTGGGAAGGCAGTCTGAGGGATCAGAAGAGCACTTTTGGGTGTTGTTTCAGTCTAGGCTCAGTAGCAATGTCATGGTTCAGTAGGAAGCAAAATTCCATTGCCTTGAGTTCTGCTGAGGCTGAGTACATGGAAACTAGTCAGGCTAGTTGCGAGTCACTGTGGCTTCGCAAGTTGTTGGTAGATTTATTTGTTCAGGAGTTGAAGCCCACAGTGATTTACTGTCATAATAAGAGTTGCATCCAACTATATGAGAATCCGGTTTTTCACGATAGGTCTAAGCACATAGAGATCAGATACCACTTCATCTGAGATTATGTTCAGAGAGGAGCTATGGAGTTACAATACATTTTCATTGATGAGCAGGTTGCAGAAATTCTCACGAAATCCTTGGGGTGGGGCAAGTTTGTCTTCTTCAGGAACAAGTTGGGAGTGGTGCAGAACACCTTCCTCAATAAGAGGGAGTGTGGATTTTTGTACCTAGGAAAGTGTTCCCCTAGGTGACTTTTTCCTAAGTCACTTAAAATGGGAAATAAAGTGACCCTTGCATTAAATGACTTGAGATGAGCATTTAATTTGACTTTAGAGATTAAACTCACATTTTGGAAAAATTTAAGTGAAGTGAGTGAAATTATTTTTAAATGAGATTTAATGAGCATTTAATCTCATCCACTCATCTAAGCCACTCTCAACCATTGGATTAGAAGTCCATTCACTTACCCTATGTTTTTCACCAAAAAGGAAAGAGGAGGAAAAAATGACTCACTTTTTAGAAGAGAGTGAATATGAGCTGAGAGAGAGAAGTGGCATGAATTTTGAGAGAGGGATGAGTTTTCCATCAACACGAAAAATCAAGGCAGCATAGTTTTTGAGGTAGTGATATTTTTGGTACAGCACGATTCCCAAGGAACCATACAACAACATTGATTGTCATGGTTTTTGAGCCACTGTATAGCAAGTTGATGGCACAATTTTCGAGAAACATACAATAGTAATAAATGTTGTACCGTAGTGCACAGATTTCAAGGCAAATTTTCTGGGCGTGATTCCCGAGGTAGTGGCACATTTTTCCCTGTCCCTACAAAAACATTAATTGGTGTTTTTCTATACTGTATTATGGGCTTGATTCCCAAGGAGATTGGCACATAAATTGACAGATGAGTTTGACTGAGTTTTGGCACGAATTTTGAGAAGAATAAATGCACAGAAATCGAGGCAGCTTTCTGGGTGATTTTGGTTGGTTGAGATAAGTACATTTTGACTGTAAAAATTTATGTACTGAAGATTACTGAAGAAATAATAAATTCTCTCTCTCTGACTGGTTTTCCCCCTTGTGGGTTTTTCCAGGGCTATTGGCCAAAAATTTCTGAGTCTGAAATATTTTATGGCATGCATAAATATTTAATTTTCTGCCTATAAATTTGATTTTTAACTGTGTTTTTAAAATCTGAAAATTACATGTCATTTCCAGCCATGATGAAAAACTAGGTTGGGCATTAAACAATGGCAAGTTGACCTGGAAAGCAGGTTGGGTTAAAACATCAGAAAACATTCACTGTATACCTCTCTCCCTCAACTGATCATAGAAAATTATGAAGCAATGTTGCACATAATGCAGGTCGTGGCACCTGTCGTCACTAATGTAGAAGTTGGTCTCTTTCAATATTGTCCTCATGTCATTGTTTCTCTCTGGCGCATGCGTATACGTGATATGGACCATTATGCTAACTTGGTATGAATGGTAGTATTGACTTTGAATCTCATTTTGTGGCTGCAAGGTGTATTTTTCAGCAAAGTCCACAACCGACAAAATTGTGCCATTGGAAAAGGTGTCCCTGCACTGTCTATACTGTTCATATTGTCATCGTGCTACATGGACATGTTGTACATACTGTTCAGTCTTTTGGTATAATTCCTTCATGAAATTGCAAATTTGCACTTGGTTCCACAAAACCAAGGGCATTAATACAACGTGACATTTTCAATCTGAATATATATGTACAGATTCAACATGTACAGTATGAAAGTATGCAAACTTAGATTACTTGTGACTTCACCAATGCAATTTTTTTTGCTTTCCTTCACACTATCTACTTGATATGTTATGTACTTGAAGTTCTACATTTCTACTAACATCCTCCCAAATTCATGCTCCTCGGTTTCATGGATGCATTAGCTCAATAATGCAAATCCACTGCAACTAGACCATGTCCCATATAAACATGATCTTTTATAATATTTTTGTCCTTCAGGTCTTGGACACATTATGCTATGTATAAATTCTCTGGATGCATTCAGTGGTTGCAACAATGGGCATTCCTGCATAATGTTAGAATGCAAATCACAAAATATATGTCTATATGTATCATAATAGTACTCAAATTCTACATGGTATCTACAACAACATGTGTTGCGCTCAATGCAAATTCTAACATACTAGGGTTTGCATTTTTCAAAGTACCTTTGGCCCAAGTTCAATTTTGTGTGCTCATTATTGAACCTCTCATAGAGTTCGATTTGTGTCGTGTCAAGGAAGTGCTTGACATGGGGTTCACACCCCTTAATGCCTTTTCTCAACTTTAACACATCTCTTTGATTCGATGACGGTCTAGTGTTATCATGCCAAAACTTTTGTACTGGTTCTTTAACAGCATCAATAAGCTTCATGTCTAAACGAGGTAACCTACCAACAAAGGCCCAACAATCTTTTTGGCCTGGGGTCTCAAGTTTTTCTCTAATAGAAGAATACTTTTGAAGAGTCTTTCTATCTACTTTAAATTTTTTACATTTGTGTGATAGCTGGTGACGTTGACTTGTGGATTTGTCTACGCTCAATTCCAACAGTACATGACGGGCTGCATTAAAATATTTTGTATGAGAAGTTTTTCCAATCAAATTAAATGCTAATTATAGATTTATAACAACATGATCATTGGCTTCTGAACTTCTAACTACCTCTATGCCCAAAATTCTCCTAACATGAGCTAGACAATGTGATTTTAACAAAGCCAAAAACAAATGACATCTTGCTGCATCGGTTTTGGATTCAAAAAATTCTTTGATTATCCTGCTACAACGGAAATCAATAGTGCATTTGGGCAACTTACCTTCAAGTCTTGAAAATGAAATTTCATCTACATGAATACGTATGGGATTTCATCGTCGTCCTCTTGATAGTCGAGGCAAGGGAGTTGGAAAGGAAGTACGAGTCTCATCACAAGTTTGTTGTGGCCCTTTGTGCACAATTTGGTCCTGCAAGGGAGTGTGTTCGACATGTGTGTTCTCTTCTTGGGGAAGTTTTCAATTAACAACCTGTTCAAAATCCATACCTTCATACTCGACATCAAGCAAGATTTGACTGAATTCAACCACTTTGTCGTTGCTTGTTGATGGATCTAAGGCACTAACATCTTGATGTCTACAGTTTTCCATGTACAACCTGACCTTTTCTCTTATCTCATGGTCCTTTTCAGGGGGTGGCTCCTTCCTTCTAGACTTTATTTTATTATTACATCTATTTCCCATATTCAATACATTTTTTAACGAAACAACAATATCACCCCTGCAAGAATGAACAACAAATAAGATATTAAAACTCCATGTGCATGATTATTAAAAATTGATGTAGCAATTGATTATGTACAACAACATCTAGTGAGAATGTTTTCATATAATCTTAAAATCTATTGAAAATTCCCTAGATATAACAACATCACCTCTAGGAACTCAATTGGATGGTATTGGATGGTGGTATGGGATGCTAGCAGGAGCACATTTCCTACAAAAGGAGAAGCTCCTACTCACTTCATTTTCATGTATTGGATGAGGGAAAATAGCCCCAAAAGATTAAGAGTTTGATTATTTAAGTGTTTGTGTGATTTCTTGTATTGAAATCATGAGGAATTCAACAAATGTTTGTGTACTAGATGGAGTTATGTGATTATGAAACCTTATTGGTGGTGATGGAAGCATTTTTTTTTTATTATCTTCATGAAAGGTTCAATGCATTGCTTGGTGCATGTTGTAGTTTTTTTCTTGGTAAGATGTTTTCATTGTCTAGGTTGAAGATTAAGAAGACTAAAATACATTATCATAAAATTCATGAATAAAAACTAAAATAGATATAATTCAAACAAAGTGAATGAAGACTAAAATACATTTAACAAGAGGAAGAGGTCACCATACCTCAAGGATTATGATTGCTCTTTGCTTCAAATGTAAAATGCTCTTTTGATGTATCCACTATATGTAAGAAGAGTTCAATTGTGTCCAATTAGCATGAGAATTCAATCCAAGGAGAGAAATAGAGTGCAACTGTTGTGTATCCAATCAAAGGAGCCAAATAGATCCCAACTCGTGTGTATCCAATCCAAAGAGCCAACTAGAACCCCAACTCTTGTGTATTCTATCCAAATTGTCAAAGAAACACCAAATGGTGACTGAATCCAATCCAAGATGCAATTGGTTGTTGGACTGTGCATGAAAACGGAGAAGAAAATGCGGGAGAATAGCGCGGGTTATTTTCTAAGTTTTATGCTCAACAGGGACGCGTGTGCACGTTACTACAGCATGCGCGCTCCTATTGAGTGTTAAATAGTTTGGTGGGTAACGTTTACTTCATTTATTTCCAAATAAATTGATATGTTTCGGTTTGTTCCTAGAGCCCCTCACCCATAAAGGACTTTAGACCCTCTTCTAAACATTAATACCTAAGTGAATAAGTGCACAAGATGATGAGGAGGAGGAGGGTGATGACAATGAATATGATCATGATGTGGATGAAGATGATAAAGATGATCATGTTGATGAAGATGAAGATGATGGTGATGGTGATGAAGATGTTGAAGATGATGATTAGGGTGATGAGGGTGATGAGGATGATGATGATGGTGATGAATAAGATGACAATGATGGAGATGTTGATGGGGAAGGGGGAGATGAAAATGATGATGAAGAGGAGGATCATCATCATCATCATCATCATTGTTGATGTATATGTAACTTCAGAATGTGTTTTACCCATGTGTATTGTATTCCTATAGAGATGTTATTATTCCTCTATATGGAAGTTTTTGTATTCCTATAGAGATGTTATTATTCCTCTATATGGAAGTGTCGTCATTTATATTGTAAGTGTCGTAACTTATACTTGATGGGTTATTAGACCACCTTGTTGGGGTCGGCCCTGTATAAGTCATGTGGGTCAAAGGGTTATTAGACCACCCTATTGAGGGTCGTCCATGTGGGTCAAAGGGTTATCGGACCACCCTATTGGAGGTCAGCCCAGTCAGCATTATATTATGTGGTTAAGTTAAGGCCGACCTAGAAAAGGTATTTAGGAAAGTCAAGTCAAGTATAAATAGAGTGCGGGAGGCACTCTATTTGATTATTCTATTCTCACACACACTCTTAGGAGAGTGGTGCACTTGTGGAGGAGGAGAAGTTGCTGGTAGGATATTTCTATCTCTTATGCTTGGGTTGTATCATTACTCTATCTATCTCTAAGGAAGTTATTGGGGTTTTTCACCTTTATGGTTTTCCCCAAGTAAACTTTGTGTCTCTTGTGTGCTTGCATTATTGTGTCCATGATTGATATGTTGTACATGTTGTTCCCTCAGTTAAGATCCTAGATCATATTGAAGTAAATTATGAAAAACTAACATGGTATCATAGCTAGCGTAAAAGAAGGCATGGTATGGCATGTATGACACTTATTGCACTTGCGATGCTAGGGCTTGATATAGCAAAAACCAGTCCTCGTAGCACTTTCTATATAAACAAATTTCAACGAGGTTTCAGGATATGAAAATTGTGCAAAGAGAAGTTAATATCCCCATGTACCTTGTGTCCAAAGGACAACCTCTAATTCGTTGTACTTTGTGATTTATGATCTGTACAATATAGGGTTTCTGCCTCTTCTAGATATCGGTCATAAAAGGGTGACCTTGGAAAAAAGGTCATAACTTGGGATAGAAAGTTTCAAATGAAATTTCATAAAAAGTGACAGGTAGTGCATGGACTGTACTTTCTCAGGTAATGTTTTCAGAGGCCAAAACTGAACCAGTGACACGTAGAACGCCGTACAAGTTCGCTCTCCTGTTTTATCCCATAAACAGGTCACGTTGCGACACTTGGCATAACTCTCTCTCAGAGAATCCATTTGAGGTCAGACCTATGGGGTTGGAAATATGACAAGTCAGAACATCACAGGAAAATGTTTCAGACCCTGTGGATTGAAAAGTTTAGAGTTACATTAGAAACAATCAAGTACATATTTCTGTCAGAACATAATTATTTTTTGAGCACCTTCATTCATGGCTTCCGCAATTTAGGGTTTCAGAGAAAGTTGGAATTTTTGTAATTGGAGACCACAGCTGGATGCTACTCATCAAAATCAAAATTTAGAGACCAAGCTCATATTTTTTGGTTGGGCAGAAGGCTGGGCTTGATCAAACCCTAGTTCGGGACTTTGATCGGAAAGATGGAAAATTAGGGCTTCTGCAAAAAATGGAATTTTGGAAATCTGTGACCACGGCTGGAAGCTCCTCAGAAAAATCGAAGCTTAGAGCTTTGAATCAAATATTCTAGTTGGGTGAAGCTCGGAGAAACTAAAACCCTAATTCAGTGTCCTCCCTAGTGAATCCGGAAATCTAAAAGGCAATTTCGAGGGGTGAAACTTTGCAATTTTCAAATTCTGAGTATATCGGCTTGATCAACTCATCAAGGTGCATCTTTCTATCCTTTCAGAAGTTTGAAATTCAAAGTTTGAATTTTTAAGGTTTCTCTAACAAACCCTAATCCAGATCCAGATCCAGTTTTTGCAAATCAAGTAGATTGGGTTAATCCTAGAAGGGAATGGATTGGTCACCTGCATAAGTAAAGAAGTTCCTGTTTCAAAGGGAGATGAGGCTAAGGCCTTACATAAGAAGATTACAAGCAATCTCGACAGGTATGGATTATAGGTATGTTTTGAATTTTGTTCATGGTTAAGTTTATGATATGTTTGTCTTCATATCATTACAGTTAGTACAATCTTGATTAATTACTAGACTTGTCGTATCACCTTAATAGAAGATATTCATTGATTAAGGTTTTGACACTTATGATTGTACTAATGCATTGTGATGTTGTATGAGGTTTATGTTGTTTGCTAACATAAAAGGTACACCAAGAAAGACAAATCATGTTCTACTTCAAGAACATATGATCATGGTGACATGAAGACAAAGATTCATCCATTGTCATGGATCAAATAGAAGATCTACTTACGAGGTATGTATAACTTGGTTATACAATGGTTAACTTATGAGACATGCAGGTTACTAACACAAGTCATTGAAGAGAACCAGAAGACATCATGCAGGTATGTTAGACATAACTAGCTAACATAGTAATCCAGTTATATTTTTCCTATATCAAGTTAGAATATTACCTTGTGTTAGGATCCCTTATATAAGTATACTTGGTATGATTGGTTATGTTTATTCATAAAGTTAGAAATGTAAGTAATCAAGGGTTTATGCATGTTATGTCTCTTATCTTGATTGATGATTTTAACTAACCAAAAGAGTCCTATGATCAAATAAGAATATGCATGAGTAAAAGAAGACTTCCCTGAAACCTTGAATACTAATGTTTATTATCTGTGTTTGAAATGATCATGGCTATACATGTTTAAGATTATTTTGCTTTGATAGTATTAAGATTATACTAATGAATGTGTGATTATGTATGAGACCTCGAGGATAACACAATGATGATACTAATAAGCATTCATAGTGATTAAGGATGGATATAAGTTCAAGGGCAGGTAATCCAGGAAGCAAAGATCAAGAGGGAGAACACTCCAGTTGTTTCTGCAAGGAAGCAAAGATCAAGAGGGAGCACACTCTAGTTGTTCCTGCAAGGAAGCAAAGATCAAGAAGGAGCACACTTCAGTAGTTTCTGCAAGGATGCAGATATTCAGAGGGAGTTGACCACTTCTCACAATCCACATCAGAATGGAGTTGTAGAAAAGAAGCAAAGACTGAGAGGGAGTCAACCCAACAAACAAACAATGATAAGTATTTGAATTATCATTCCTTGCATATTTTATTGTTTAAATAATACTGTTCAATAATGTATATACTGATGTTCCTAGAATTAGGTTATGTATTATGCATATTAGAATAGTTTCATTGATGAACAGTATACTACTAATATACATGGGTAAGTGGCCTATGGAACTGTACAACATTCCATTGCTACTTATCTAGAATGAAACCTCTTTGCTGACATGTTGGGAGTAGTGCAAACTCTTAACAATGTTCTGGTAGAGATTGGAAGGCATCTAGAAAGTTACAAGATATGGATGAGTGTTGTATTGAAGCATTGGCTAAAATAATTGTATGACTATATGACATATCTCTTTATGTATAAGAATTTGTTCTGAAAACTATGAGATGTTTCTAATCATGCAATTTAACTTGTTTTGTAGGAAAGATCGTATACCATCACCTACAAAAGAAGGACTACAACATTTGTTCCTGCAATAAAGATATCTATTGAAGATATTGAAGTTCCCAGGATCTGGGATGAAGTAATGGAAGAATGCCATGATCCGTCGATCATGAAGAATGATGTTTGGGATGTAGTCCCAAGACCTAAAGGGAAGTTTGTTGTGACTTCCATGTGGATCTATAAGATCAAGCATGCTGCAGATGGCGGCATAGAGAAATATAAAGCAAGCGATGAAATAGATAGATTGATTGCCGACATGCAGCGGAAGCTTGCTACCGAGTTCGAGATGAAGAAATTGGGTATGATGCACTACTTTCTTGGTATGGGGGTGTGGTAGAGTGCAGATGGAATCTTCCTTGGACAAAGGAAGTATGCAGTAAAGATCTTGAAGAGGTTCAGGATGATGGACTGCAAGGACATGGCCACACCTATGGCATCGAACCTAAAGCTTCTCTATGATGCTTCATCTGAGTCGGTTGATGTCACTATGTATCGTCAGATGATTGGGTCCTTGATGTACCTGATGAACACAAGACCAGATATTTGCTTTGCCATGAACACATTGAGCCAGTTCCTGACGGATCCAAGGAGTGTTCACTTGGTTGCTATAAAGCATATTCTGAGGTACCTGAAGGGTACAGTTGACTATGGGCTCAAGTATGATGCGAATCAAAAGCTTAACTTGCAGGGTTATGTTGATTCAAAATGGGTAGGAAGTGCTGTAGATAGGAAGAGCACTTCTAGGTGCTGCTTCAGTATGGGATCAGGTGTGATCTCTTGGTTTAGCAGGAAGCAGTCCTGCATAGCACTGAGTACGGCCGAAGCAGAGTATGTTGCAGCTTGTTTGGCTAGTTGTGAGGAAGTATTGATTCGGAAGCTACTATCTGAGTTATTTGATCTACCGTTGGAGGCTACTGGTATCTTTTGTGACTACCAGAGTTGTGTGAAGCTATCTGAGAACCTAGTGTTCCACGACAGGTCGAAACACATAGAGATCAAATAACTATATATAAGGGATATGGTGCAGAGAGGAGCAATGAAGCTCTTGTATGTTGCGACGGACGAGAAGATTGCAGATGTGATGACAAAGCCACTAGCGAGAGTGAAGTTCAAGTACTTCAAAGAGAGGCTTGGTGTTCTTCATATTGATGACACTTCGAGGATGGAGTGATGGACACATTTGCAGGAGCCATTCCGAGCATGGTGATAGGAGGATCCTTCCATGGCTGTGGATGTAAGCGCTGGATGATGAGCATCAGGACGATATTCGATTTTCTGCTCTACATGATCAGTTTGATCATTTATATGTATATGTATGTACGCATCATGTTGGACGCTGGATATGATCAGTTGGATCATTTATGTATGCACGCATCATGTTGGATGCTGGATATGATCAGTTGGATCATTTATGTATGTATGCATCATGTTGGATGCTGGATATGATCAGTTGGATCATTTATGTATGTATGCATCATGTTGGATACTTGGACCATGTATCTGTATATGTATCTGGTGGATACGATTGTATGATCAAGTAGATCATGTATGCTGATATATATTAGATGGATACATTGTATGATCAGATGGATCATGTATATGTGTATGTATTAGGTGGATACATTATATGATCAGGTGGATCATGTATGATGAAATGTATCAGGTAGATACTTGGTATGCACCGGGTAGATGCATTAGATGATCAGGATGATCATGGATGATGAGCTTCAGGATGTTGCTCCAAATGACATGCATCAGGATGATGGAGTGATGATGATCAGGATGATCATATGTGATGACATGTATTAGGTGGATACATTACATAATCAGTTGGATTATGTGTGATGAGTTCCGAAGACACAGATGCACATGAGCTTTTCGGACATGGTTGTAGATGTGTTCTCCCATGGTCGTGATGTAATTGCTTCTCTTTTCTGACATAGTGGCAGATGTGTTCTCCCATGGTCGTGATGTAATTGTCATGGCCATTCGAGCATGGTTGTAGATGTGTTCTCCCATGGCTGCGATATAAGTGCCGGGCCATTTGAGCATGGTTGTAGATGTGTTCTCCCATGGCTGCAATATAAGTGTTGTGCCCTTCCGACATGGTGGTAGGTTGGTCCTCCCATGGTCATTGATGTAAGTGTTGTGAGCCTTTCACAAATGGTGGTAGGTTGGTCCTCCCATGCCGGTGAGTGTAAGTGTTGTGTGTGTGCAGCTAGGTTGTGCTTCATGATACTATGTGGCCGTGGAAAGGTTGTGTAGATAAGCATATAATCTAGCCCTGGGAGATTTGCAGATGCTCTTGCTAGGTTTTTCCACTGGCATATAATAGGTCCCTGGGAGATGTGGAAAATGCTCTTTTGAGGTTTTGCTTGGTCACATGTAATAGCTCCCTGGGAGATGCGATAGGTTGAGCAGTGTGCTCGTAATCAATCCTGGGATGCTCTTGCTAGGTTTTGTTGACGCACGTAATAAGTCCTGAGGATTCCATAATATGGCTAGTGATGATGAAGACCTACAGGTGGTGGTCCTACATCCAGTATGAAAAAGGACTGGCTCTGTAGAACTTCCTATGATGAGTAGATTCAGAGATTGATTGAGATAGTAGCAGCAGTGACGATGACGATGATTCGAGGATGATGATTCGTTGATGATGATCCAGGGAAGAAGACTTGTGCTAGCAGATCTATGCCAAGAAATACCTTCTTAGTTAAGAGGGAGTGTTGATGTTTATGTAACTTTGGAATGTATTTTACCCATGTGTATTGTATTCCTATAGAGATGTTATTATTCCACTATACGGAAGTGTTTGTATTCCTATAAAGATGTTATTATTCCTCTATACGGAAGTGTCATCATTTATATTGTAAGTGTCGTAACTTATACTTGATGGGTTATTAGACCACATTGTTAAGGTCGGCCCTGTATAAGTCATGTGGGTCAAAGGGTTATTAGACCACCCTATTTGGGGTCGGCCTAGTCAACATTATATTATGTTGTTAAGTTAAGGCCGACCTAGAAAAGGTTATTAGGCAAGTCAAGTCAAGTACAAATAGAGTGCGGGAGGCACTCTATTTGATTATTCTATTCTCACACACACTCTTTGGAGAGTGGCGCACTTGTAGAGGAGGAGAAGCCACTGCTAGGAGATTTCTATCTCTTATGCTTGGGTTGTGTCATTGCTCTATCTATCTTTGAGGAAGTTATTGGGGTTTTTCACATTTATGGTTTTCCCCAAGTAAACATTGTGTCTCTTGTGTGCTTGCATTATTGTGTCCATGATTGATATGTTGTACATGTTGTTCTCTCAGTTAAGATCCTAGATCAGATTGAAGTAAATTATGAAAAACTAACAATCATCATCATCATCATCGCCATCATCATCTTCATCTTCATAAGCATCATCTAAATCGTCTTCATCATCATAAGGAGCTTCTCTAATTTTGGATATAAGGAGGATATAAGATGATGATAATGATGGTGATGAGGATGATGATGATGATGGAGATGTTGATGATGATGAAGATGATGATGATGATGGTGATGATGATGAAGATGTTCATGATGATGACGATGGTGATGAAGATGACGATGATAAAGAAGATAATGATGATGGAGATGTTGATGAGGAACCTAGAGATGCCAATGATGACAATGATGATGAAGATGTTGATGATGATGGTGATGGTGATGATGATGAAGATGTTGATGATGATGGTGATGGTGATGAAGATGTTGATGATGATGAAGAAGAAGATGATGATGATGGAGATGTTGATTTGATGATGAAGATGATGATGAAGATGATGATGATGATGATGGTGATGATGATGATGATGGTGATGAAGATGATGATGATGAAGAATATGATGATGATGATGGAGATGTTGATGAGGAACGTAGAGATGACAATGATGATGAAGATGTTGATGGTGATGATGATGGTGGTGATGATGAAGATGTTGATGATGATGCTGATGCTGATGAAGATGATGATGATGGTGGTGAAGAAGATGATGATGATGGATATGTTGATGAGGAAAGGGGAGATGACAATGATGATGAAGATGTTGATGATGATGATGATGGTAATGATGATGAAGATGTTAATGATGAAGATGTTGATGATGATGGTGATGGTGATGAAGATGATGATGATGATAATGATGATGGAGAACATGATGGTG